>CAMAOD020000271.1:1077500-1107500 GCA_945859595.2 Megachile willughbiella
TCTCTGTCTCTGTCTCTGTCTCTGTCTCTGTCTCTGTCTCTGTCTCTGTCTCTGTCTCTGTCTCTGTCTCTGTCTTTGTATCCGGCTTTGTCTCCGTCTTTGTCTCCGTCGTTGTCTTCCTCTTTGTCTCCGCCTTTGTCTCCGCTTGTGTCTCCTGCCCCTCTGTCCCGGTCTTTGTCTCATGCACCTCTGTCTCTGTCTCTGTCTCTGTCTCTGTCTGTGTCTGTGTCTGTGTCTCTGTCTCTGTCTCTGTCTGTGTCTGTGTCTCTGTCTCTGTTTCCGTATCGGACTCTGCCTCTGTCTCTGTCTCCGCTTTTGTCTCTGCCTTTGTCTCCGCATTTGTCTCTGTCTGTGTCTCCATCTTTGTCTCCGTCTTTGCCTCCGTCTTGGTCTCGGTCTTTGTCTCCGTCTTTTTCTCCGTCTTTGTCTTCCTACTTGTGTCTGTTTTTGTCTCGTCTTTGTCTCTATCTCTGTCTCTGTCTGTGTCTCTGTCTCTGTCTCTGTCTCTGTCTCTGTCTCTGTCTCTGTCTCTGTCTCTGTCTCTGTCTCTGTCTCTGTCTCTGTCTCTGTCTCTGTCTCTGTCTCTGTCTCTGTCTCTGTCTCTGTCTCTGTCTCTGTCTCTGTCTCTGTCTCTGTCTCTGTCTCTGTCTCTGTCTCTGTCTCTGTCTCTGTCTCTGTCTCTGTCTCTGTCTCTGTCTCTGTCTCTGTCTCTGTCTCTGTCTCTGTCTCTGTCTCTGTCTCTGTCTCTGTCTCTGTCTCTGTCTCTGTCTCTGTCTCTGTCTCTGTCTCTGTCTCTGTCTCTGTCTCTGTCTCTGTCTTTGTATCCGTCTTTGTCTCCGTCTTTGTCTCCGCTTATGTCTCCTGCCCCTCTGTCTCGGTCTTTGTCTCATGCACCTCAGTCTCTGTCTCTGTCTCTGTCTCTGTCTGTGTCTGTGTCTGTGTCTGTGTCTCTGTCTCTGTCTCCGCCTCTGCCTCTGTCTCTGTCTTTGTCTCCATCCTTGTCTCCGTCTTTGTCTCCGTCTTTGTCACCGTCTTTGTCTCCGTCGTCGTCTTCCTCTTCGTCTGCGTCTTTGTCTCCGTCTTTGTCTACGTCTTTGTCTACGTCTTTGTCTCCGTCTTTGTCTTCGTCCATGTCTCCTGCCCCTCTGTCTCGGTCTTTGTCTCATATGCCTGTGTCTCTGTCTATGTCTCTGTCTCTGTCTCTGTCTGTGTCGCCGTCTTTGTCTCCGTCGTCGTCTTCCTCTTCGTCTGCGTCATTGTCTCCGTCTTTGTCTCCGTCCATGTCTCCTGCCCCTTTGTTTCGGTCTTTGTCTCATGCGCGTCTCTCTCTGTCTCTGTCTCTGTCTGTGTCTCTGTCTCTGTCTCTGTTTCTGTCTCTGTCTCTGTCTCTGTCTCTGTCTCTGTCTCTGTCTCTGTCTCTGTCTCTGTCTCTGTCTCTGTCTCTGTCTCTGTCTCTGTCTCTGTCTCTGTCTCTGTCTCTGTCTCTGTCTTTGTATCCGGCTTTGTCCCCGTCTTTGTCTCCGCCTTTGTCTCCGTCTTTGTCTCCGTCGTCGTCTTCCTCTTCGTCTGCGTCTTTGTCTCCGTCTTTGTCTACGTCTTTGTCTACGTCTTTGTCTCCGTCTTTGTCTTCGTCCATGTCTCCTGCCCCTCTGTCTCGGTCTTTGTCTCATGCACCTCTGTCTCTGTCTCTGTCTCTGTCTCTGTCTGTGTCTGTGTCTCTGTCTCTGTCTCTGTCTGTGTCTGTGTCTCTGTCTCTCTCTCCGTCTGTGTCTGTGTCTCTGTCTCTGTTGCCGTATCGGACTCTGCCTCTGTCTCTGTCTCCGCTTTTGTCTCTGCCTTTGTCTCCGTATTTGTCTCTGTCTGTGTCTCCATCTTTGTCTCCGTCTTTGCCTCCGTCTTGGTCTCGGTCTTTGTCTCCGTCTTTTTCTCCGTCTTTGTCTTCCTACTTGTGTCTGTTTTTGTCTCGTCTTTGTCTCTATCTCTGTCTCTGTCTTTGTCTCTGTCTCTGTCTCTGTCTCTGTCTCTGTCTCTGTCTTTGTCTCTGTCTCTGTCTCTGTCTCTGTCTCTGTCTCAGTCTCAGTCTCTGTCTCTGTCTCAATCTCTTGTCTCTGTCTCTGTCTGTGTCTCCATCTCTGTCTCTGTCTCGGTCTCTGTCTCTGTCTCTGTCTCTGTCTCTGTCTCTGTCTCTGTCTCTGTCTCTGTCTCTGTCTCTGTCTCTGTCTCTGTCTCTGTCTCTGTCTCTGTCTCTGTCTCTGTCTCTGTCTCTGTCTCTGTCTCTGTCTCTGTCTCTGTCTCTGTCTCTGTCTCTGTCTCTGTCTCTGTCTCTGTCTCTGTCTCTGTCTCTGTCTCTGTCTCTGTCTCTGTCTCTGTCTCTGTCTTCGTCTTTGTCTCTGTCTTTGTCTCCATCTTTGTCTCCGTCTTTGTGCCTGTCTTTGTCTCCGTATTTGTATCCGTCTGTGTAACCATCTTTGTCTCCGTCTTTGTCTCCGTCTTTGTCTCCGTCTTTGCCTCCGTCTTTGTCTTCGTCTTAGTCTCCGTCTTTGTCTCAGTCTTTGTCTCCGTCTTTGTGCCTGTCTTTGTCTCCATATTTGTCACCGTCTTTGTCTCTGTATTTGTCTCCGACTGTGTCTCCATATTTGTCTCCGTCTTTGTCTCCGTCTTTGCCTCCGTCTTTGTCTACGTCTTTGTCTCCGTCTTTGTCTCCATCTTTGTCTCCGTCTTTGTCTCCGACCATGTCTCCTGCCCCTCTGTCTCGGTCTTTGTCTGCGTCTTTGCCTCCGTCTTGGTCTCAGTCTTTGTCTCCGTCTTTGTCTCTATCTCTGTCTCTGTCTCTCTCTCTGTCTCTCTCTCTGTCTCTGCCTTTGTCTCTGTCTCTGTCTCTGTCTCTGTCTCTGTCTCTGTCTCTATCTCTGTCTGTGTCTCAGTCCCTGTCTCTGTCTCTGTCTCTGTCTCTGTCTCTGTCTCTGTCTCTGTCTCTGTCTCAATCTCAGTCTCTGTCTCTGTCTCTGTCTCAATCTCTTGTCTCTGTCTCTGTCTGTGTCTCCATCTCTGTCTCTGTCTCGGTCTCTGTCTCTGTCTCTGTCTCTGTCTCTGTCTCTGTCTCTGTCTCTGTCTCTGTCTCTGTCTCTGTCTCTGTCTCTGTCTCTGTCTCTGTCTCTGTCTCTGTCTCTGTCTCTGTCTCTGTCTCTGTCTCTGTCTCTGTCTCTGTCTCTGCCTCTGTCTCCGTCTTTGTCTCTGTCTTTGTCTCCATCTTTGTCTCCGTCTTTGGGCCTGTCTTTGTCTCCGTATTTGTATACGTCTGTGTAACCATCTTTGTCTCCGTCTTTGTCTCCGTCTTTGCCTCCGTCTTTGTCTTCGTCTTAGTCTCCGTCTTTGTCTCAGTCTTTGTCTCCGTCTTTGTGCCTGTCTTTGTCTCCATATTTGTCACCGTCTTTGTCTCTGTATTTGTCTCCGTCTGTGTCCCCATATTTGTCTCCGTCTTTGTCTCCGTCTTTGCCTCCGTCTTTGTCTACGTCTTTGTCTCCGTCTTTGTCTCCGTCTTTGTCTCCGTCTTTGTCTCCGTCCATGACTCCTGCCCCTCTGTCTCGGTCTTTGTCTCATGCGCGTCTCTCTCTGTCTCTGTCTCTGTCTGTGTCTCTGTCTCTGTCTCTGTTTCTGTCTCTGTCTCTGTCTCTGTCTCTGTCTCTGTCTCTGTCTCTGTCTCTGTCTCTGTCTCTGTCTCTGTCTCTGTCTCTGTCTCTGTCTCTGTCTCTGTCTCTGTCTCTGTCTCTGTCTCTGTCTCTGTCTCTGTCTCTGTCTTTGTATCCGTCTTTGTCTCCGTCTTTTGTCTCCGTCGTCGTCTTCCTCTTTGTCTCCGTCTTTGTCTCCGCTTATATCTCCTGCCCCTCTGTCTCGGTCTTTGTCTCATGCACCTCTGTCTCTGTCTCTGTCTCTGTCTGTGTCTGTGTCTGTGTCTCTGTCTCCGTATCGGTCTCTGTCTCTGTCTCTGTCTCCGCCTTTGTCTCTGCCTTTGTCTCCGTATTTGTCTCTGTCTGTGTCTCCATCTTTGTCTCCGTCTTTGTCTCCGTCTTTGTTGCCGCTTATGTCTCCTGCCCCTCTGTCTCGGTCTTTGTCTCATGCACCTCAGTCTCTGTCTCTGTCTCTATCTCTGTCTGTGTCTCTGTCTCTGTCTCTGTCTCTGTCTCTGTCTCTGTCTCTGTCTCTGTCTCTGTCTCTGTCTCTGTCTCTGTCTCTGTCTCTGTCTCTGTCTCTGTCTCTGTCTCTGTCTCTGTCTCTGTCTCTGTCTCTGTCTCTGTCTCTGTCTCTGTCTGTGTCTCTGTCTCTGCCTCTGTTTCTGTCTCTGTCTCTGTCTCTGTCTCTGTCTCTGTCTCTGTCTCTGTCTCTGTCTCTGTCTCTGTCTCTGTCTCTGTCTCTGTCTCTGTCCCTGTCTCTGTCTCTGTCTCAGTCTCAGTCTCTGTCTCTGTCTCTGTCTCTGTCTCAATCTCTTGTCTCTGTCTCTGTCTCTGTCTCCATCTCTGTCTCTGTCTCGGTCTCTGTCTCTGTCTCTGTCTCTGTCTCTGTCTCTGTCTCTGTCTCTGTCTCTGTCTCTGTGTCTGTCTCTGTCTCTGTCTCTGTCTCTGTCTCTGTCTCTGTCTCTGTCTCTGTCTCTGTCTCTGTCTCTGTCTCTGTCTCTGTCTCTGTCTCTGTCTCTGTCTCTGTCTCTGTCTCTGTCTCTGTCTCTGTCTCTGTCTCTGTCTCTGTCTCTGTCTCTGTCTCTGTCTCTGTCTCTGTCTCTGTCTCTGTCTCTGTCTCTGTCTCTGTCTCCGTCTTTGTCTCTGTCTTTGTCTCCATCTTTGTCTCCGTCTTTGTGCCTGTCTTTGTCTCCGTATTTGTGTCCGTCTGTGTAACCATCTTTGTCTCCGTCTTTGTCTCCGTCTTTGCCTCCGTCTTTGTCTTCGTCTTAGTCTCCGTCTTTGTCTCAGTCTTTGTCTCCGTCTTTGTGCCTGTCTTTGTCTCCATATTTGTCACCGTCTTTGTCTCTGTATTTGTCTCCGTCTTTATCTCCGTCTATGCCTCCGTCTTTGTCTACGTCTTTGTCTCCGTCTTTGTCTCCGTCTTTGTCTCCGTCTTTGTCTCCGTCCATGTCTCCTGACCCTCTGTCTCGGTCTTTGTCTCATGCACCTCAGTCTCTGTCTCTGTCTCTGTCTCTGTCTGTGTCTGTGTCTCTGTCTCTGTCTCTGTCTCCGCCTCTGCCTCTGTCTCTGTCTTTGTCTCCATCCTTGTCTCCGTCTTTGTCTCCGTCTTTGTCACCGTCTTTGTCTCCGTCGTCGTCTTCCTCTTCGTCTGCGTCTTTGTCTCCGTCTTTGTCTACGTCTTTGTCTACGTCTTTGTCTCCGTCTTTGTCTTCGTCCATGTCTCCTGCCCCTCTGTCTCGGTCTTTGTCTCATATGCCTCTGTCTCTGTCTATGTCTCTGTCTCTGTCTCTGTCTGTGTCGCCGTCTTTGTCTCCGTCGTCGCCTTCCTCTTCGTCTGCGTCATTGTCTCCGTCTTTGTCTCCGTCCATGTCTCCTTCCCCTTTGTCTCGGTCTTTGTCTCATGCGCGTCTCTCTCTGTCTCTGTCTCTGTCTGTGTCTCTGTCTCTGTCTCTGTTTCTGTCTCTGTCTCTGTCTCTGTCTCTGTCTCTGTCTCTGTCTCTGTCTCTGTCTCTGTCTCTGTCTCTGTCTCTGTCTCTGTCTCTGTCTCTGTCTCTGTCTCTGTCTTTGTATCCGGCTTTGTCTCCGTCTTTGTCTCCGTCGTTGTCTTCCTCTTTGTCTCCGCCTTTGTCTCCGCTTGTGTCTCCTGCCCCTCTGTCCCGGTCTTTGTCTCATGCACCTCTGTCTCTGTCTCTGTCTCTGTCTCTGTCTGTGTCTGTGTCTGTGTCTGTGTCTCTGTCTCTGTCTCTGTCTGTGTCTGTGTCTCTGTCTCTGTTTCCGTATCGGACTCTGCCTCTGTCTCTGTCTCCGCTTTTGTCTCTGCCTTTGTCTCCGTATTTGTCTCTGTCTGTGTCTCCATCTTTGTCTCCGTCTTTGCCTCCGTCTTGGTCTCGGTCTTTGTCTCCGTCTTTTTCTCCGTCTTTGTCTTCCTACTTGTGTCTGTTTTTGTCTCGTCTTTGTCTCTATCTCTGTCTCTGTCTGTGTCTCTGTCTCTGTCTCTGTCTCTGTCTCTGTCTCTGTCTCTGTCTCTGTCTCTGTCTCTGTCTCTGTCTCTGTCTCTGTCTCTGTCTCTGTCTCTGTCTCTGTCTCTGTCTCTGTCTCTGTCTCTGTCTCTGTCTCTGTCTCTGTCTCTGTCTCTGTCTCTGTCTCTGTCTCTGTCTCTGTCTCTGTCTCTGTCTCTGTCTCTGTCTCTGTCTCTGTCTCTGTCTCTGTCTCTGTCTCTGTCTCTGTCTCTGTCTCTGTCTCTGTCTCTGTCTCTGTCTCTGTCTCTGTCTCTGTCTCTGTCTCTGTCTCTGTCTCTGTCTCTGTCTCTGTCTCTGTCTCTGTCTCTGTCTCTGTCTCTGTCTCTGTCTCTGTCTCTGTCTCTGTCTCTGTCTCTGTCTCTGTCTCTGTCTCTGTCTCTGTCTCTGTCTCTGTCTCTGTCTCTGTCTTTGTATCCGTCTTTGTCTCCGTCTTTGTCTCCGCTTATGTCTCCTGCCCCTCTGTCTCGGTCTTTGTCTCATGCACCTCAGTCTCTGTCTCTGTCTCTGTCTCTGTCTGTGTCTGTGTCTGTGTCTGTGTCTCTGTCTCTGTCTCCGCCTCTGCCTCTGTCTCTGTCTTTGTCTCCATCCTTGTCTCCGTCTTTGTCTCCGTCTTTGTCACCGTCTTTGTCTCCGTCGTCGTCTTCCTCTTCGTCTGCGTCTTTGTCTCCGTCTTTGTCTACGTCTTTGTCTACGTCTTTGTCTCCGTCTTTGTCTTCGTCCATGTCTCCTGCCCCTCTGTCTCGGTCTTTGTCTCATATGCCTCTGTCTCTGTCTATGTCTCTGTCTCTGTCTCTGTCTGTGTCGCCGTCTTTGTCTCCGTCGTCGTCTTCCTCTTCGTCTGCGTCATTGTCTCCGTCTTTGTCTCCGTCCATGTCTCCTGCCCCTTTGTTTCGGTCTTTGTCTCATGCGCGTCTCTCTCTGTCTCTGTCTCTGTCTGTGTCTCTGTCTCTGTCTCTGTTTCTGTCTCTGTCTCTGTCTCTGTCTCTGTCTCTGTCTCTGTCTCTGTCTCTGTCTCTGTCTCTGTCTCTGTCTCTGTCTCTGCCTCTGTCTCTGTCTCTGTCTCTGTCTCTGTCTCTGTCTCTGTCTCTGTCTTTGTATCCGGCTTTGTCCCCGTCTTTGTCTCCGTCGTTGTCTTCCTCTTTGTCTCCGCCTTTGTCTCCGCTTGTGTCTCCTGCCCCTCTGTCTCGGTCTTTGTCTCATGCACCTCTGTCTCTGTCTCTGTCTCTGTCTCTGTCTGTGTCTGTGTCTCTGTCTCTGTCTCTGTCTCTGTCTGTGTCTCTGTCTCTGTCTCTGTCTGTGTCTGTGTCTCTGTCTCTGTTTCCTTATCGGACTCTGCCTCTGTCTCTGTCTCCGCTTTTGTCTCTGCCTTTGTCTCCGTATTTGTCTCTGTCTGTGTCTCCATCTTTGTCTCCGTCTTTGCCTCCGTCTTGGTCTCGGTCTTTGTCTCCGTCTTTTTCTCCGTCTTTGTCTTCCTACTTGTGTCTGTTTTTGTCTCGTCTTTGTCTCTATCTCTGTCTCTGTCTTTGTCTCTGTCTCTGTCTCTGTCTCTGTCTCTGTCTCTGTCTCTGTCTCTGTCTCTGTCTCTGTCTCTGTCTCTGTCTCTGTCTCTGTCTCTGTCTCTGTCTCTGTCTCTGTCTCTGTCTCTGTCTCTGTCTCTGTCTCTGTCTCTGTCTCTGTCTCTGTCTCTGTCTCTGTCTCTGTCTCTGTCTCTGTCTCCGTCTCTGTCTCTATCTCTGTCTCTGTCTCAGTCCCTGTCTCTGTCTCTGTCTCTGTCTCTGTCTCTGTCTCTGTCTTTGTCTCTGTCTCTGTCTCTGTCTCTGTCTCTGTCTCAGTCTCAGTCTCTGTCTCTGTCTCAATCTCTTGTCTCTGTCTCTGTCTGTGTCTCCATCTCTGTCTCTGTCTCGGTCTCTGTCTCTGTCTCTGTCTCTGTCTCTGTCTCTGTCTCTGTCTCTGTCTCTGTCTCTGTCTCTGTCTCTGTCTCTGTCTCTGTCTCTGTCTCTGTCTCTGTCTCTGTCTCTGTCTCTGTCTCTGTCTCTGTCTCTGTCTCTGTCTCTGTCTCTGTCTCTGTCTTCGTCTTTGTCTCTGTCTTTGTCTCCATCTTTGTCTCCGTCTTTGTGCCTGTCTTTGTCTCCGTATTTGTATCCGTCTGTGTAACCATCTTTGTCTCCGTCTTTGTCTCCGTCTTTGTCTCCGTCTTTGCCTCCGTCTTTGTCTTCGTCTTAGTCTCCGTCTTTGTCTCAGTCTTTGTCTCCGTCTTTGTGCCTGTCTTTGTCTCCATATTTGTCACCGTCTTTGTCTCTGTATTTGTCTCCGACTGTGTCTCCATATTTGTCTCCGTCTTTGTCTCCGTCTTTGCCTCCGTCTTTGTCTACGTCTTTGTCTCCGTCTTTGTCTCCATCTTTGTCTCCGTCTTTGTCTCCGTCCATGTCTCCTGCCCCTCTGTCTCGGTCTTTGTCTCATGCGCGTCTCTCTCTGTCTCTGTCTCTGTCTGTGTCTCTGTCTCTGTTTCTGTCTCTGTCTCTGTCTCTGTCTCTGTCTCTGTCTCTGTCTCTGTCTCTGTCTCTGTCTCTGTCTCTGTCTCTGTCTCTGTCTCTGTCTCTGTCTCTGTCTCTGTCTCTGTCTTTGTATCCGTCTTTGTCTCCGTCTTTGTCTCCGTCGTTGTCTTCCTCTTTGTCTCCGCCTTTGTCTCCGCTTATGTCTCCTGCCCCTCTGTCTCGGTCTTTGTCTGCGTCTTTGCCTCCGTCTTGGTCTCAGTCTTTGTCTCCGTCTTTGTCTCCGTCTTTGTCTTCATACTAGTCTCTGTTTTTGTCTCCGTCTTTGTCTCTATCTCTGTCTCTGTCTCTCTCTCTGTCTCTCTCTCTGTCTCTGCCTTTGTCTCTGTCTCTGTCTCTGTCTCTATCTCTGTCTGTGTCTCAGTCCCTGTCTCTGTCTCTGTCTCTGTCTCTGTCTCTGTCTCTGTCTCTGTCTCTGTCTCAATCTCAGTCTCTGTCTCTGTCTCTGTCTCAATCTCTTGTCTCTGTCTCTGTCTGTGTCTCCATCTCTGTCTCTGTCTCTGTCTCTGTCTCTGTCTCTGTCTCTGTCTCTGTCTCTGTCTCTGTCTCTGTCTCTGTCTCTGTCTCTGTCTCTGTCTCTGTCTCTGTCTCTGTCTCTGTCTCTGTCTCTGTCTCTGTCTCTGTCTCTGTCTCTGCCTCTGTCTCCGTCTTTGTCTCTGTCTTTGTCTCCATCTTTGTCTCCGTCTTTGGGCCTGTCTTTGTCTCCGTATTTGTATCCGTCTGTGTAACCATCTTTGTCTCCGTCTTTGTCTCCGTCTTTGCCTCCGTCTTTGTCTTCGTCTTAGTCTCCGTCTTTGTCTCAGTCTTTGTCTCCGTCTTTGTGCCTGTCTTTGTCTCCATATTTGTCACCGTCTTTGTCTCTGTATTTGTCTCCGTCTGTGTCCCCATATTTGTCTCCGTCTTTGTCTCCGTCTTTGCCTCCGTCTTTGTCTACGTCTTTGTCTCCGTCTTTGTCTCCGTCTTTGTCTCCGTCTTTGTCTCCGTCCATGACTCCTGCCCCTCTGTCTCGGTCTTTGTCTCATGCGCGTCTCTCTCTGTCTCTGTCTCTGTCTGTGTCTCTGTCTCTGTCTCTGTTTCTGTCTCTGTCTCTGTCTCTGTCTCTGTCTCTGTCTCTGTCTCTGTCTCTGTCTCTGTCTCTGTCTCTGTCTCTGTCTCTGTCTCTGTCTCTGTCTCTGTCTCTGTCTCTGTCTCTGTCTCTGTCTCTGTCTCTGTCTCTGTCTCTGTCTCTGTCTCTGTCTCTGTCTCTGTCTCTGTCTCTGTCTCTGTCTTTGTCTCTGTCTGTGTCTCTGCCTCTGTCTCTGCCTCTGTATCGGTATCTGTCTCCGCCTTTGTCTTCGTCTTTGTCTCTGTCATTGTCTCCGTCTTTTTCTCCTGCCCCTCTGTCTCCGTATCACCCTTTCCCTCTGTCTCTGTCCCTGTCCCTGTCCCTGTCCCTGTCCCTGTCCCTGTCCCTGTCCCTGTGTCTGTCTCTGTCTCTGTCTCTGTCGCTGTCTCTGTCTCTGTCTCTGTCTTTGTATCCGTCTTTGTCTCCGTCTTTTGTCTCCGTCGTCGTCTTCCTCTTTGTCTCCGTCTTTGTCTCCGCTTATATCTCCTGCCCCTCTGTCTCGGTCTTTGTCTCATGCACCTCTGTCTCTGTCTCTGTCTCTGTCTGTGTCTGTGTCTGTGTCTCTGTCTCCGTATCGGTCTCTGTCTCTGTCTCTGTCTCCGCCTTTGTCTCTGCCTTTGTCTCTGTCTCTGTCTTTGTATCCGTCTTTGTCTCCGTCTTTGTTGCCGCTTATGTCTCCTGCCCCTCTGTCTCGGTCTTTGTCTCATGCACCTCAGTCTCTGTCTCTGTCTCTATCTCTGTCTGTGTCTGTGTCTCTGTCTCTGTCTCTGTCTCTGTCTCTGTCTCTGTCTCTGTCTCTGTCTCTGTCTCTGTCTCTGTCTCTGTCTCTGTCTGTGTCTGTGTCTCTGTCCCTGTTTCCGTATCGGACTCTGCCTCTGTCTCTGTCTCCGCTTTTGTCTCTGCCTTTGTCTCCGTATTTGTCTCTGTCTGTGTCTCCATCTTTGTCTCCGTCTTTGCCTCCGTCTTGGTCTCGGTCTTTGTCTCCGTCTTTTTCTCCGTCTTTGTCTTCCTACTTGTGTCCGTTTTTGTCTCCGTCTTTGTCTCTATCTCTGTCTCTGTCTTTGTCTCTGTCCCTGTCTCTGCCTCTGTCTCCGTCTCTGTCTCTGTCCCTGTCCCTGTCCCTGTCCCTGTCTCTGTCTCTGTCTCTGTCTCTGTCTCTGTCGCTGTCTTTGTCTCCGTCTCTGTCCCTGTCTCTGCCTCTGTCTTTGTCTCCGTCTTTGTCTCCGTCTTTGTCTCCGTCTTCGCTTTCCTCTTTGTTTCCGACTTTGTCTCCGCCTTTGTCTCCTGCCCCTATGTTTCTCTCGCTCTCTCTGTCTCTGTCTCTGCCTCTGTCCCTGTCTCTGTGTCTCTGTCTCTGTCTCTGCCTCTGTCTCTGTCTCTGCCTCTGCCTCTGTCTCTGTCCCTATCTCTGTCTCTGTCTCTGTTCCCGCCTCTGTCTCCGCCTCTGCTTCTGTCTCGGTCTTTGTCTCCATCTTCGTCTCCGTCTTTGTCTCCGTCTTTGTCACCGTCCTTGGCTCCGTGGTCGCCTTCCTCTTCGTCTGCGACCTTGTCTCCGTCTTTGTCTACGTCTTTGTCTCCGTCTATGTCTCCGTCCATGTCTCCTGCCCTCCTGTCTCGGTCTCTGTCTCTGTCTCTGTCTCCGCCTCTGCCTCTGTCTCTGTCTTTGTCTCCATCCTTGTCTCCGTCTTTGTCTACGTCTTTGTCACCGTCTTTGTCTCCGTCGTCGTCTTCCTCTTCGTCTGCGTCTTTGTCTCCGTCTTTGTCTACGTCTTTGTCTACGTCTTTGTCTCCGTCTTTGTCTTCGTCCATGTCTCCTGCCCCTCTGTCTCGGTCTTTGTCTCATATGCCTCTGTCTCTGTCTATGTCTCTGTCTCTGTCTCTGTCTGTGTCGCCGTCCTTGTCTCCGTCCTCGTCTTCCTCTTCGTCTGCGTCATTGTCTCCGTCTTTGTCTACGTCTTTGTCTTCGTCTTAGTCTCCGTCTTTGTCTCAGTCTTTGTCTCCGTCTTTGTGCCTGTCTTTGTCTCCATATTTGTCACCGTCTTTGTCTCTGTATTTGTCTCCGTCTGTGTCTCCATATTTGTCTCCGTCTTTGTCTCCGTCTTTGCCTCCGTCTTTGTCTACGTCTTTGTGTCCGTCTTTGTCTCCGTCTTTGTCTCCGTCTTTGTCTCCGTCCATGTCTCCTGCCCCTCTGTCTCGGTCTTTGTCTCATGCGCGTCTCTCTCTGTCTCTGTCTCTGTCTGTGTCTCTGTCTCTGTCTCTGTTTCTGTCTCTGTCTCTGTCTCTGTCTCTGTCTCTGTCTCTGTCTCTGTCTCTGTCTCTGTCTCTGTCTCTGTCTCTGTCTCTGTCTCTGTCTCTGTCTTTGTATCCGTCTTTGTCTCCGTCTTTGTCTCCGTCGTTGTCTTCCTCTTTGTCTCCGCCTTTGTCTCCGCTTATGTCTCCTGCCCCTCTGTCTCGGTCTTTGTCTCATGCACCTCAGTCTCTGTCTCTGTCTCTGTCTCTGTCTGTGTCTGTGTCTCTGTCTCTGGCTCTGTCTCTGTCTCTGTCTGTGTCTGTGTCTCTGTCTCTGTTTCCGTATCGGACTCTGCCTCTGTCTCTACCTCCGCTTTTGTCTCTGCCTTTGTCTCCGTATTTGTTTCTGTCTGTGTCTCCATCTTTGTCTCCGTCTTTGTCTCCGTCGTCGTCTTCCCCTTTGTCTCCGTCTTTGTCTCCGCTTATGTCTCCTGCCCATCTACCTCGGTCTTTGTCTCATGCACCTCTGTCTCTGTCTCTGTCTCTGTCTGTATCTGTGTCTCTGTCTCTGTCTCTGTCTCCGTATCGGTCTCTGTCTCTGTCTCTGTCTCCGCCTTTGTCTCTGCCTTTGTCTCCGTATTTGTCTCTGTCTGTGTCTCCATCTTTGTCTCCGTCTTTGTCTGCGTCTTTGCCTCCGTCTGGGTCTCAGTCTTTGTCTCCGTCTTTGTCTCCGTCTTTGTCTTCATACTAGTCTCTGTTTTTGTCTCCGTCTTTGTCTCTATCTCTGTCTCTGTCTCTCTCTCTGTCTCTCTCTCTGTCTCTGCCTTTGTCTCTGTCTCTGTCTCTGTCTCTGTCTCTGTCTCTGTCTCTGTCTCTGTCTCTGTCTCTATCTCTGTCTCTGTCTCAGTCCCTGTCTCTGTCTCTGTCTCTGTCTCTGTCTCTGTCTCTGTCTCTGTCTCAATCTCAGTCTCTGTCTCTGTCTCTGTCTCAATCTCTTGTCTCTGTCTCTGTCTGTGTCTCCATCTCTGTCTCTGTCTCGGTCTCTGTCTCTGTCTCTGTCTCTGTCTCTGTCTCTGTCTCTGTCTCTGTCTCTGTCTCTGTCTCTGTCTCTGTCTCTGTCTCTGTCTCTGTCTCAGTCTCTGTCTCTGTCTCTGTCTCTGTCTCTGTCTCTGTCTCTGTCTCTGTCTCTGTCTCCGTCTCTGTCTCTGTCCCTGTCCCTGTCCCTGTCCCTGTCTCTGTCTCTGCCTCTATCTCTGTCTCTGTCGCTGTCTTTGTCTCCGTCTCTGTCCCTGTCTCTGCCTCTGTCTTTGTCTCCGTCTTTGTCTCCGTCTTTGTCTCCGTCTTCGCTTTCCTCTTTGTTTCCGACTTTGTCTCCGCCTTTGTCTCCTGCCCCTATGTTTCTCTCGCTCTCTCTGTCTCTGTCTCTGCCTCTGTCCCCGTCTC
Organism: Megachile willughbiella; assembly: GCA_945859595.2. Taxonomy (NCBI): domain Eukaryota; kingdom Metazoa; phylum Arthropoda; class Insecta; order Hymenoptera; family Megachilidae; genus Megachile; species Megachile willughbiella. The sequence continues at coordinate 1,091,023 of CAMAOD020000271.1, forward strand.
TGTGTCTCTGTCTCTGTCTCTGTCTCTGTCTCTGTCCCTGTCTCTGTCTCTGTCTCTGTCTCTGTCTCTGTCTCTGTCTCTGTCTCTGTCTCTGTCTCTGTCTCTGTCTCTGTCTCTGTCTCTGTCCCTGTCTCTGTCTCTGTCTCTGTCTCTGTCTCCGTCTCCGTCTCTGTCTCTGTCTCTGTCTCTGTCTCTGTCTCTGTCTCTGTCTCTGTCTCTGTCTCTGTCTCTGTCTCTGTCTCTGTCTCTGTCTCTGTCTCTGTCTCTGTCTCTGTCTCTGTCTCTGTCTCTGTCTCTGTCTCTGTCTCTGTCTCTGTCTCTGTCTCTGTCTCTGTCTCTGTCTCTGTCTTTGTCACCGTCTTTGTATCCGTCTTTGTCTACGTCTTTGTCTACGTCTTTGTCTCCGTCTTTGTCTCCGTCCATGTCTCCTGCCCCTCTGTCTCGGTCTTTGTCTCATGCGCCTCTGTCTCGGTCTCTGTCTCTGTCTCTGTCACTGTCTGTGTCTGTGTCTCTGTCTCTGTCTCCGCATCGGACTCTGTCTCCGTCTCTCTCTCCGCCTTTGTCTCTGCCTTTGTCTCCGTCTTTGTCTCTGTCTGTGTCTCCATCTTTGTTACCGTCTTTGTCTCAGTCTTTGTCTCCGTCTTTGTCTCCGTCTTTGTCTTCCTACTTGTCTCTGTTTTTGTCTCCGTCTTTGCTTCTATCTCTGTCTCTGTCTCTGTCTCTCTCTCTGTCTCTGTCTCTGTCTCTGTCTCTGTCTCTGTCTCTGTCTCTGTCTCTGTCTCTATCTCTGTCTCTGTCTCAGTCCCTGTCTCTGTCTCTGTCTCTGTCTCTGTCTCTGTCTCTGTCTCTGTCTCTGTCTCTGTCTCTGTCTCTGTCTCTGTCTCTGTCTCTGTCTCTGTCTCTGTCTCTGTCTCTGTCTCTGTCTCTGTCTCTGTCTCAATCTCAGTCTCTGTCTCTGTCTCTGCCTCAATCTCTTGTCTCTGTCTCTGTCTGTGTCTCCATCTCTGTCTCTGTCTCGGTCTCTGTCTCTGTCTCTGTCTCTGTCTCTGTCTCTGTCTCTGTCTCTGTCTCTGTCTCTGTCTCTGTCTCTGTCTCTGTCTCTGTCTCTGTCTCTGTCTCTGTCTTTGTCTCTGTCTGTGTCTCTGCCTCTGTCTCTGCCTCTGTATCGGTATCTGTCTCCGCCTTTGTCTTCGTCTTTGTCTCTGTCATTGTCTCCGTCTTTTTCTCCTGCCCCTCTGTCTCCGTATCACCCTTTCCCTCTGTCTCTGTCCCTGTCCCTGTCCCTGTCCCTGTCCCTGTCCCTGTCCCTGTGTCTGTCTCTGTCTCTGTCTCTGTCGCTGTCTCTGTCTCTGTCTCTGTCTTTGTATCCGTCTTTGTCTCCGTCTTTTGTCTCCGTCGTCGTCTTCCTCTTTGTCTCCGTCTTTGTCTCCGCTTATATCTCCTGCCCCTCTGTCTCGGTCTTTGTCTCATGCACCTCTGTCTCTGTCTCTGTCTCTGTCTGTGTCTGTGTCTGTGTCTCTGTCTCCGTATCGGTCTCTGTCTCTGTCTCTGTCTCCGCCTTTGTCTCTGCCTTTGTCTCCGTATTTGTCTCTGTCTGTGTCTCCATCTTTGTCTCCGTCTTTGTCTGCGTCTTTGCCTCCGTCTTGGTCTCAGTCTTTGTCTCCGTCTTTGTCACCGTCCTTGTCTCCGTCGCCGCCTTCCTCTTCGTCTGCGTCTTTGTCTCCGTCTTTGTCTACGTCTTTGTCTACTTCTTTCTCTCCGCCTTTGCCTCCGTCCATGTCTCCTGCCCCACTGTGTCGGTCTTTGTCTCATGCGCCTCTGTCTCTGTCTACGTCTCTGTATCTGTCTGTGTCTCTGTCTCTGTCTCTGCCTCAGCATCGGTATCTGTCTTCTTCTTCGTCTGCGTCTTTGTCTCCGTCTTTGTCCACGTCTTTGTCTACGTCTTTGTCTACGTCTTTGTCTCCGTCTTTGTCTCCGTCCATGTCTCCTGCCCCTCTGTCTCGGTCTTTCTCTCATATGCCTCTGCCTCTGTCTATGTCTCTGTCTCTGTCTGTGTCTTTGCCTCCGTCTCTGCCTCTGTCTTTTTCTCCGTCTTTGTCTCCGTCTTTTTCAGCGTCTTTGTCTCCATCGTCGTCTTCCTCTTCGTCTCCGTCTTTGTCTCCGTCTTTGTCACCGTCTTTGTCTCCGTATTTGTCTCCGTCTGTGTCTCCATCTTTGTCTCCGTCTTTGTCTCCGTCTTTGCCTCCGTCTTTGTCTCAGCCTTTGTCTCCGACTTTGTCTCCGTCTTTGTCTTCCTACTTGTCTCTGTTTTTGTCTCCGTCTTTGTCTCCGTCTTTGTCACCGTCTTTGCCTCCGTCTTGGTCTCGGTCTCTGTCTCCGTCTTCGTCTCCGTCTTTGTGTCCGTCTTTGTCTCCGTCTTTGTCTCCGTCTTCGTTTTCCTCTTTGTTTCCGACCTTGTCACCGCCTTTATCTCCTGCCCCTCTGTTTCTGTCGCTCCCTCTGTCTCTGTCTCTGCCTCTGTCTCTGTCTCTGTCTCTGTCTCTGTCCCTGTCTCTGTCTCTGTCTCTGTGTCTGTCCCTGTCTCTGTCTCTGTCTCTGTCTCTGTCTCTGTCTCTGTCTCTGTCTCTGTCTCTGTCTCAGCCTCTGTCTCTGTCCCTATCTCTGTCTCTGTCTCTGTTCCCGTCTCTGTCTCCGCCCCTGCCTCTGTCTCTGTCTTTGTCTCCATCTTTGTCTCCGTCTGTGTCTCCGTCTTTGTCTCCGTCTTTGTCTCTGCCGTCGTCTTCCTCTTCGTCTCCGTCTTTGTCACCGTCTTTGTCTTCGTCTGTGTCTCCGCCTTTGTCTTCCTACTTGTCCCTGTTTTTGCCTCCGTCTTTGTCTCCGACTTTGTCTCTATCTCTGTCTCTGTCTCTGTCTCTGTCTCCGTCTCTGTCTCTGTCTCTGTCTCTGTCTCTGTCTCTGTCTCTGTCTCTGTCTCTGTCTCTCTCTCTGTCTCTGTCTCTCTCTCTGTCCCTATCTCTGTCTCTGTCTCTGTCACCGTCTTTGTCTCCGTCTGTGCCTCTGTCTCTGTCTCTGGGTCTCTGTCTGTGTGTCTCTGCCTCTGTCTCCTTGTCTCTGTCTCTGGGTCTCTGTCTGTGTGTCTCTGCCTCTGTCTTCTTGTCTCTGTCGCTGCATCTCTGCATCCGTGCCTATGTCTCTATGTCCCTGTCTCTGTCTCTGTCTGTGTCTCTGTGTCTCTGTCTCTGCATCTCTGTCTCTGTGTCTCCGTCTCTGTGTCTCTGCCTCTGTCATTGTGTCTCGGTCTCTGTGAATCTCTCTGTCTCTGTCTCTGTGTCCCTGCCTCTGGGTCTCTGTCTGAGTGTCTCTGCATCTGTCTCTTTGTCTCTCTATCAGTTTCTCTGCCTCCGTGCCTATGTCTCTGTGTCTCTGCCTCTGTCTCTGTCTCTGTCTCTGTCTCTGTCTCTGTCTCTGTCTCTGTCTCTGTCTCTGTCTCTGTCTCTGTCTCTGTCTCTGTCTCTGTCTCTGCCTCTGTCTCTGTCTCTGTCTCTGTCTCTGTCTCTGTCTCTGTCTCTGTCTCTGTCACTGTCTCTGTCCCTGTCCCTCTCCCTGTCACTGTCGCTGTCTCTGTCCCTGTCTCCTTCTATGCCTCTGCCTCTGTCTCTGTCTCTGTTTCTGTCTCTGTCTCTGTCTCCGTCTCTGTCTCTGTCTCTGTCTGTGTCTGTTTCTCTGTCTCTGTCTCTGTCTGTTTCTCTGTCCCTGTCTCTGTCTCTGTCTCTGTCTCTGTCTCTGTCTCTGTCTCTGTCTATGTGTCTCTGCCTCTGTCTCTGCATCTCTGCCGCCGTGCCTATGTCTCTATCTTTCTGTCTCTGTCTTTGTCGCTGTCTCAGTCTCTGTCTCTGTCTCTGTCTCGGTCTCTCTCTGCCTCCGTCTCTGAGTCTGTCTCTGCCTCTGTCTCCGTCTCTGTCTTTGTCCCTGTCACTGTCTCTGTCTCTGCCTCCGTTTCTGTGTCTGTCTCTGCCTCTGTCTCCGTCTCTGTCTCTGTCTCTGTGTCTCTGTCTCAGTCTCTGTCTCTGTCTCTGTCTCTGTCGCTGTCCCTCTCCCTGTCACTGTCGCTGTCTCTGTCCCTGTCTCTTTCTATGCCTCTGCCTCTTTCTCTGTCTCCGTCTCTGTCTCTGTCTCTGTCTCCGTCTCTGTCTCTGTCTCTGTCCCTGTCCCTCTCCCTGTCACTGTCGCTGTCTCTGTCCCTGTCTCTTTCTATGCCTCTGTCTCTGTCTCTGTCTCCTTCTCTGTCTCTGTCTCTGTCTCTGCCTCTGTCTCCGTCTCTGTCTTTGTCCCTGTCTCTGTCTCTGTCTCTGCCTCCGTTTCTGTGTCTGTCTCTGTCTCTGTCTCTGTCTCTCTCTCTGTCTCTGTCTCTGTCTCTGTCTCTGTCTCTGTCTCTGTCTCTGTCTCTGTCTCTGTCTCTGTCTCTGTCTGTGTCTGTGTCTGTGTCTCTGTCTCCGTATCGGTCTCTGTCTCTGTCTCTGTCTCCGCCTTTGTCTCTGCCTTTGTCTCCGTATTTGTCTCTGTCTGTGTCTCCATCTTTGTCTCCGTCTTTGTCTGCGTCTTTGACTCCGTCTTGGTCTCAGTCTTTGTCTCCGTCTTTGTCACCGTCCTTGTCTCCGTCGCCGCCTTCCTCTTCGTCTGCGTCTTTGTCTCCGTCTTTGTCTACGTCTTTGTCTACTTCTTTCTCTCCGCCTTTGCCTCCGTCCATGTCTCCTGCCCCACTGTGTCGGTCTTTGTCTCATGCGCCTCTGTCTCTGTCTACGTCTCTGTATCTGTCTGTGTCTCTGTCTCTGTCTCTGCCTCAGCATCGGTATCTGTCTTCTTCTTCGTCTGCGTCTTTGTCTCCGTCTTTGTCCACGTCTTTGTCTACGTCTTTGTCTACGTCTTTGTCTCCGTCTTTGTCTCCGTCCATGTCTCCTGCCCCTCTGTCTCGGTCTTTCTCTCATATGCCTCTGCCTCTGTCTATGTCTCTGTCTCTGTCTGTGTCTTTGCCTCTGTCTCTGCCTCTGTCTTTTTCTCCGTCTTTGTCTCCGTCTTTTTCAGCGTCTTTGTCTCCATCGTCGTCTTCCTCTTCGTCTCCGTCTTCGTCTCCGTCTTTGTGTCCGTCTTTGTCTCCGTCTTTGTCTCCGTCTTCGTTTTCCTCTTTGTTTCCGACCTTGTCACCGCCTTTATCTCCTGCCCCTCTGTTTCTGTCGCTCCCTCTGTCTCTGTCTCTGCCTCTGTCTCTGTCTCTGTCTCTGTCTCTGTCCCTGTCTCTGTCTCTGTCTCTGTGTCTGTCCCTGTCTCTGTCTCTGTCTCTGTCTCTGTCTCTGTCTCTGTCTCAGCCTCTGTCTCTGTTCCTATCTCTGTCTCTGTCTCTGTTCCCGTCTCTGTCTCCGCCCCTGCCTCTGTCTCTGTCTTTGTCTCCATCTTTGTCTCCGTCTGTGTCTCCGTCTTTGTCTCCGTCTTTGTCTCTGCCGTCGTCTTCCTCTTCGTCTCCGTCTTTGTCACCGTCTTTGTCTTCGTCTGTGTCTCCGCCTTTGTCTTCCTACTTGTCCCTGTTTTTGCCTCCGTCTTTGTCTCCGACTTTGTCTCTATCTCTGTCTCTGTCTCTGTCTCTGTCTCTGTCTCCGTCTCTGTCTCTGTCTCTGTCTCTGTCTCTGTCTCTGTCTCTGTCTCTCTCTCTGTCTCTGTCTCTCTCTCTGTCCCTATCTCTGTCTCTGTCTCTGTCACCGTCTTTGTCTCCGTCTGTGCCTCTGTCTCTGTCTCTGGGTCTCTGTCTGTGTGTCTCTGCCTCTGTCTCCTTGTCTCTGTCTCTGGGTCTCTGTCTGTGTGTCTCTGCCTCTGTCTTCTTGTCTCTGTCGCTGCATCTCTGCATCCGTGCCTATGTCTCTATGTCCCTGTCTCTGTCTCTGTCTGTGTCTCTGTGTCTCTGTCTCTGCATCTCTGTCTCTGTGTCTCCGTCTCTGTGTCTCTGCCTCTGTCATTGTGTCTCGGTCTCTGTGAATCTCTCTGTCTCTGTCTCTGTGTCCCTGCCTCTGGGTCTCTGTCTGAGTGTCTCTGCATCTGTCTCTTTGTCTCTCTATCAGTTTCTCTGCCTCCGTGCCTATGTCTCTGTGTCTCTGCCTCTGTCTCTGTCTCTGTCTCTGTCTCTGTCTCTGTCTCTGTCTCTGTCTCTGTCTCTGTCTCTGTCTCTGTCTCTGTCTCTGTCTCTGTCTCTGTCTCTGTCTCTGTCTCTGTCGCTGTCGCTGTCTCTCCCTCTGTCTCTGTCTCTGTCTCCGTCCCTGGCTCTGTCTCTGCCTCTGTCTCCGTCTCTGTCTCTGTCTCTGCCTCTATCTCCGTCTCCGTCTCTGTCTCTGTCTCTGTCTCTGTCTCTGTCTCTGTCTCTGTCTCTGTCTCAGTCTCTGTCTCTGTCTCTGTCTCTGTCTCTGCCTCCGTCTCTGCGTCTTTCTCTGCCTCTGTCTGCGTCTCTGTCTCTGTCTCTGTCTCTGGGTCTCTGTCTGTGTGTCTCTGCCTCTGTCTCTTTGTCTCTGTCTCTGCATCTCTGCATCCGTGCCTATGTCTCTATGTCTCTGTCTCTGTCTCTGTCTATGTCTCTGTGTCTGTCTCTGTCTCTGTCTCCGTCTCTGTCTCTGTCTCTGTCTCTGCCTCTGTCCCTGTCTCTGTCTCTGTCTCTGTCTCTGTCTCTGTCTCTGTCTGTGCCTCTGTCTCTGTCTCCGTCCCTGACTCTGCCGCTGTCTCTGTCTCTGTCTCAGTCTCTGTCTCTGTCTCCGTCTCTGTCTCTGTCTCTGTCTCTGCCTCTGTCCCTGTCTCTGTCTCTGTCTCTGTCTCTGTCTCTGTCTGTGCCTCTGTCTCTGTCTCCGTCCCTGACTCTGCCGCTGTCTCTGTCTCTGTCTCAGTCTCTGTCTCTGTCTCCGTCTCTGTCTCTGTCTCGGTCACTGCCTCTGTCTCTGTCCCCGTATCTGTCTCTGTCTCTGTTTCTGTCTCTGTCTCTGTCTCTGTCTCTGTCTCTGTCTCTGTCTCTGTCTCTGTCTCAGAATCTGCCTCCGTCTCTTTGTTTGTCTCTGCCTCTGTCTCCGTCTCTGTCTCTGTCTCCGTCTCCGTCTCCATCTTTGTCTCTGTCTCTGCCTCACTTTCTATCTCTGTCTCTGTCTCTGCCTCCGTCTCTGTCTCCGTCAGTGTCTCTGTCTCTGTCTCTGGGTCTCTGTCTATGTGTCTCTGCCTCTGTCTCTATGCCTCTGTCTCTGCATCTCTGTCTCTGTCTCTGTCTCTGTCCCTCTCTCTGCCTCCGTCTCTGAGTCTGTCTCTGTCTCTGTCTCAGTCTCTGTCTCTGTCTCTGTCTCTGTCTCTGTCTCTGTCTCTGCCTCCGTCTCTGTGTCTGTCTCTGCCTCTATCTCCGTCTCTGTCTCTGTCTCTGTGTCTCTGTCTCTGCATCTCTGTCTCTGTGTCTCCGTCTCTGTGTCTCTTCCTCTGTCATTGTGTCTCGGTCTCTGTGAATCTCTCTGTCTCTGTCTCTGTGTCCCTGTCTCTGGGTCTCTGTCTGAGTGTCTCTGCCTCTGTCTCTTTGTCTCTCTATCAGTTTCTCTACCTCCGTGCCTATGTCTCTGTGTCTCTGCCTCTGTCTCTGTCTCTGTCTCTGTCTCTGTCTCTCTCTCTGTCTCTGTCTCTGTCTCTGTATCTGTCTCTGTCTCTGTCTCTGTCTCTGTCTCTGTCTCTGTCTCTGTCTCAATCTCAGTCTCTGTCTCTGTCTCTGTCTCAATCTCTTGTCTCTGTCTCTGTCTGTGTCTCCATCTCTGTCTCTGTCTCGGTCTCTGTCTCTGTCTCTGTCTCTGGCTCTGTCTCTGTCTCTGTCTCTGTCTCTGTCTCTGTCTCTGTCTCTGTCTCTATCTCTGTCTCTGTCTCCGTCTTTGTCTCTGTCTTTGTCTCCATCTTTGTCTCCGTCTTTGTGCCTGTCTTTGTCTCCGTATTTGTATCCGTCTGTGTAACCATCTTTGTCTCCATATTTGTCACCGTCTTTGTCTCTGTATTTGTCTCCGTCTGTGTCTCCATATTTGTCTCCGTCTTTGTCTCCGTCTTTGCCTCCGTCTTTGTCTACGTCTTTGTCTCCGTCTTTGTCGCCGTCTTTGTCTCCGTCTTTGTCTCCGTCCATGCCTGCTGCCCCTCTGTCTCGGTCTTTGTCTCATGCGCGTCTCTCTCTGTCTCTGTCTCTGTCTGTGTCTCTGTCTCTGTCTCTGTTTCTGTCTCTGTCTCTGTCTCTGTCTCTGTCTCTGTCTCTGTCTCTGTCTCTGTCTCTGTCTCTGTCTCCGTCTCTGTCTCTGTCTCTGTCTCTGTCTCTGTCTCTGTCTCTGTCTCTGTCTTTGTCTCTGTCTGTGTCTCTGCATCTGTCTCTGCCTCTGTATCGGTATCTGTCTCCGCCTTTGTCTTCGTCATTGTCTCTGTCATTGTCTCCGTCTTTTTCTCCTGCCCCTCTGTCTCCGTATCACCCTTTCCCTCTGTCTCTGTCCCTGTCCCTGTCCCTGTCCCTGTCCCTGTCCCTGTCCCTGTGTCTGTCTCTGTCTCTGTCTCTGTCGCTGTCTCTGTCTCTGTCTCTGTCTTTGTATCCGTCTTTGTCTCCGTCTTTTGTCTCCGTCGTCGTCTTCCTCTTTGTCTCCGTCTTTGTCTCCGCTTATATCTCCTGCCCCTCTGTCTCGGTCTTTGTCTCATGCACCTCTGTCTCTGTCTCTGTCTCTGTCTGTGTCTGTGTCTGTGTCTCTGTCTCCGTATCGGTCTCTGTCTCTGTCTCTGTCTCCGCCTTTGTCTCTGCCTTTGTCTCCGTATTTGTCTCTGTCTGTGTCTCCATCTTTGTCTCCGTCTTTGTCTGCGTCTTTGACTCCGTCTTGGTCTCAGTCTTTGTCTCCGTCTTTGTCACCGTCCTTGTCTCCGTCGCCGCCTTCCTCTTCGTCTGCGTCTTTGTCTCCGTCTTTGTCTACGTCTTTGTCTACTTCTTTCTCTCCGCCTTTGCCTCCGTCCATGTCTCCTGCCCCACTGTGTCGGTCTTTGTCTCATGCGCCTCTGTCTCTGTCTACGTCTCTGTATCTGTCTGTGTCTCTGTCTCTGTCTCTGCCTCAGCATCGGTATCTGTCTTCTTCTTCGTCTGCGTCTTTGTCTCCGTCTTTGTCCACGTCTTTGTCTACGTCTTTGTCTACGTCTTTGTCTCCGTCTTTGTCTCCGTCCATGTCTCCTGCCCCTCTGTCTCGGTCTTTCTCTCATATGCCTCTGCCTCTGTCTATGTCTCTGTCTCTGTCTGTGTCTTTGCCTCTGTCTCTGCCTCTGTCTTTTTCTCCGTCTTTGTCTCCGTCTTTTTCAGCGTCTTTGTCTCCATCGTCGTCTTCCTCTTCGTCTCCGTCTTTGTCTCCGTCTTTGTCACCGTCTTTGTCTCCGTATTTGTCTCCGTCTGTGTCTCCATCTTTGTCTCCGTCTTTGTCTCCGTCTTTGCCTCCGTCTTTGTCTCAGCCTTTTTCTCCGTCTTTGTCTCCGTCTTTGTCTTCCTACTTGTCTCTGTTTTTGTCTCCGTCTTTGTCTCTATCTCTGTCTCTGTCTCTGTCTCCGTCTCAGTCTCTGTCTCTGTCTCTGTCTCTGTCTCTGTCTCTGTCGCTGTCTCTGTCTCTGTCGCTGTCTCTGCCTCTGTCTCTGTCTCTGTCTCTGTCTCTGTCTCTGTCTCTGTCTCTGTCTCTGTCTCTGTCTCTGTCTCTGTCTCTGTCTCTGTCTCTGTCTCTGTCTCTGTCTCTGCCTCTGTCTCTGTCTCTGTCTCTGTATCCGTCTTTGTCTCCGTCTTTGTCACCGTCTTTGCCTCCGTCTTGGTCTCGGTCTCTGTCTCCGTCTTCGTCTCCGTCTTTGTGTCCGTCTTTGTCTCCGTCTTTGTCTCCGTCTTCGTTTTCCTCTTTGTTTCCGACCTTGTCACCGCCTTTATCTCCTGCCCCTCTGTTTCTGTCGCTCCCTCTGTCTCTGTCTCTGCCTCTGTCTCTGTCTCTGTCTCTGTCTCTGTCTCTGTCCCTGTCTCTGTCTCTGTCTCTGTGTCTGTCCCTGTCTCTGTCTCTGTCTCTGTCTCTGTCTCTGTCTCTGTCTCAGCCTCTGTCTCTGTCCCTATCTCTGTCTCTGTCTCTGTTCCCGTCTCTGTCTCCGCCCCTGCCTCTGTCTCTGTCTTTGTCTCCATCTTTGTCTCCGTCTGTGTCTCCGTCTTTGTCTCCGTCTTTGTCTCTGCCGTCGTCTTCCTCTTCGTCTACGTCTTTGTCACCGTCTTTGTCTTTGTCTGTGTCTCCGCCTTTGTCTTCGTCTCTGTCTCCGTCGTCATCTTCCTCTTCGTCACCGTCTTTGACACCGTCTTTGTCTCCGTCTTTGTCTCCGTCTTTGTCTCCGTCTTTGCCTCCGTCTTTGTCTCAGCCTTTGTCTCCATCTTTGTCTCCGTCTTTGTCTTCCTACTTGTCTCTGTTTTTGTCTGCGTCTTTGCCTCCGTCTTTGTCTCAGTCTATGTCTCCGTCTTTGTCTCCGTCTTTGTCTCTATCTCTGTCTCTGTCTCTGTCTCTGTCTCCGTCTCTGTCTCTGTCTCTGTCTCTGTCTCTGTCTCTGTCTCTGTCTCTGTCTCTGTCTCTGTCTCTGTCTCTGTCTCTGTCTCTGTCTCTGTCTCTGTCTCTGTCTCTGTCTCTGTCTCTGTCTCTGTCCCTGTCTCTGTCTCCGTCTCTATCTCTGTCTCTGTTTCTGTCTCTGCCTCTGTCTCTGCCCTGTCTCTATCTCTGTCTCTGTCGCTGTCTCTGCCTCTGTCTCAGTCCCTGCGTCTGTCTCCGTCTTTGTCTCCGTCTCTGTCTCTGTCTCTGTCTCTGTCTCTGTCTCTGCCTCTGTCGCTCTCTCTCCCTCTGTCTCTGTCTCTGTCTCTGTCTCTGTCTCTGTCTCTGGGTCTCTGTCTGTGTGTCTCTGCCTCTGTCTCTTTGTCTCTGTCTCTGCATCTCTGCATCCGTGCCTATGTCTCTATGTCTCTGTCTCTGTCTCTGTCTATGTCTCTGTGTCTGTCTCTGTCTCTGTCTCCGTCTCTGTCTCTGTCTCTGTCTCTGCCTCTGTCCCTGTCTCTGTCTCTGTCTCTGTCTCTGTCTCTGTCTGTGCCTCTGTCTCTGTCTCCGTCCCTGACTCTGCCGCTGTCTCTGTCTCTGTCTCTGTCTCTGTCTCTGTCTCTGTCTCTGTCTCTGTCTCTGTCTCCGTCTCGGTCTTTGTCTCCGTCTCTGTCTCTGTCTCTGTCTCTGTCTCTGTCTCTGTCTCTGTCTCTGTCTCTGTCTCTGTCTCTGTCTCTGTCTCTGTCTCTGTCTCTGTCTCTGTCTCTGTCTCAGTCTCTGTCTCTGTCTCTGTCTCTGTCCCTGTCCCTCTCCCTGTCACTGTCGCTGTCACTGCCCCTGTCCCTGTCTCTTTCTATGTCTCTGTCTCTGTCCCTGTCTCCGTCTCTGTCTGTGTCTCTGTCCCTGTCTCGGTCTTTGTCTCCGTCTCTGTCTCTGTCTCTGTCTCTGTCTCTGTCTCTGCCTCTGTCTCTGTCTCTGTCTCTGTCTCTGTCTCTGTCTCTGTCTCTGTCTCTGTCTCTGTCTCTGTCTCTGTCTCTGTCCCTGTCTCTGTCTCTGTCTCTGTCTCTGTGTCTGTCTCTGTCTCTGTCTCTGTCTCTGTCTCTGTCTCTGTCTCTGTCTCTGTCTCTGTCTCTGTCTCTGTCTCTGTCTCTGTCTGTCCCTGTCTCCGTCTTTGTCGCTGTCTTTGTCTCCGTCGTCGTCTTCCTCTTCGTCTGCGTCTTTGTCTCCGTCTTTGTCTATGTCTTTGTCTACGTCTTTGTCTCCGTCTTTGTCTCCGTCCATGTCTCCTGCCCCTCTGTCTCGGTGTTTGTCTCATATGCCTCTGTCTCTGTCTATGTCTCTGTCTCTGTCTGTGTCTCCGCCTCTGTCTCTGCATCTGTATCGGTATCTGTCTCCGCCTTTGTCTTCGTCTTTGTCACTGTCATTGTCTCCGTCTTTGTCTCCTGCCCCTCTGTCTCCGTCTCTCCCTTTCCCTCTGTCTCTGTCCCTGTCTCTGTCCCTGTCTCTGTCTCTGTCTCTGTCTCTGTCTCTCTCTCTGTCTCTGTCTCTGTCTCTGTCTCTGTCTTTGTATCCGTCTTTATCTCCGTCTTTGTCTCCGTCGTCGTCTTCCCCTTTGTCTCCGTCTTTGTCTCCGCTTATGTCTCCTGCCCATCTGCCTCGGTCTTTGTCTCATGCACCTCTGTCTCTGGCTCTGTCTCTGTCTGTGTCTCTGTCTCTGCCTCTGTTTCTGTCTCTGTCTCTGTCTCTGTCTCTGTCTCTGTCTCTGTCTCTGTCTCTGTCTCTGTCTCTGTCTCTGTCTCTGTCTCTGTCTTTGTATCCGTCTTTGTCTCCGTCTTTGTCTCCGTCGTTGTCTTCCTCTTTGTCTCCGCCTTTGTCTCCGCTTGTGTCTCCTGCCCCTCTGTCTCGGTCTTTGTCTCATGCACCTCTGTCTCTGTCTCTGTCTCTGTCTGTATCTGTGTCTCTGTCTCTGTCTCTGTCTCCGTATCGGCCTTTGTCTCTGTCTCTGTCTCCGCCTTTGTCTCTGCCTTTGTCTCCGTATTTGTCTCTGTCTGTGTCTCCATCTTTGTCTCCGTCTTTGTCTGCGTCTTTGCCTCCGTCTTGGTCTCAGTCTTTGTCTCCGTCTTTGTCTCCGTCTTTGTCTTCATACTAGTCTCTGTTTTTGTCTCCGTCTTTGTCTCTATCTCTGTCTCTGTCTCTCTCTCTGTCTCTGTCTCTGTCTCTGTCTCTGTCTCTGTCTCTGTCTCTGTCTCTGTCTCTGTCTCTATCTCTGTCTCTGTCTCAGTCCCTGTCTCTGTCTCTGTCTCTGTGTCAGTCTCTGTCTCTGTCTCTGTCTTTGTCTCTGTCTCTGTCTCTGTCTCTGTCTCTGTCTCAGTCTCAGTCTCTGTCTCTGTCTCTGTCTCAATCTCTTGTCTCTGTCTCTGTCTGTGTCTCCATCTCTGTCCCTGTCTCGGTCTCTGTCTCTCCCTCTGTCTCTGTCTCTGTCTCTGTCTCTGTCTCTGTCTCTGTCTCTGTCTCTGTCTCTGTCTCTGTCTCTGTCTCTGTCTTTGTATCCGTCTTTGTCTCCGTCTTTGTCTCCGTCGTCGTCTTCCTCTTTCTCTCCGTCTTTGTCTCCGCTTATGTCTCCTGCTCCTCTGTCTCGGTCTTTGTCTCATGCACCTCTGTCTCTGTCTCTGTCTCTGTCTGTGCCTGTGTCTCTGTCTCTGCCTCCGTATCGGCCTCTGTCTCTGTCTCTGTCTCCGCCTTTGTCTCTGCCTTTGTCTCCGTATTTGTCTCTGTCTGTGTCTCCATATTTGTCTCCGTCTTTGTCTGCGTCTTTGCCTCCGTTTTGGTCTCAGTCTTTGTCTCCGTCTTTGTCTCCGTCTTTGTCTTCCTACTTGTCTCTGTTTTTGTCTGCGTCTTTGTCTCTATCTCTGTCTCCGTCTCTCTCTCTGTCTCTGTCTCTGTCTCTGTCTCTGTCTCCATCTCTGTCTCTGTCTCTGTCTCTGTCTCTGTCTCTGTCTCTGTCTCTGTCTCTGTCTCTGTCTCTGTCTCTGTCTCTGTCTCTGTCTCTGTCTCTGTCTCTGTCTCTGTCTCTGTCTCTGTCTCTGTCTCTGTCTCTGTCTCTGTCCCTGTCTCTGTCTCTGTCTCTGTCTCTGTCTCTGTCTCTGTCTCTGTCTCTGTCTCTGTCTCTGTCTCTGTCTCTGTCTCTGTCTCTGTCTCTGTCTCTGTCTGTCCCTGTCTCCGTCTTTGTCGCTGTCTTTGTCTCCGTCGTCGTCTTCCCCTTTGTCTCCGTCTTTGTCTCCGCTTATGTCTCCTGCCCATCTGTCTCGGTCTTTGTCTCATGCACCTCTGTCTCTGTCTCTGTCTGTATCTGTGTCTCTCTCTCTGTCTCCGTATCGGTCTCTGTCCCTGTCTCTGTCTCTGTCTCTGTCTCTGTCTCTGCCTCTGTCTCTGTCTCTGCCTCTGTCTCTGTCTCTGTCTCCGTCTCTGTCTGTGTCTTTGTCTCCGTCTTTGTCTCCGCCTTTGTGTCCGTCTTTGTCTCCGTCTTTGTCTCCGTCTTCGTTTTCCTCTTTGTTTCCGACTTTGTCTCCGTCTTTGTCTCCTGCCCCAGGGTCACCGCCTTTGTCACCTGCCCCTATGTTTCTGTCGCTCTCTCTGTCTCTGTGTGTGTCTCTGTCTCCGTCTCTATCTCTGTTTCTGTCTCTGTCTCTCCCTCTGTCTCTGTCTCTGTCTCTGTCTCTGTCTCTGTCTCTGTCTCTGTCTCTGTCTCTGTCTCTGTCTCTGTCTCTGTCTCTGTCTCTGTCTCTGTCTCTGTCTCTGTCTTTGTATCCGTCTTTGTCTCCGTCTTTGTCTCCGTCGTTGTCTTCCTCTTTGTCTCCGCCTTTGTCTCCGCTTGTGTCTCCTGCCCCTCTGTCTCGGTCTTTGTCTCATGCACCTCTGTCTCTGTCTCTGTCTCTGTCTGTATCTGTGTCTCTGTCTCTGTCTCTGTCTCCGTATCGGTCTCTGTCTCTGTCTCTGTCTCCGCCTTTGTCTCTGCCTTTGTCTCCGTATTTGTCTCTGTCTGTGTCTCCATCTTTGTCTCCGTCTTTGTCTGCGTCTTTGCCTCCGTCTTGGTCTCAGTCTTTGTCTCCGTCTTTGTCTCCGTCTTTGTCTTCATACTAGTCTCTGTTTTTGTCTCCGTCTTTGTCTCTATCTCTGTCTCTGTCTCTCTCTCTGTCTCTGTCTCTGTCTCTGTCTCTGTCTCTGTCTCTGTCTCTGTCTCTGTCTCTGTCTCTGTCTCTGTCTCTGTCTCTATCTCTGTCTCTGTCTCAGTCCCTGTCTCTGTCTCTGTCTCTGTCTCTGTGTCAGTCTCTGTCTCTGTCTCTGTCTTTGTCTCTGTCTCTGTCTCTGTCTCTGTCTCTGTCTCAGTCTCAGTCTCTGTCTCTGTCTCTGTCTCAATCTCTTGTCTCTGTCTCTGTCTGTGTCTCCATCTCTGTCCCTGTCTCGGTCTCTGTCTCTGTCTCTGTCTCTGTCTCTGTCTCTGTCTCTGTCTCTGTCTCTGTCTCTGTCTCTGTCTCTGTCTCTGTCTCTGTCTCTGTCTCTGTCTCTGTCTCTGTCTCTGTCTCTGTCTCTGTCTCTGTCTCTGTCTCTGTCTCTGTCTCTGTCTCTGTCTCTGTCTCTGTCTCTGTCTCTGTCTCTGTCTCCGTCTTTGTCTCTGTCTTTGTCTCCATCTTTGTCTCCGTCTTTGTGCCTGTCTTTGTCTCCGTATTTGTATCCGTCTGTGTAACCATCTTTGTCTCCGTCTTTGTCTCCGTCTTTGCCTCCGTCTTTGTCTTCGTCTTAGTCTCCGTCTTTGTCTCAGTCTTTGTCTCCGTCTTTGTGCCTGTCTTTGTCTCCATATTTGTCACCGCCTTTGTCTCTGTATTTGTCTCCGTCTGTGTCTCCATATTTGTCTCCGTCTTTGTCTCCGTCTTTGCCTCCGTCTTTGTCTACGTCTTTGTCTCAGTCTTTGTCTCCGTCTTTGTCTCCGTCTTTGTCTTCCTACTTGTCTCTGTTTTTGTCTGCGTCTTTGTCTCTATCTCTGTCTCCGTCTCTCTCTCTGTCTCTGTCTCTGTCTCTGTCTCTGTATATATCTCTGTCTCTGTCTCAGTCCCTGTCTCTGTCTCTGTCTCTGTCTCTGTCTCTGTCTCTGTCTCTGTCCCTGTCTCTGTCTCTGTCTCTGTCTCTGTCTCTGTCTCTGTCTCTGTCTCTGTCTCTGTCTCCGTCTCTGTCTCTGTCCCTGTCTCTGTCTCTGTCTCAGTCTCAGTCTCTGTCTCTGTCTCTGTCTCAATCTCTTGTCTCTGTCTCTGTCTCTGTCTCCATCTCTGTCTCTGTCTCGGTCTCTGTCTCTGTCTCTGTCTCTGTCTCTGTCTCTGTCTCTGTCTCTGTCTCTGTCTCTGTCTCTGTCTCTGTCTCTGTCTCTGTCTCTGTCTCTGTCTCTGTCTCTGTCTCTGTCTCTGTCTCTGTCTCTGTCTCTGTCTCTGTCTCTGTCTCTGTCTCTGTGTCCGTCTTTGTCTCTGTCTTTGTCTCCATCTTTGTCTCCGTCTTTGTGCCTGTCTTTGTCTCCGTATTTGTGTCCGTCTGTGTAACCATTTTTGTCTCCGTCTTTGTCTCCGTCTTTGCCTCCGTCTTTGTCTTCGTCTTAGTCTCCGTCTTTGTCTCAGTCTTTGTCTCCGTCTTTGTGCCTGTCTTTGTCTCCATATTTGTCACCGTCTTTGTCTCTGTATTTGTCTCCGCCTGTGTCTCCATATTTGTCTCCGTCTTTGTCTCCGTCTTTGCCTCCGTCTTTGTCTACGTCTTTGTCTCCGTCTTTGTCTCCGTCTTTGTCTCCGTCTTTGTCTCCGTCCATGTCTCCTGACCCTCTGTCTCGGTCTTTGTCTCATG
>CAMAOD020000271.1:1112500-1165000 GCA_945859595.2 Megachile willughbiella
TGTCTCTGTCTGTGTCTGTGTCTGTGTCTCTGTCTCTGTTTCCGTATCGGACTCTGTCTCTGTCTCTGCCTCCGCCTTTGTCTCTGCCTTTGTCTCCGTATTTGTCTCTGTCTGTGTCTCCATCTTTGTCTAAGCCTTTGCCTCCGTCTTGGTCTCGGTCTTTGTCTCCGTCTTTTTCTCCGTCTTTGTCTTCCTACTTGTGTCTGTTTTTGTCTCGTCTTTGTCTCTATCTCTGTCTCTGTCTCTGTCTCTGTCTCTGTCTCTGTCTCTGTCTCTGTCCCTGTCTCTGTCTCTGTCTCTGTCTCTGTCTCTGTCTCTGTCTCTGTCTCTGTCTCTGTCTCTGTCTCTGTCTCTGTCTCTGTCTCTGTCTCTGTCTCTGTCTCTGTCTCTGTCTCTTTCTCTGTCTCTGTCTCTGTCTCTGTCTCTGTCTCTGTCTCTGTCTCTGTCTCTGTCTCTGTCTCTGTCTCTGTCTCTGTCTCTGTCTCTGTCTCTGTCTCTGTCTCTGTCTCTGTCTCTGTCTCTGTCTCTGTCTTTGTACCCGTTTTTGTCTCCGTCTTTGTCTCCGTCGTCGTCTTCCCCTTTGTCTCCGTCTTTGTCTCCACTTATGTCTCCTGCCCATCTGTCTCGGTCTTTGTCTCATGCACCTCTGTCTCTGTCTCTGTCTCTGTCTGTATCTGTGTCTCTCTCTCTGTCTCCGTATCGGTCTCTGTCCCTGTCTCTGTCTCTGTCTCTGCCTCTGTCTCTGTCTCTGTCTCCGTCTCTGTCTCGGTCTTTGTCTCCGTCTTTGTCTCCGCCTTTGTGTCCGTCTTTGTCTCCGTCTTTGTCTCCGTCTTCGTTTTCCTCTTTGTTTCCGACTTTGTCTCCGTCTTTGTCTCCTGCCCCAGGGTCACCGCCTTTGTCACCTGCCCCTATGTTTCTGTCGCTCTCTCTGTCTCTGTCTCTGTCTCTGTCTCTGTCTCTGTCTCTGTCTCTGTCTCTGTCTCTGTCTCTGTCTCTGTCTCTGTCTCTGTCTTTGTATCCGTCTTTGTCTCCGTCTTTGTCTCCGTCGTCGTCTTCCCCTTTGTCTCCGTCTTTGTCTCCACTTATGTCTCCTGCCCATCTGTCTCGGTCTTTGTCTCATGCACCTCTGTCTCTGTCTCTGTCTCTGTCTGTGCCTGTGTCTCTGTCTCTGTCTCCGTATCGGTCTCTGTCTCTGTCTCTGCCTCCGCCTTTGTCTCTGCCTTTGTCTCCGTATTTGTCTCTGTCTGTGTCTCCATATTTGTCTCCGTCTTTGTCTGCGTCTTTGCCTCCGTTTTGGTCTCAGTCTTTGTCTCCGTCTTTGTCTCCGTCTTTGTCTCCGTCTTTGTCTTCCTACTTGTCTCTGTTTTTGTCTGCGTCTTTGTCTCTATCTCTGTCTCCGTCTCTCTCTCTGTCTCTGTCTCTGTCTCTGTCTCTGTATATATCTCTGTCTCTGTCTCAGTCCCTGTCTCTGTCTCGGTCTCTGTCTCTGTCTCTGTCTCTGTCTCTGTCTCTGTCTCTGTCTCTATCTCTGTCTCTGTCTCTGTCTCTGTCTCTGTCTCTGTGTCTGTCTCTGTCTCTGTCTCCGTCTTTGTCTCTGTCTTTGTCTCCATGTTTGTCTCCGTCTTTGTGCCTGTCTTTGTCTCCGTATTTGTATCCGTCTGTGTAACCATCTTTGTCTCCGTCTTTGTCTCCGTCTTTGCCTCCGTCTTTGTCTTCGTCTAAGTCTCCGTCTTTGTCTCAGTCTTTGTCTCCGTCTTTGTGCCTGTCTTTGTCTCCATATTTGTCACCGTCTTTGTCTCTGTATTTGTCTCCGTCTGTGTCTCCATATTTGTCTCCGTCTTTGTCTCCGTCTTTGCCTCCGTCTTTGTCTACGTCTTTGTCTCAGTCTTTGTCTCCGTTTTTGTCTCCGTCTTTGTCTTCATACTTGTCTCTGTTTTTGTCTCCGTCTTTGTCTTCATACTTGTCTCTGTTTTTGTCTCCGTCTTTGTCTCTATCTCTGTCTCTGTCTCTCTCTCTGTCTCTGTCTCTGTCTCTGTCTCTGTCTCTGTCTCTGTCTCTGTCTCTGTCCCTGTCTCTGTCTCTGTCTCAGTCTCAGTCTCAGTCTCTGTCTCTGTCTCTGTCTCAATCTCTTGTCTCTGTCTCTGTCTCTGTCTCCATCTCTGTCTCAGTCTCTGTCTCTGTCTCTGTCTCTGTCTGTGTCTGTGTCTCTGTCTCTGTCTCTGTCTCTGTCTCTGTCTCTGTCTCTGTCTCTGTCTCTGTCTCTGTCTCTGTCTCTGCCTCTGTCTCTGTCTCTGTCTCTGTCTCTGTCTCTGTCTCTGTCTCTGTCTCTGTCTCTGTCTCTGTCTCTGTCTCTGTCTCTGTCTCTGTCTCTGTCTCTGTCTCTGTCTCTGTCTCCGTCTCTGTCTCTTTCTCTGTCTCTGTCTCTGTCTCTGTCTCTGTCTCTGTCTCTGTCTCTGTCTCTGTCTCTGTCTCTGTCTCTGTCTCTGTCTCTGTCTCTGTCTCTGTCTCTGTCTCTGTCTCTGTCTCTGTCTCTGTCTCTGTCTCTGTCTCTGTCTCTGTCTCTGTCTCTGTCTCTGTCTCTGTCTCTGTCTCTGTCTCTGTCTCTGTCTCTGTCTCTGTCTCTGTCTCTGTCTCTGTCTCTGTCTCTGTCTCCGTCTCTGTCTCTTTCTCTGTCTCTGTCTCTGTCTCTGTCTCTGTCTCTGTCTCTGTCTCTGTCTCTGTCTCTGTCTCTGTCTCTGTCTCTGTCTCTGTCTCTGTCTCTGTCTCTGTCTCTGTCTTTGTATCCGTCTTTGTCTCCGTCTTTGTCTCCGTCGTCGTCTTCCCCTTTGTCTCCGTCTTTGTCTCCACTTATGTCTCCTGCCCATCTGTCTCGGTCTTTGTCTCATGCACCTCTGTCTCTGTCTCTGTCTCTGTCTGTGCCTGTGTCTCTGTCTCTGTCTCCGTATCGGTCTCTGTCTCTGTGTCTGTCTCCGCCTTTGTCTCTGCCTTTGTCTCCGTATTTGTCTCTGTCTGTGTCTCCATATTTGTCTCCGTCTTTGTCTGCATCTTTGCCTCCGTTTTGGTCTCAGTCTTTGTCTCCGTCTTTGTCTCCGTCTTTGTCTCCGTCTTTGTCTTCCTACTTGTCTCTGTTTTTGTCTGCGTCTTTGTCTCTATCTCTGTCTCCGTCTCTCTCTCTGTCTCTGTCTCTGTCTCTGTCTCTGTATATATCTCTGTCTCTGTCTCAGTCCCTGTCTCTGTCTCGGTCTCTGTCTCTGTCTCTGTCTCTGTCTCTGTATCTGTCTCTGTCTCTGTCTCTGTCTCTGTCTCTGTCTCTGTCTCTGTCTCTGTGTCTGTCTCTGTCTCTGTCTCCGTCTTTGTCTCTGTCTTTGCCTCCATCTTTGTCTCCGTCTTTGTGCCTGTCTTTGTCTCCGTATTTGTATCCGTCTGTGTAACCATCTTTGTCTCCGTCTTTGTCTCCGTCTTTGCCTCCGTCTTTGTCTTCGTCTTAGTCTCCGTCTTTGTCTCAGTCTTTGTCTCCGTCTTTGTGCCTGTCTTTGTCTCCATATTTGTCACCGTCTTTGTCTCTGTATTTGTCTCCGTCTGTGTCTCCATATTTGTCTCCGTCTTTGTCTCCGTCTTTGCCTCCGTCTTTGTCTACGTCTTTGTCTCAGTCTTTGTCTCCGTTTTTGTCTCCGTCTTTGTCTTCATACTTGTCTCTGTTTTTGTCTCCGTCTTTGTCTCTATCTCTGTCTCTGTCTCTCTCTCTGTCTCTGTCTCTGTCTCTGTCTCTGTCTCTGTCTCTGTCTCTGTCTTTGTCTCTATCTCTGTCTCTGTCTCAGTCCCTGTCTCTGTCTCTGTATCTGTCTCTGTCTCTGTCTCTGTCTCTGTCTCTGTCTCTGTCTCTGTCTCTGTCTCTGTCTCAGTCCCTGTCTCTGTCTCTGTCTCTGTCTCTGTCTCTGTCTCTGTCTCTGTCTCTGTCTCTGTCTCTGTCTCTGTCTCTGTCTCTGTCTCTGTCTCTGTCTCTGTCTCTGTCTCTGTCTCTGTCTCTGTCTCTGTCTCTGTCTCTGTCTCTGTATATATCTCTGTCTCTGTCTCAGTCCCTGTCTCTGTCTCTGTCTCTGTCTCTGTCTCTGTCTCTGTCTATGTCTCTGTCTCTGTCTCTGTCTCTGTCTCTGTCTCTGTCTCTGTCTCTGTCTCTGTCTCTGTCTCTGTGTCTGTCTCTGTCTCTGTCTCCGTCTTTGTCTCTGTCTTTGACTCCATCTTTTTCTCCGTCTTTGTGCCTGTCTTTGTCTCCGTATTTGTATCCGTCTGTGTAACCATCTTTGTCTCCGTCTTTGTCTCCGTCTTTGTCTCCGTCTTTGCCTCCGTCTTTGTCTTCGTCTTAGTCTCCGTCTTTGTCTCAGTCTTTGTCTCCGTCTTTGTGCCTGTCTTTGTCTCCATATTTGTCACCGTCTTTGTCTCTGTATTTGTCTCCGTCTGTGTCGCCATATTTGTCTCCGTCTTTGTCTCCGTCTTTGCCTCCGTCTTTGTCTACGTCTTTGTCTCAGTCTTTGTCTCCGTCTTTGTCTCCGTCTTTGTCTTCATACATGTCTCTGTTTTTGTCTCCGTCTTTGTCTCTATCTCTGTCTCTGTCTCTCTCTCTGTCTCTGTCTCTGTCTCTGTCTCTGTCTCTGTCTCTGTCTCTGTGTTTGTCTCTATCTCTGTCTCTGTCTCAGTCCCTGTCTCTGTCTCTGTCTCTGTCTCTGTCTCTGTCTCTGTCTCTGTCTCTGTCTCTGTCTCTGTCTCTGTCTCCGTCTCTGTCTCTGTCCCTGTCTCTGTCTCTGTCTCAGTCTCAGTCTCTGTCTCTGTCTCTGTCTCAATCTCTTGTCTCAGTCTCTGTCTCTGTCTCCATCTCTGTCTCTGTCTCGGTCTCTGTCTCTGTCTCTGTCTCTGTCTCTGTCTCTGTCTCTGTCTCTGTCTCTGTCTCTGTCTCTGTCTCTGTCTCTGTCTCTGTCTCTGTCTCTGTCTCTGTCTCTGTCTCTGTCTCTGTCTCTGTCTCTGTCTCTGTCTCTGTCTCTGTCTCTGTCTCCGTCTTTGTCTCTGTCTTTGTCTCCATCTTTGTCTCCGTCTTTGTGCCTGTCTTTGTCTCCGTATTTGTGCCCGTCTGTGTAACCATTTTTGTCTCCGTCTTTGTCTCCGTCTTTGCCTCCGTCTTTGTCTTCGTCTTAGTCTCCGTCTTTGTCTCAGTCTTTGTCTCCGTCTTTGTGCCTGTCTTTGTCTCCATATTTGTCACCGTCTTTGTCTCCGTATTTGTCTCCGCCTGTGTCTCCATATTTGTCTCCGTCTTTGTCTCCGTCTTTGCCTCCGTCTTTGTCTACGTCTTTGTCTCCGTCTTTGTCTCCGTCTTTGTCTCCGTCTTTGTCTCCGTCCATGTCTCCTGACCCTCTGTCTCGGTCTTTGTCTCATGCGCGTCCCTCTCTGTCTCTGTCTCTGTCTGTGCCTCTGTCTCTGCCTCTGTTTCTGTCTCTGTCTCTGTCTCTGTCTCTGTCTCTGTCTCTGTCTCTGTCTCTGTCTCTGTCTCTGTCTCTGTCTCTGTCTCTGTCTCTGTCTCTGTCTTTGTATCCGTCTTTGTCTCCGTCTTTGTCTCCGCTTATGTCTCCTGCCCCTCTGTCTCGGTCTTTGTCTCATGCACCTCAGTCTCTGTCTCTGTCTCTGTCTCTGTCTCTGTCTGTGTCTGTGTCTGTGTCTCTGTCTCTGTTTCCGTATCGGACTCTGTCTCTGTCTCTGCCTCCGCCTTTGTCTCTGCCTTTGTCTCCGTATTTGTCTCTGTCTGTGTCTCCATCTTTGTCTAAGCCTTTGCCTCCGTCTTGGTCTCGGTCTTTGTCTCCGTCTTTTTCTCCGTCTTTGTCTTCCTACTTGTGTCTGTTTTTGTCTCGTCTTTGTCTCTATCTCTGTCTCTGTCTCTGTCTCTGTCTCTGTCTCTGTCTCTGTCTCTGTCCCTGTCTCTGTCTCTGTCTCTGTCTCTGTCTCTGTCTCTGTCTCTGTCTCTGTCTCTGTCTCTGTCTCTGTCTCTGTCTCTGTCTCTGTCTCTGTCTCTGTCTCTGTCTCTGTCTCTTTCTCTGTCTCTGTCTCTGTCTCTGTCTCTGTCTCTGTCTCTGTCTCTGTCTCTGTCTCTGTCTCTGTCTCTGTCTCTGTCTCTGTCTCTGTCTCTGTCTCTGTCTCTGTCTCTGTCTTTGTACCCGTTTTTGTCTCCGTCTTTGTCTCCGTCGTCGTCTTCCCCTTTGTCTCCGTCTTTGTCTCCACTTATGTCTCCTGCCCATCTGTCTCGGTCTTTGTCTCATGCACCTCTGTCTCTGTCTCTGTCTCTGTCTGTATCTGTGTCTCTCTCTCTGTCTCCGTATCGGTCTCTGTCCCTGTCTCTGTCTCTGTCTCTGCCTCTGTCTCTGTCTCTGTCTCCGTCTCTGTCTCGGTCTTTGTCTCCGTCTTTGTCTCCGCCTTTGTGTCCGTCTTTGTCTCCGTCTTTGTCTCCGTCTTCGTTTTCCTCTTTGTTTCCGACTTTGTCTCCGTCTTTGTCTCCTGCCCCAGGGTCACCGCCTTTGTCACCTGCCCCTATGTTTCTGTCGCTCTCTCTGTCTCTGTCTCTGTCTCTGTCTCTGTCTCTGTCTCTGTCTCTGTCTCTGTCTCTGTCTCTGTCTTTGTATCCGTCTTTGTCTCCGTCTTTGTCTCCGTCGTCGTCTTCCCCTTTGTCTCCGTCTTTGTCTCCACTTATGTCTCCTGCCCATCTGTCTCGGTCTTTGTCTCATGCACCTCTGTCTCTGTCTCTGTCTCTGTCTGTGCCTGTGTCTCTGTCTCTGTCTCCGTATCGGTCTCTGTCTCTGTCTCTGCCTCCGCCTTTGTCTCTGCCTTTGTCTCCGTATTTGTCTCTGTCTGTGTCTCCATATTTGTCTCCGTCTTTGTCTGCGTCTTTGCCTCCGTTTTGGTCTCAGTCTTTGTCTCCGTCTTTGTCTCCGTCTTTGTCTCCGTCTTTGTCTTCCTACTTGTCTCTGTTTTTGTCTGCGTCTTTGTCTCTATCTCTGTCTCCGTCTCTCTCTCTGTCTCTGTCTCTGTCTCTGTCTCTGTATATATCTCTGTCTCTGTCTCAGTCCCTGTCTCTGTCTCGGTCTCTGTCTCTGTCTCTGTCTCTGTCTCTGTCTCTGTCTCTGTCTCTATCTCTGTCTCTGTCTCTGTCTCTGTCTCTGTCTCTGTGTCTGTCTCTGTCTCTGTCTCCGTCTTTGTCTCTGTCTTTGTCTCCATGTTTGTCTCCGTCTTTGTGCCTGTCTTTGTCTCCGTATTTGTATCCGTCTGTGTAACCATCTTTGTCTCCGTCTTTGTCTCCGTCTTTGCCTCCGTCTTTGTCTTCGTCTTAGTCTCCGTCTTTGTCTCAGTCTTTGTCTCCGTCTTTGTGCCTGTCTTTGTCTCCATATTTGTCACCGTCTTTGTCTCTGTATTTGTCTCCGTCTGTGTCTCCATATTTGTCTCCGTCTTTGTCTCCGTCTTTGCCTCCGTCTTTGTCTACGTCTTTGTCTCAGTCTTTGTCTCCGTTTTTGTCTCCGTCTTTGTCTTCATACTTGTCTCTGTTTTTGTCTCCGTCTTTGTCTTCATACTTGTCTCTGTTTTTGTCTCCGTCTTTGTCTCTATCTCTGTCTCTGTCTCTCTCTCTGTCTCTGTCTCTGTCTCTGTCTCTGTCTCTGTCTCTGTCTCTGTCTCTGTCCCTGTCTCTGTCTCTGTCTCAGTCTCAGTCTCAGTCTCTGTCTCTGTCTCTGTCTCAATCTCTTGTCTCTGTCTCTGTCTCTGTCTCCATCTCTGTCTCAGTCTCTGTCTCTGTCTCTGTCTCTGTCTGTGTCTGTGTCTCTGTCTCTGTCTCTGTCTCTGTCTCTGTCTCTGTCTCTGTCTCTGTCTCTGTCTCTGTCTCTGTCTCTGCCTCTGTCTCTGTCTCTGTCTCTGTCTCTGTCTCTGTCTCTGTCTCTGTCTCTGTCTCTGTCTCTGTCTCTGTCTCTGTCTCTGTCTCTGTCTCTGTCTCTGTCTCTGTCTCTGTCTCTGTCTCTGTCTCTGTCTCTGTCTCCGTCTTTGTCTCTCTCTTTGTCTCCATCTTTGTCTCCGTCTTTGTGCCTGTCTTTGTCTCCGTATTTGTGTCCGTCTGTGTAACCATCTTTGTCTCCGTCTTTGTCTCCGTCTTTGCCTCCGTCTTTGTCTTCGTCTTAGTCTCCGTCTTTGTCTCAGTCTTTGTCTTCGTCTTTGTGCCTGTCTTTGTCTCCATATTTGTCACCGTCTTTGTCTCTGTATTTGTCTCCGCCTGTGTCTCCATATTTGTCTCCGTCTTTGTCTCCGTCTTTGCCTCCGTCTTTGTCTACGTCTTTGTCTCCGTCTTTGTCTCCGTCTTTGTCTCCGTCCATGTCTCCTGACCCTCTGTCTCGGTCTTTGTCTCATGCGCGTCCCTCTCTGTCTCTGTCTCTGTCTGTGCCTCTGTCTCCGTCTCTGTCTCTTTCTCTGTCTCTGTCTCTGTCTCTGTCTCTGTCTCTGTCTCTGTCTCTGTCTCTGTCTCTGTCTCTGTCTCTGTCTCTGTCTCTGTCTCTGTCTCTGTCTCTGTCTCTGTCTTTGTATCCGTCTTTGTCTCCGTCTTTGTCTCCGTCGTCGTCTTCCCCTTTGTCTCCGTCTTTGTCTCCACTTATGTCTCCTGCCCATCTGTCTCGGTCTTTGTCTCATGCACCTCTGTCTCTGTCTCTGTCTCTGTCTGTGCCTGTGTCTCTGTCTCTGTCTCCGTATCGGTCTCTGTCTCTGTCTCTGTCTCCGCCTTTGTCTCTGCCTTTGTCTCCGTATTTGTCTCTGTCTGTGTCTCCATATTTGTCTCCGTCTTTGTCTGCGTCTTTGCCTCCGTTTTGGTCTCAGTCTTTGTCTCCGTCTTTGTCTCCGTCTTTGTCTCCGTCTTTGTCTTCCTACTTGTCTCTGTTTTTGTCTGCGTCTTTGTCTCTATCTCTGTCTCCGTCTCTCTCTCTGTCTCTGTCTCTGTCTCTGTCTCTGTATATATCTCTGTCTCTGTCTCAGTCCCTGTCTCTGTCTCGGTCTCTGTCTCTGTCTCTGTCTCTGTCTCTGTATCTGTCTCTGTCTCTGTCTCTGTCTCTGTCTCTGTCTCTGTCTCTGTCTCTGTCTCTGTCTCTGTGTCTGTCTCTGTATCTGTCTCCGTCTTTGTCTCTGTCTTTGCCTCCATCTTTGTCTCCGTCTTTGTGCCTGTCTTTGTCTCCGTATTTGTATCCGTCTGTGTAACCATCTTTGTCTCCGTCTTTGTCTCCGTCTTTGCCTCCGTCTTTGTCTTCGTCTTAGTCTCCGTCTTTGTCTCAGTCTTTGTCTCCGTCTTTGTGCCTGTCTTTGTCTCCATATTTGTCACCGTCTTTGTCTCTGTATTTGTCTCCGTCTGTGTCTCCATATTTGTCTCCGTCTTTGTCTCCGTCTTTGCCTCCGTCTTTGTCTACGTCTTTGTCTCAGTCTTTGTCTCCGTTTTTGTCTCCGTCTTTGTCTTCATACTTGTCTCTGTTTTTGTCTCCGTCTTTGTCTCTATCTCTGTCTCTGTCTCTCTCTCTGTCTCTGTCTCTGTCTCTGTCTCTGTCTCTGTCTCTGTCTCTGTCTTTGTCTCTATCTCTGTCTCTGTCTCAGTCCCTGTCTCTGTCTCTGTATCTGTCTCTGTCTCTGTCTCTGTCTCTGTCTCTGTCTCTGTCTCTGTCTCTGTCTCTGTCTCAGTCCCTGTCTCTGTCTCTGTCTCTGTCTCTGTCTCTGTCTCTGTCTCTGTCTCTGTCTCTGTCTCTGTCTCTGTCTCTGTCTCTGTCTCTGTCTCTGTCTCTGTCTCTGTCTCTGTCTCTGTCTCTGTCTCTGTCTCTGTCTCTGTCTCTGTCTCTGTCTCTGTCTCTGTCTCTGTCTCTGTCTCTGTATATATCTCTGTCTCTGTCTCAGTCCCTGTCTCTGTCTCTGTCTCTGTCTCTGTCTCTGTCTCTGTCTCTGTCTCTGTCTCTGTCTCTGTCTCTGTCTCTGTCTCTGTCTCTGTCTCTGTCTCTGTCTCTGTCTCTGTCTCTGTGTCTGTCTCTGTCTCTGTCTCCGTCTTTGTCTCTGTCTTTGACTCCATCTTTTTCTCCGTCTTTGTGCCTGTCTTTGTCTCCGTATTTGTATCCGTCTGTGTAACCATCTTTGTCTCCGTCTTTGTCTCCGTCTTTGCCTCCGTCTTTGTCTTCGTCTTAGTCTCCGTCTTTGTCTCAGTCTTTGTCTCCGTCTTTGTGCCTGTCTTTGTCTCCATATTTGTCACCGTCTTTGTCTCTGTATTTGTCTCCGTCTGTGTCGCCATATTTGTCTCCGTCTTTGTCTCCGTCTTTGCCTCCGTCTTTGTCTACGTCTTTGTCTCAGTCTTTGTCTCCGTCTTTGTCTCCGTCTTTGTCTTCATACATGTCTCTGTTTTTGTCTCCGTCTTTGTCTCTATCTCTGTCTCTGTCTCTCTCTCTGTCTCTGTCTCTGTCTCTGTCTCTGTCTCTGTCTCTGTCTCTGTCTTTGTCTCTATCTCTGTCTCTGTCTCAGTCCCTGTCTCTGTCTCTGTCTCTGTCTCTGTCTCTGTCTCTGTCTCTGTCTCTGTCTCTGTCTCTGTCTCCGTCTCTGTCTCTGTCCCTGTCTCTGTCTCTGTCTCAGTCTCAGTCTCTGTCTCTGTCTCTGTCTCAATCTCTTGTCTCAGTCTCTGTCTCTGTCTCCATCTGTGTCTCTGTCTCGGTCTCTGTCTCTGTCTCTGTCTCTGTCTCTGTCTCTGTCTCTGTCTCTGTCTCTGTCTCTGTCTCTGTCTCTGTCTCTGTCTCTGTCTCTGTCTCTGTCTCTGTCTCTGTCCCTGTCTCTGTCTCTGTCTCTGTCTCTGTCTCTGTCTCTGTCTCCGTCTTTGTCTCTGTCTTTGTCTCCATCTTTGTCTCCGTCTTTGTGCCTGTCTTTGTCTCCGTATTTGTGCCCGTCTGTGTAACCATTTTTGTCTCCGTCTTTGTCTCCGTCTTTGCCTCCGTCTTTGTCTTCGTCTTAGTCTCCGTCTTTGTCTCAGTCTTTGTCTCCGTCTTTGTGCCTGTCTTTGTCTCCATATTTGTCACCGTCTTTGTCTCCGTATTTGTCTCCGCCTGTGTCTCCATATTTGTCTCCGTCTTTGTCTCCGTCTTTGCCTCCGTCTTTGTCTACGTCTTTGTCTCCGTCTTTGTCTCCGTCTTTGTCTCCGTCTTTGTCTCCGTCCATGTCTCCTGACCCTCTGTCTCGGTCTTTGTCTCATGCGCGTCCCTCTCTGTCTCTGTCTCTGTCTGTGCCTCTGTCTCTGCCTCTGTTTCTGTCTCTGTCTCTGTCTCTGTCTCTGTCTCTGTCTCTGTCTCTGTCTCTGTCTCTGTCTCTGTCTCTGTCTCTGTCTCTGTCTCTGTCTCTGTCTCTGTCTCTGTCTTTGTATCCGTCTTTGTCTCCGTCTTTGTCTCCGCTTATGTCTCCTGCCCCTCTGTCTCGGTCTTTGTCTCATGCACCTCAGTCTCTGTCTCTGTCTCTGTCTCTGTCTCTGTCTGTGTCTGTGTCTGTGTCTCTGTCTCTGTTTCCGTATCGGACTCTGTCTCTGTCTCTGCCTCCGCCTTTGTCTCTGGCTTTGTCTCCGTATTTGTCTCTGTCTGTGTCTCCATCTTTGTCTAAGCCTTTGCCTCCGTCTTGGTCTCGGTCTTTGTCTCCGTCTTTTTCTCCGTCTTTGTCTTCCTACTTGTGTCTGTTTTTGTCTCGTCTTTGTCTCTATCTCTGTCTCTGTCTCTGTCTCTGTCTCTGTCTCTGTCTCTGTCCCTGTCTCTGTCTCTGTCTCTGTCTCTGTCTCTGTCTCTGTCTCTGTCTCTGTCTCTGTCTCTGTCTCTGTCTCTGTCTCTGTCTCTGTCTCTGTCTCTGTCTCTGTCTCTGTCTCTGTCTCTGTCTCTGTCTCTTTCTCTGTCTCTGTCTCTGTCTCTGTCTCTGTCTCTGTCTCTGTCTCTGTCTCTGTCTCTGTCTCTGTCTCTGTCTCTGTCTCTGTCTCTGTCTCTGTCTCTGTCTTTGTACCCGTTTTTGTCTCCGTCTTTGTCTCCGTCGTCGTCTTCCCCTTAGTCTCCGTCTTTGTCTCCACTTATGTCTCCTGCCCATCTGTCTCGGTCTTTGTCTCATGCACCTCTGTCTCTGTCTCTGTCTCTGTCTGTATCTGTGTCTCTCTCTCTGTCTCCGTATCGGTCTCTGTCCCTGTCTCTGTCTCTGTCTCTGCCTCTGTCTCTGCCTCTGTCTCCGTCTCTGTCTCGGTCTTTGTCTCCGTCTTTGTCTCCGCCTTTGTGTCCGTCTTTGTCTCCGTCTTTGTCTCCGTCTTCGTTTTCCTCTTTGTTTCCGACTTTGTCTCCGTCTTTGTCTCCTGCCCCAGGGTCACCGCCTTTGTCACCTGCCCCTATGTTTCTGTCGCTCTCTCTGTCTCTGTCTCAGTCCCTGTCTCTGTCTCTGTATCTGTCTCTGTCTCTGTCTCTGTCTCTGTCTCTGTCTCTGTCTACGTCTCTGTCTCTGTCTCAGTCCCTGTCTCTGTCTCTGTCTCTGTCTCTGTCTCTGTCTCTGTCTCTGTCTCTGTCTCTGTCTCTGTCTCTGTCTCTGTCTCTGTATATATCTCTGTCTCTGTCTCAGTCCCTGTCTCTGTCTCTGTCTCTGTCTCTGTCTCTGTCTCTGTCTCTGTCTCTGTCTCTGTCTCTGTCTCTGTCTCTGTCTCTGTCTCTGTCTCTGTCTCTGTCTCTGTCTCTGTCTCTGTCTCTGTCTCTGTCTCTGTCTCTGTCTCTGTCTCTGTCTCTGTCTCTGTCTCTGTCTCTGTCTCCGTCTTTGTCTCTGTCTTTGACTCCATCTTTGTCTCCGTCTTTGTGCCTGTCTTTGTCTCCGTATTTGTATCCGTCTGTGTAACCATCTTTGTCTCCGTCTTTGTCTCCGTCTTTGCCTCCGTCTTTGTCTTCGTCTTAGTCTCCGTCTTTGTCTCAGTCTTTGTCTCCGTCTTTGTGCCTGTCTTTGTCTCCATATTTGTCACCGTCTTTGTCTCTGTATTTGTCTCCGTCTGTGTCGCCATATTTGTCTCCGTCTTTGTCTCCGTCTTTGCCTCCGTCTTTGTCTACGTCTTTGTCTCAGTCTTTGTCTCCGTCTTTGTCTCCGTCTTTGTCTTCATACATGTCTCTGTTTTTGTCTCCGTCTTTGTCTCTATCTCTGTCTCTGTCTCTCTCTCTGTCTCTGTCTCTGTCTCTGTCTCTGTCTCTGTATCTGTCTCTGTCTTTGTCTCTATCTCTGTCTCTGTCTCAGTCCCTGTCTCTGTCTCTGTCTCTGTCTCTGTCTCTGTCTCTGTCTCTGTCTCTGTCTCTGTCTCTGTCTCTGTCTCCGTCTCTGTCTCTGTCCCTGTCTCTGTCTCTGTCTCAGTCTCAGTCTCTGTCTCTGTCTCTGTCTCAATCTCTTGTCTCAGTCTCTGTCTCTGTCTCCATCTCTGTCTCTGTCTCGGTCTCTGTCTCTGTCTCTGTCTCTGTCTCTGTCTCTGTCTCTGTCTCTGTCTCTGTCTCTGTCTCTGTCTCTGTCTCTGTCTCTGTCTCTGTCTCTGTCTCTGTCTCTGTCTCTGTCTCTGTCTCTGTCTCTGTCTCTGTCTCTGTCTCTGTCTCTGTCTCTGTCTCTGTCTCTGTCTCTGTCTCTGTCTCTGTCTCTGTCTCCGTCTTTGTCTCTGTCTTTGTCTCCATCTTTGTCTCCGTCTTTGTGCCTGTCTTTGTCTCCGTATTTGTGCCCGTCTGTGTAACCATTTTTGTCTCCGTCTTTGTCTCCGTCTTTGCCTCCGTCTTTGTCTTCGTCTTAGTCTCCGTCTTTGTCTCAGTCTTTGTCTCCGTCTTTGTGCCTGTCTTTGTCTCCATATTTGTCACCGTCTTTGTCTCCGTATTTGTCTCCGCCTGTGTCTCCATATTTGTCTCCGTCTTTGTCTCCGTCTTTGCCTCCGTCTTTGTCTACGTCTTTGTCTCCGTCTTTGTCTCCGTCTTTGTCTCCGTCTTTGTCTCCGTCCATGTCTCCTGACCCTCTGTCTCGGTCTTTGTCTCATGCGCGTCCCTCTCTGTCTCTGTCTCTGTCTGTGCCTCTGTCTCTGCCTCTGTTTCTGTCTCTGTCTCTGTCTCTGTCTCTGTCTCTGTCTCTGTCTCTGTCTCTGTCTCTGTATCTGTCTCTGTCTCTGTCTCTTTCTCTGTCTCTGTCTCTGTCTCTGTCTCTGTCTTTGTATCCGTCTTTGTCTCCGTCTTTGTCTCCGCTTATGTCTCCTGCCCCTCTGTCTCGGTCTTTGTCTCATGCACCTCAGTCTCTGTCTCTGTCTCTGTCTCTGTCTCTGTCTGTGTCTGTGTCTGTGTCTCTGTCTCTGTTTCCGTATCGGACTCTGTCTCTGTCTCTGCCTCCGCCTTTGTCTCTGCCTTTGTCTCCGTATTTGTCTCTGTCTGTGTCTCCATCTTTGTCTAAGCCTTTGCCTCCGTCTTGGTCTCGGTCTTTGTCTCCGTCTTTTTCTCCGTCTTTGTCTTCCTACTTGTGTCTGTTTTTGTCTCGTCTTTGTCTCTATCTCTGTCTCTGTCTCTGTCTCTGTCTCTGTCTCTGTCTCTGTCTCTGTCCCTGTCTCTGTCTCTGTCTCTGTCTCTGTCTCTGTCTCTGTCTCTGTCTCTGTCTCTGTCTCTGTCTCTGTCTCTGTCTCTGTCTCTGTCTCTGTCTCTGTCTCTGTCTCTGTCTCTGTCTCTGTCTCTGTCTCTTTCTCTGTCTCTGTCTCTGTCTCTGTCTCTGTCTCTGTCTCTGTCTCTGTCTCTGTCTCTGTCTCTGTCTCTGTCTCTGTCTCTGTCTCTGTCTCTGTCTCTGTCTTTGTACCCGTTTTTGTCTCCGTCTTTGTCTCCGTCGTCGTCTTCCCCTTTGTCTCCGTCTTTGTCTCCACTTATGTCTCCTGCCCATCTGTCTCGGTCTTTGTCTCATGCACCTCTGTCTCTGTCTCTGTCTCTGTCTGTATCTGTGTCTCTCTCTCTGTCTCCGTATCGGTCTCTGTCCCTGTCTCTGTCTCTGTCTCTGCCTCTGTCTCTGTCTCTGTCTCCGTCTCTGTCTCGGTCTTTGTCTCCGTCTTTGTCTCCGCCTTTGTGTCCGTCTTTGTCTCCGTCTTTGTCTCCGTCTTCGTTTTCCTCTTTGTTTCCGACTTTGTCTCCGTCTTTGTCTCCTGCCCCAGGGTCACCGCCTTTGTCACCTGCCCCTATGTTTCTGTCGCTCTCTCTGTCTCTGTCTCTGTCTCTGTCTCTGTCTCTGTCTCTGTCTCTGTCTCTGTCTCTGTCTCTGTCTCTGTCTTTGTATCCGTCTTTGTCTCCGTCTTTGTCTCCGTCGTCGTCTTCCCCTTTGTCTCCGTCTTTGTCTCCACTTATGTCTCCTGCCCATCTGTCTCGGTCTTTGTCTCATGCACCTCTGTCTCTGTCTCTGTCTCTGTCTGTGCCTGTGTCTCTGTCTCTGTCTGTGCCTGTGTCTCTGTCTCTGTCTCCGTATCGGTCTCTGTCTCTGTCTCTGCCTCCGCCTTTGTCTCTGCCTTTGTCTCCGTATTTGTCTCTGTCTGTGTCTCCATATTTGTCTCCGTCTTTGTCTGCGTCTTTGCCTCCGTTTTGGTCTCAGTCTTTGTCTCCGTCTTTGTCTCCGTCTTTGTCTCCGTCTTTGTCTTCCTACTTGTCTCTGTTTTTGTCTGCGTCTTTGTCTCTATCTCTGTCTCCGTCTCTCTCTCTGTCTCTGTCTCTGTCTCTGTCTCTGTATATATCTCTGTCTCTGTCTCAGTCCCTGTCTCTGTCTCGGTCTCTGTCTCTGTCTCTGTCTCTGTCTCTGTCTCTGTCTCTGTCTCTATCTCTGTCTCTGTCTCTGTCTCTGTCTCTGTCTCTGTGTCTGTCTCTGTCTCTGTCTCCGTCTTTGTCTCTGTCTTTGTCTCCATCTTTGTCTCCGTCTTTGTGCCTGTCTTTGTCTCCGTATTTGTATCCGTCTGTGTAACCATCTTTGTCTCCGTCTTTGTCTCCGTCTTTGCCTCCGTCTTTGTCTTCGTCTTAGTCTCCGTCTTTGTCTCAGTCTTTGTCTCCGTCTTTGTGCCTGTCTTTGTCTCCATATTTGTCACCGTCTTTGTCTCTGTATTTGTCTCCGTCTGTGTCTCCATATTTGTCTCCGTCTTTGTCTCCGTCTTTGCCTCCGTCTTTGTCTACGTCTTTGTCTCAGTCTTTGTCTCCGTTTTTGTCTCCGTCTTTGTCTTCATACTTGTCTCTGTTTTTGTCTCCGTCTTTGTCTCTATCTCTGTCTCTGTCTCTCTCTCTGTCTCTGTCTCTGTCTCTGTCTCTGTCTCTGTCTCTGTCTCTGTCTCTGTCTCTGTCTCTGTCTCTGTCTTTGTCTCTATCTCTGTCTCTGTCTCAGTCCCTGTCTCTGTCTCTGTATCTGTCTCTGTCTCTGTCTCTGTCTCTGTCTCTGTCTCTGTCTCTGTCTCTGTCTCTGTCTCTGCCTCTGTCTCTGTCTCTGTCTCTGTCTCTGTCTCTGTCTCTGTCTCTGTCTCTGTCTCTGTCTCTGTCTCTGTCTCTGTCTCTGTCTCTGTCTCTGTCTCTGTCTCTGTCTCTGTCTCTGTCTCTGTCTCTGTCTCTGTCTCTGTCTCTGTCTCTGTCTCTGTCTCCGTCTTTGTCTCTGTCTTTGTCTCCATCTTTGTCTCCGTCTTTGTGCCTGTCTTTGTCTCCGTATTTGTGTCCGTCTGTGTAACCATCTTTGTCTCCGTCTTTGTCTCCGTCTTTGCCTCCGTCTTTGTCTTCGTCTTAGTCTCCGTCTTTGTCTCAGTCTTTGTCTCCGTCTTTGTGCCTGTCTTTGTCTCCATATTTGTCACCGTCTTTGTCTCTGTATTTGTCTCCGCCTGTGTCTCCATATTTGTCTCCGTCTTTGTCTCCGTCTTTGCCTCCGTCTTTGTCTACGTCTTTGTCTCCGTCTTTGTCTCCGTCTTTGTCTCCGTCTTTGTCTCCGTCCATGTCTCCTGACCCTCTGTCTCGGTCTTTGTCTCATGCGCGTCCCTCTCTGTCTCTGTCTCTGTCTGTTCCTCTGTCTCTGCCTCTGTTTCTGTCTCTGTCTCTGTCTCTGTCTGTGTCTCTGTCTCTGTCTCTGTCTCTGTCTCTGTCTCTGTCTCTGTCTCTGTCTCTGTCTCTGTCTCTGTCTCTGTCTCTGTCTCCGTCTTTGTCTGTGTCTTTGTCTCCATCTTTGTCTCCGTCTTTGTGCCTGTCTTTGTCTCCGTATTTGTATCCGTCTGTGTAACCATCTTTGTCTCCGTCTTTGTCTCCGTCTTTGCCTCCGTCTTTGTCTTCGTCTTAGTCTCCGTCTTTGTCTCAGTCTTTGTCTCCGTCTTTGTGCCTGTCTTTGTCTCCATATTTGTCACCGTCTTTGTCTCTGTATTTGTCTCCGTCTGTGTCTCCATATTTGTCTCCGTCTTTGTCTCCGTCTTTGCCTCCGTCTTTGTCTACGTCTTTGTCTCAGTCTTTGTCTCCGTCTTTGTCTCCGTCTTTGTCTTCATACTTGTCTCTGTTTTTGTCTCCGTCTTTGTCTCTATCTCTGTCTCTGTCTCTCTCTCTGTCTCTGTCTCTGTCTCTGTCTCTGTCTCTGTCTCTGTCTCCGTCTTTGTCTCTATCTCTGTCTCTGTCTCAGTCCCTGTCTCTGTCTCTGTCTCTGTCTCTGTCTCTGTCTCTGTCTCTGTCTCTGTCTCTGTCTCTGTCTCCGTCTCTGTCTCTGTCCCTGTCTCTGTCTCTGTCTCAGTCTCAGTCTCTGTCTCTGTCTCTGTCTCAATCTCTTGTCTCTGTCTCTGTCTCTGTCTCCATCTCTGTCTCTGTCTCGGTCTCTGTCTCTGTCTCTGTCTCTGTCTCTGTCTCTGTCTCTGTCTCTGTCTCTGTCTCTGTCTCTGTCTCTGTCTCTGTCTCTGTCTCTGTCTCTGTCTCTGTCTCTGTCTCTGTCTCTGTCTCTGTCTCTGTCTCTGTCTCTGTCTCTGTCTCTGTCTCTGTCTCTGTCTCTGTCTCTGTCTCTGTCTCTGTCTCTGTCTCTGTCTCTGTCTCTGTCTCTGTCTCTGTCTCTGTCTCTGTCTCTGTCTCTGTCTCTGTCTCTGTCTGTGTCTTCGTCTTTGTCTCTGTCTTCGTCTCCATCTTTGTCTCCGTCTTTGTGCCTGTCTTTGTCTCCGTATTTGTGTCCGTCTGTGTAACCATTTTTGTCTCCGTCTTTGTCTCCGTCTTTGCCTCCGTCTTTGTCTTCGTCTTAGTCTCCGTCTTTGTCTCAGTCTTTGTCTCCGTCTTTGTGCCTGTCTTTGTCTCCATATTTGTCACCGTCTTTGTCTCTGTATTTGTCTCCGCCTGTGTCTCCATATTTGTCTCCGTCTTTATCTCCGTCTTTGCCTCCGTCTTTGTCTACGTCCTTGTCTCCGTCTTTGTCTCCGTCTTTGTCTCCGTCCATGTCTCCTGACCCTCTGTCTCGGTCTTTGTCTCATGCGCGTCCCTCTCTGTCTCTGTCTCTGTCTGTGCCTCTGTCTCTGCCTCTGTTTCTGTCTCTGTCTCTGTCTCTGTCTCTGTCTCTGTCTCTGTCTCTGTCTCTGTCTCTGTCTCTGTCTCTGTCTCTGTCTCTGTCTCTGTCTCTGTCTTTGAATCCGTCTTTGTCTCCGTCTCTGTCTCCGCTTTTGTCTCTGCCTTTGTCTCCGTATTTGTCTCCGTCTGTGTCTCCATATTTGTCTCCTTCTTTGTCTCCGTCTTTGCCTCCGTCTTTGTCTACGTCTTTGTCTCCGTCTTTGTCTCCGTCCATGTCTCCTGCCCCTCTGTCTCGGTCTTTGTCTCATGCGCGTCTCTCTCTGTCTCTATCTCTGTCTCTGTCTCAGTCCCTGTCTCTGTCTCTGTCTCTGTCTCTGTCTCTGTCTCTGTCTCCGTCTCTGTCTCTGTCCCTGTCTCTGTCTCTGTCTCAGTCTCAGTCTCTGTCTCTGTCTCTGTCTCAATCTCTTGTCTCTGTCTCTGTCTCTGTCTCCATCTCTGTCTCTGTCTCGGTCTCTGTCTCTGTCTCTGTCTCTGTCTCTGTCTCTGTCTCTGTCTCTGTCTCTGTCTCTGTCTCTGTCTCTGTCTCTGTCTCTGTCTCTGTCTCTGTCTCTGTCTCTGTCTCTGTCTCTGTCTCTGTCTCTGTCTCTGTCTCTGTCTCTGTCTCTGTCTCTGTCTCTGTCTCTGTCTCTGTCTCTGTCTCTGTCTCTGTCTCTGTCTGTGTCTTCGTCTTTGTCTCTGTCTTCGTCTCCATCTTTGTCTCCGTCTTTGTGCCTGTCTTTGTCTCCGTATTTGTGTCCGTCTGTGTAACCATTTTTGTCTCCGTCTTTGTCTCCGTCTTTGCCTCCGTCTTTGTCTTCGTCTTAGTCTCCGTCTTTGTCTCAGTCTTTGTCTCCGTCTTTGTGCCTGTCTTTGTCTCCATATTTGTCACCGTCTTTGTCTCTGTATTTGTCTCCGCCTGTGTCTCCATATTTGTCTCCGTCTTTATCTCCGTCTTTGCCTCCGTCTTTGTCTACGTCCTTGTCTCCGTCTTTGTCTCCGTCTTTGTCTCCGTCCATGTCTCCTGACCCTCTGTCTCGGTCTTTGTCTCATGCGCGTCCCTCTCTGTCTCTGTCTCTGTCTGTGCCTCTGTCTCTGCCTCTGTTTCTGTCTCTGTCTCTGTCTCTGTCTCTGTCTCTGTCTCTGTCTCTGTCTCTGTCTCTGTCTCTGTCTCTGTCTCTGTCTTTGAATCCGTCTTTGTCTCCGTCTCTGTCTCCGCTTTTGTCTCTGCCTTTGTCTCCGTATTTGTCTCCGTCTGTGTCTCCATATTTGTCTCCTTCTTTGTCTCCGTCTTTGCCTCCGTCTTTGTCTACGTCTTTGTCTCCGTCTTTGTCTCCGTCCATGTCTCCTGCCCCTCTGTCTCGGTCTTTGTCTCATGCGCGTCTCTCTCTGTCTCTATCTCTGTCTCTGTCTCAGTCCCTGTCTCTGTCTCTGTCTCTGTCTCTGTCTCTGTCTCTGTCTCTGTCTCTGTCTCTGTCTCCGTCTCTGTCTCTGTCCCTGTCTCTGTCTCTGTCTCAGTCTCAGTCTCTGTCTCTGTCTCTGTCTCAATCTCTTGTCTCTGTCTCTGTCTCTGTCTCCATCTCTGTCTCTGTCTCGGTCTCTGTCTCTGTCTCTGTCTCTGTCTCTGTCTCTGTCTCTGTCTCTGTCTCTGTCTCTGTCTCTGTCTCTGTCTCTGTCTCTGTCTCTGTCTCTGTCTCTGTCTCTGTCTCTGTCTCTGTCTCTGTCTCCGTCTGTGTCTCCATCTTTGTCTCCGTCTTTGTCTCCGTCGTCGTCTTCCCCTTTGTCTCCGTCTTTGTCTCCGCTTATGTCTCCTGCCCATCTGCCTCGGTCTTTGTCTCATGCACCTCTGTCTCTGTCTCTGTCTCTGTCTGTATCTGTGTCTCTGTCTGTGTCTCTGTCTCCGTATCGGTCTCCGTCTCTGTCTCTGTCTCCGCCTTTGTCTCTGCCTTTGTCTCCGTATTTGTCTCTGTCTGTGTCTCCATCTTTGTCTCCGTCTTTGTCTGCGTCTTTGCCTCCGTCTTGGTCTCAGTCTTTGTCTCCGTCTTTGTCTCCGTCTTTGTCTTCATACTAGTCTCTGTTTTTGTCTCCGTCTTTGTCTCTATCTCTGTCTCTGTCTCTCTCTCTGTCTCTGTCTCTGTCTCTGTCTCTGTCTCTGTCTCTGTCTCCGCTTTTGTCTCTGCCTTTGTCTCCGTATTTGTCTCCGTCTGTGTCTCCATATTTGTCTCCGTCTTTGTCTCCGTCTTTGCCTCCGTCTTTGTCTACGTCTTTGTCTCCGTCTTTGTGTCCGTCCATGTCTCCTGCCCCTCTGTCTCGGTCTTTGTCTCATGCGCGTCTCTCTCTGCCTCTGTCTCTGTCTGTGTCTCTGTCTCTGTCTCTGTTTCTGTCTCTGTCTCTGTCTCTGTCTCTGTCTCTGTCTTTGTCTCTATCTCTGTCTCTGTCTCAGTCCCTGTCTCTGTCTCTGTCTCTGTCTCTGTCTCTGTCTCTGTCTCTGTCTCTGTCTCTGTCTCTGTCTCTGTCTCCGTCTCTGTCTCTGTCCCTGTCTCTGTCTCTGTCTCAGTCTCAGTCTCTGTCTCTGTCTCTGTCTCAATCTCTTGCCTCTGTCTCTGTCTCTGTCTCCATCTCTGTCTCTGTCTCGGTCTCTGTCTCTGTCTCTGTCTCTGTCTCTGTCTCTGTCTCTGTCTCTGTCCCTGTCTCTGTCTCCGTCTCTGTCTCTGTCTCTGTCTCTGTCTCTGTCTCTGTCTCTGTCTCTGTCTCTGTCTCTGTCTCTGTCTCTGTCTCTGTCTCCGTCTTTGTCTCTGTCTTTGTCTCCATCTTTGTCTCCGTCTTTGTGCCTGTCTTTGTCTCCGTATTTGTGTCCGTCTGTGTAACCATTTTTGTCTCCGTCTTTGTCTCCGTCTTTGTCTCCGTCTTTGTCTTCGTCTTAGTCTCCGTCTTTGTCTCAGTCTTTGTCTCCGTCTTTGTGCCTGTCTTTGTCTCCATATTTGTCACCGTCTTTGTCTCTGTATTTGTCTCCGCCTGTGTCTCCATATTTGTCTCCGTCTTTGTCTCCGTCCATGTCTCCTGACCCTCTGTCTCGGTCTTTGTCTCATGCGCGTCCCTCTCTGTCTCTGTCTCTGTCTGTGCCTCTGTCTCTGCCTCTGTTTCTGTCTCTGTCTCTGTCTCTGTCTCTGTCTCTGTCTCTGTCTCTGTCTCTGTCTCTGTCTCTGTCTCTGTCTCTGTCTCTGTCTCTGTCTCTGTCTCTGTCTCTGTCTCTGTCTTTGTATCCGTCTTTGTCTCCGTCTTTGTCTCCGCTTATGTCTCCTGCCCCTCTGTCTCGGTCTTTGTCTCATGCACCTCAGTCTCTGTCTCTGTCTCTGTCTCTGTCTGTGTCTGTGTCTCTGTCTCTGTCTCTGTTTCCGTATCGGACTCTGCCTCTGTCTCTGTCTCCGCTTTTGTCACTGCCTTTGTCTCCGTATTTGTCTCTGTCTGTGTCTCCATCTTTGTCTCCGTCTTTGCCTCCGTCTTGGTCTCGGTCTTTGTCTCCGTCTTTTTCTCCGTCTTTGTCCTCCTACTTGTGTCTGTTTTTGTCTCCGTCTTTGTCTCTATCTCTGTCTCTGTCTTTGTCTCTGTCTCTGTCTCTGTCTCTCTCTCTGTCTCTGTCTCTGTCTCTGTCTCTGTCTCTGTCTCTGTCTCTGTCTCTGTCTCTGTCTCTATCTCTGTCTCTGTCTCAGTCCCTGTCTCTGTCTCTGTCTCTGTCTCTGTCTCTGTCTCTGTCTCTCTCTTTGTCTCTGTCTCTGTCTCTGTCTCTGTCTCTGTCTCAGTCTCAGTCTCTGTCTCTGTCTCTGTCTCAATCTCTGTCACTGTCTGTGTCTGTGTCTCTGTCTCTGTTTCCGTATCGGACTCTGCCTCTGTCTCTGTCTCCGCTTTTGTCTCTGCCTTTGTCTCCGTATTTGTCTCCGTCTGTGTCTCCATATTTGTCTCCGTCTTTGTCTCCGTCTTTGCCTCCGTCTTTGTCTACGTCTTTGTCTCCGTCTTTGTGTCCGTCCATGTCTCCTGCCCCTCTGTCTCGGTCTTTGTCTCATGCGCGTCTCTCTCTGTCTCTGTCTCTGTCTGTGTCTCTGTCTCTGTCTCTGTTTCTGTCTCTGTCTCTGTCTCTGTCTCTGTCTCTGTCTCTGTCTCTGTCTCTGTCTCTGTCTCTGTCTCTGTCTTTGTATCCGGCTTTGTCTCCGTCTTTGTCTCCGTCGTTGTCTTCCTCTTTGTCTCCGCCTTTGTCTCCGCTTGTGTCTCCTGCCCCTCTGTCTCGGTCTTTGTCTCATGCACCTCTGTCTCTGTCTCTGTCTCTGCCTCTGTCTGTGTCTGTGTCTCTGTCTCTGTCTCTGTCTGTGTCTGTGTCTCTGTCTCTGTTTCCGTATCGGACTCTGCCTCTGTCTCTGTCTCCGCTTTTGTCTCTGCCTTTGTCTCCGTATTTGTCTCTGTCTGTGTCTCCACCTTTGTCTCCGTCTTTGCCTCCGTCTTGGTCTCGGTCTTTGTCTCCGTCTTTTTCTCCGTCTTTGTCTTCCTACTTGTGTCTGTTTTTGTCTCGTCTTTGTCTCTATCTCTGTCTCTGTCTTTGTCTCTGTCTCTGTCTCTGTCTCTGTCTCTGTCTCTGTCTCTGTCTCTGTCTCTGTCTCTGTCTCTGTCTCTGTCTCTGTCTCTGTCTCTGTCTCTGTCTCTGTCTCTGTCTCTGTCTCTGTCTCTGTCTCTGTCTCTGTCTCTGTCTCTGTCTCTGTCTCTGTCTCTGTCTCTGTCTCTGTCTCCGTCTCTGTCTCTGTCTCTGTCTCTGTCTCTGTCTCTGTCTCTGTCTCTATCTCTGTCTCCGTCTCTCTCTCTGTCTCTGTCTCTGTCTCTGTCTCTGTATATATCTCTGACTCTGTCTCAGTCCCTGTCTCTGTCTCTGTCTCTGTCTCTGTCTCTGTCTCTGTCTCTGTCTCTGTCTCTGTCTCTGTCTCTGTCTCTGTCTCTGTCTCTGTCTCTGTCTCTGTCTCTGTCTCTGTCTCTGTCTCTGTCTCTGTCTCTGTCTCTGTCTCTGTCTCTGTCTCTGTCTC
Source organism: Megachile willughbiella (assembly GCA_945859595.2). NCBI lineage: Eukaryota > Metazoa > Arthropoda > Insecta > Hymenoptera > Megachilidae > Megachile > Megachile willughbiella. The sequence continues at coordinate 1,136,145 of CAMAOD020000271.1, forward strand.
TGTGTCTGTCTCTGTCTCTGTCTCCGTCTTTGTCTCTGTCTTTGTCTCCATCTTTGTCTCCGTCTTTGTGCCTGTCTTTGTCTCCGTATTTGTATCCCTCTGTGTAACCATCTTTGTCTCCGTCTTTGTCTCCGTCTTTGCCTCCGTCTTTGTCTTCGTCTTAGTCTCCGTCTTTGTCTCAGTCTTTGTCTCCGTCTTTGTGCCTGTCTTTGTCTCCATATTTGTCACCGTCTTTGTCTCTGTATTTGTCTCCGTCTGTGTCTCCATATTTGTCTCCGTCTTTGTCTCCGTCTTTGCCTCCGTCTTTGTCTACGTCTTTGTCTCAGTCTTTGTCTCCGTCTTTGTCTCCGTCTTTGTCTTCATACTTGTCTCTGTTTTTGTCTCCGCCTTGTCTCTATCTCTGTCTCTGTCTCTCTCTCTGTCTCTGTCTCTGTCTCTGTCTCTGTCTCTGTCTCTGTCTCTGTCTCTGTCTCTGTCTTTGTCTCTATCTCTGTCTCTGTTTCAGTCCCTGTCTCTGTCTCTGTCTCTGTCTCTGTCTCTGTCTCTGTCTCTGTCTCTGTCTCTGTCTCTGTCTCTGTGTCTGTCTCCGTCTCTGTCTCTGTCTCTGTCTCTGTCTCTGTCTCTGTCTCTGTCTCTGTCTCTGTCTCTGTCTCTGTCTCTGTCTCTGTCTCTGTCTCTGTCTCTGTCTCTGTCTCTGTCTGTGTCCCTGTCTCTGTCTCTGTCTCTGTCTCTGTCTCTGTCTCTGTCTCTGTCTCTGTCTCTGTCTCTGTCTCTGTCTCTGTCTCTGTCTCCGTCTGTGTCTCCATCTTTGTCTCCGTCTTTGTCTCCGTCGTCGTCTTCCCCTTTGTCTCCGTCTTTGTCTCCGCTTATGTCTCCTGCCCATCTGCCTCGGTCTTTGTCTCATGCACCTCTGTCTCTGTCTCTGTCTCTGTCTGTATCTGTGTCTCTGTCTCTGTCTCTGTCTCCGTATCGGTCTCTGTCTCTGTCTCTGTCTCCGCCTTTGTCTCTGCCTTTGTCTCCGTATTTGTCTCTGTCTGTGTCTCCATCTTTGTCTCCGTCTTTGTCTGCGTCTTTGCCTCCGTCTTGGTCTCAGTCTTTGTCTCCGTCTTTGTCTCCGTCTTTGTCTTCATACTAGTCTCTGTTTTTGTCTCCGTCTTTGTCTCTATCTCTGTCTCTGTCTCTCTCTCTGTCTCTGTCTCTGTCTCTGTCTCTGTCTCTGTCTCTGTCTCTGTCTCTGTCTCTGTCTCTATCTCTGTCTCTGTCTCAGTCCCTGTCTCTGTCTCTGTCTCTGTCTCTGTCTCTGTCTCTGTCTCTGTCTCTGTCTCTGTCTCTCTCTTTGTCTCTGTCTCTGTCTCTGTCTCTGTCTCTGTCTCTGTCTCTGTCTCAGTCTCAGTCTCTGTCTCTGTCTCTGTCTCTGTCTCTGTCTCTATCTCTGTCTCTGTCTCAGTCCCTGTCTCTGTCTCTGTCTCTGTCTCTGTCTCTGTCTCTGTCTCTGTCCCTGTCCCTGTCCCTGTCCCTGTCTCTGTCTCTGTCTCTGTCTCCGTCTCTGCCTCTGTATCGGTATCTGTCTCCGGCTTTGTCTTCGTCTTTGTCTCTGTCATTGTCTCCGCCTTTTTCTCCTGCCCCTCTGTCTCCGTATCTCCCTTTCCCTCTGTCTCTGTCCCTGTCGCTGTCCCTGTCCCTGTCCCTGTCCGTGTCCCTGTGTCTGTCTCTGTCTCTGTCTCTGTCTCTGTCTCTGTCTCTGTCTTTGTGTCCGTCTTTGTCTCCGTCTTTGTCTCCGTCGTCATCTTCCTCTTTGTCTCCGTCTTTGTCTCCGCTTATGTCTCCTGCCCCTCTGTCTCGGTGTTTGTCTCATGCACCTCTGTCTCTGTCTCTGCCTCTGTCTCTGTCTCTGTCTCTGTCTGTGTCTGTGTCTCTGTCTCTGTCTCCGTATCGGTCTCTGTCTCTGTCTCTGTCTCCGCCTTTGTCTCTGCCTTTGTCTCTGTTTTTGTCTCCGTCTTTGTCTCTATCTCTGTCTCTGTCTCTCTCTCTGTCTCTGTCTCTGCGTCTCTGGCTCTGTCTCTGCCTCTGTCTCTGTCTCTGCCTCTGTCTCTGTCCCTATCTCTGTCTCTGTCTCTGTTCCCGCCTCTGTCTCCGCCTCTGCCTCTGTCTCGGTCTTTGTCTCCATCTTCGTCTCCGTCTTTGTCTCCGTCTTTGTCACCGTCCTTGTCTCCGTCGTCGCCTTCCTCTTCGTCTGCGACTTTGTCTCCGTCTTCGTCTGCGACTTTGTCTCCGTCTTTGTCTACGTCTTTGTCTCCGTCTGTGTCTCCGTCCATGTCTCCTGCCCTTCTGTCTCGGTCTTTGTATCATGCGACTCTGTCTCTGTCTCCGTCTCTGTCTCTGTCTCTGTCTCTGTCTCTGTCTCTGTCTCTGTCTCTGTCTCCGTCTCTGTCTCTGTCTCTGTCTCTGTCTCTGTCTCTGTCTCTGTCTCTGTCTCTGTCTCTGTCTCTGCCTCTGTGCCTGTCTCTGTCTCTGTCTCTGTCTCTGTCTCCGTCTCTGTCTCTGTCTCTGTCTTTCTCTGTCTCTGTCTCTGTCTCTGTCTCTGTCTCTGTCTCTGTCTCTGTCTCTGTCTCTGTCTCTGTCTCTGTCTCTGTCTCTGTCTCTGTCTCTGTCTCTGTCTCTGTCTCTGTCTCTGTCTCTGTCTCTGTCTCTGTCTCTGTCCCTGTCTCTGCCTCTGTCTTTGTCTCCGTCTTTGTCTCCGTCTTTGTCTCCGTCTTCGCTTTCCTCTTTGTTTCCGACTTTGTCTCCGCCTTTGTCTCCTGCCCCTATGTTTCTCTCGCTCTCTCTGTCTCTGTCTCTGCCTCTGTCCCTGTCTCTGTGTCTCTGTCTCTGTCTCTGCCTCTGTCTCTGTCTCCGTCTCTGCCTGTGCCTCTGTCTCTGTCCCTATCTCTGTCCCTGTCTCTGTTCCCGCCTCTGTCTCCGCCTCTGCCGCTGTCTCCGTCTTTGTCTCCGTCTTTGTCACCGTCCTTGTCTCCGTCGTCGCCTCCCTCTTCGTCTGCGACTTTGTCTCCGTCTTTGTCTACGTCTTTGTCTCCGTCTGTGTCTCCGTCCATGTCTCCTGCCCTTCTGTCTCGGTCTTTGTATCATGCGACTCGGTCTCTGTCTCTGTCTCTGTCTCTGTCTCTGTCTCTGTCTCTGTCTCTGTCTCTGTCTCTGTCTCTGTCTCTGTCTCTGTCCCTGTCTCTGTCTCTGTCTCTGTCTCTGTCTCTGTCTCTGTCTCTGTCTCTGTCTCTGTCTCTGTCTCTGTCTCTGTCTCTGTCTCTGTCTCTGTCTCTGTCTTTGTCACCGTCTTTGTCTCTGTCTCTGTCTCTGTCTCTGTCTCTGTCTCTGTCTCTGTCTCTGTCTCTGTCTTTGTCTCTGTCTGTGTCTCTGCCTCTGTCTCTGCCTCTGTATCGGTATCTGTCTCCGCCTTTGTCTTCGTTTTTGTCTCTGTCATTGTCTCCGTCTTTTTCTCCTGCCCCTCTGTCTCCGTATCACCCTTTCCCGCTGTCTCTGTCCCTGTCCCTGTCCCTGTGTCTGTCTCTGTCTCTGTCTCTGTCGCTGTCCCTGTCTCTGTCTCTGTCTTTGTATCCGTCTTTGTCTCCGTCTTTTGTCTCCGTCGTCGTCTTCCTCTTTGTCTCCGTCTTTGTCTCCGCTTATATCTCCTGCCCCTCTGTCTCGGTCTTTGTCTCATGCACCTCTGTCTCTGTCTCTGTCTCTGTCTCTGTCTGTGTCTGTGTCTGTGTCTCTGTCTCCGTATCGGTCTCTGTCTCTGTATCTGTCTCCGCCTTTGTCTCTGCCTTTGTCTCCGTATATATCTCTGTCTGTGTCTCCATCTTTGTCTCCGTCTTTGTCTGCGTCTTTGCCTCCGTCTTGGTCTCAGTCTTTGTCTCCGTCTTTGTCACCGTCCTTGTCTCCGTCGCCGCCTTCCTCTTCGTCTGCGTCTTTGTCTCCGTCTTTGTCTACGTCTTTGTCTACTTCTTTCTCTCCGCCTTTGCCTCCGTCCATGTCTCCTGCCCCACTGTGTCGGTCTTTGTCTCATGCGCCTCTGTCTCTGTCTACGTCTCTGTATCTGTCTGTGTCTCTGTCTCTGTCTCTGCCTCAGCATCGGTATCTGTCTTCGTCTTTGTCTCCGTCTTTGTCTCCGTCTTTGTCTCCGTCTTTGTCACCGTCTTTGTCTCCGTCGTCGTGTTCCTCTTCGTCTGCGTCTTTGTCTTCGTCTTTGCCTCCGTCTTTGTCTCCGTCTTTTTCACCGTCTTTGTCTCCGTCGTCGTCTTCCTCTTTGTCTCCGTCTTTGTCTCCGTCTTTGTCACCGTCCTTGTCTTCATACTTGTCTCTGTTTTTGTCTCCGTCTTTAACTCTATCTCTGTCTCTGTCTCTCTCTCTGTCTCTGTCTCTGTCTCTGTCTCTGTCTCTATCTCTGTCTCTGTCTCAGTCCCTGTCTCTGTCTCTGTCTCTGTCTCTGTCTCTGTCTCTGTCCCTGTCCCTGTCCCTGTCCCTGTCTCTGTCTCTGTCTCTGTCTCTGTCTCTGTCTCTGCCTCTGTATCGGTATCTGTCTCCGGCTTTGTCTTCGTCTTTGTCTCTGTCATTGTCTCCGCCTTTTTCTCCTGCCCCTCTGTCTCCGTATCTCCCTTTCCCTCTGTCTCTGTCCCTGTCCCTGTCCCTGTCCCTGTCCCTGTCCCTGTGTCTGTCTCTGTCTCTGTCTCTGTCTCTGTCTCTGTCTCTGTCTCTGTCTCTGTCTCTGTCTCTGTCTCTGTCTTTGTGTCCGTCTTTGTCTCCGTCTTTGTCTCCGTCGTCGTCTTCCTCTTTGTCTCCGTCTTTGTCTCTGCCGTCGTCTTCCTCTTCGTCTACGTCTTTGTCACCGTCTTTGTCTTCGTCTGTGTCTCCGCCTTTGTCTCCGTCTCTGCCTCCGTCGTCATCTTCCTCTTCGTCACCGTCTTTGACACCGTCTTTGTCTCCGTCTTTGTCTCCGTCTTTGTCTCCGTCTTTGCCTCCGTCTTTGTCTCAGCCTTTGTCTCCGTCTTTGTCTCCGTCTTTGTCTTCCTACTTGTCTCTGTTTTTGTCTGCGTCTTTGCCTCCGTCTTTGTCTCAGTCTATGTCTCCGTCTTTGTCTCCGTCTTTGTCTCTATCTCTGTCTCTGTCTCTGTCTCTGTCTCCGTCTCTGTCTCTGTCTCTGTCTCTGTCTCTGTCTCTGTCTCTGTCTCTGTCTCTGTCTCTGTCTCTGTCCCTGTCTCTGTCTCCGTCTCTATCTCTGTCTCTGTTTCTGTCTCTGCCTCTGTCTCTGCCCTGTCTCTATCTCTGTCTCTGTCGCTGTCTCTGCCTCTGTCTCAGTCCCTGCGTCTGTCTCCGTCTTTGTCTCCGTCTCTGTCTCTGTCTCTGTCTCTGTCTGTCTCTGTCTCCGTCTTTGTCTCTGTCTTTGTCTCCATCTTTGTCTCCGTCTTTGTCTCCGTCTTTGTCGCCGTCTTTGTCTCCGTCGTCGTCTTCCTCTTCGTCTGCGTCATTGTCTCCGTCTTTGTCTACGTCTTTGGCTACGTCTTTGTCATCGTCTTTGTCTCCGTCCATGTCTCCTGCCCCTTTGTCTCGGTCTTTGTCTCATGCACCTGTGTCTCTGTCTCTGTCTCTGTCTGTGTCTGTGTCTCTGTCTCTGTCTCTGTCTGTCTCTGTCTCCGTCTTTGTCTCTGTCTTTGTCTCCATCTTTGTCTCCGTCTTTGTCTCCGTCTTTGTCGCCGTCTTTGTCTCCGCCGTCGTCTTCCTCTTCGTCTGCGTCATTGTCTCCGTCTTTGTCTACGTCTTTGGCTACGTCTTTGTCATCGTCTTTGTCTCCGTCCATGTCTCCTGCCCCTTTGTCTCGGTCTTTGTCTCATGCACCTGTGTCTCTGTCTCTGTCTCTGTCTGTGTCTGTGTCTCTGTCTCTGTCCCTATATTACACTCTGTCTCCGTCTTTGTCTTCGTCTTTGTCTCCGTCTTTGTGCCTGTCTTTGTCTCCGTATTTGTATCCATCTGTGAAACCATCTTTGTCTCCGTCTTTGTCTCCGTCTTTGCCTTCGTCTTTGTCTTCGTCTTAGTCTCCGTGTTTGTCTCTGTCTTTGTCTCCGTCTTTGTGCCTGTCTTTGTCTCCATCTTTGTCACGGTCTTTGTCTCTGTATTTGTCTCCGTCTGTGTCTCCATATTTGTCTCCGTCTTTGTCTCCGTCTTTGGCTACGTCTTTGTCATCGTCTTTGTCTCCGTCCATGTCTCCTGCCCCTTTGTCTCGGTCTTTGTCTCATGCACCTGTGTCTCTGTCTCTGTCTCTGTCTGTGTCTGTGTCTCTGTCTCTGTCCCTATATTACACTCTGTCTCCGTCTTTGTCTTCGTCTTTGTCTCCGTCTTTGTGCCTGTCTTTGTCTCCATCTTTGTCACGGTCTTTGTCTCTGTATTTGTCTCCGTCTGTGTCTCCATATTTGTCTCCGTCTTTGTCTCCGTCTTTGCCTCCGTCTTTGTCTATGTCTTTCTCTCCGTCTTTGTCTCCGCTTATGTCTCCTGCCCCTCTGTCTCGGTCTTTGTCTCATGCACCTCAGTCTCTGTCTCTGTCTCTGTCTCTGTCTGTGTCTGTGTCTCTGTCTCTGTCTCTGTCTCTGTCTGTGTCTGTGTCTCTGTCTCTGTTTCCGTATCGGACTCTGCCTCTGTCTCTGTCTCCGCTTTTGTCACTGCCTTTGTCTCCGTATTTGTCTCTGTCTGTGTCTCCATCTTTGTCTCCGTCTCTGTCTCTGTCTTTTTCTCCGTCTTTGTCTCCGCCTTTGTGTCCGTCTTTGTCTCCGTCTTTGTCTCCGTCTTCGTTTTCCTCTTTGTTTCCGACTTTGTCTCCGTCTTTGTCTCCTGCCCCAGGGTCACCGCCTTTGTCACCTGCCCCTATGTTTCTGTCGCTCTCTCTGTCTCTGTCTGTGTCTCTGTCTCCGTCTCTGTCTCTGTTTCTGTCTCTGTCTCTCCCTCTGTCTCTGTCTCTGTCTCTGTCTCTGTCTCTGTCTCTGTCTCTGTCTCTGTCTCTGTCTCTGTCTCTGTCTCTGTCTCTGTCTCTGTCTCTGTCTTTGTATCCGTCTTTGTCTCCGTCTTTGTCTCCGTCGTCGTCTTCCTCTTTCTCTCCGTCCTTGTCTCCGCTTATGTCTCCTGCTCCTCTGTCTCGGTCTTTGTCTCATGCACCTCTGTCTCTGTCTCTGTCTCTGTCTGTGCCTGTGTCTCTGTCTCTGCCTCCGTATCGGTCTCTGTCTCTGTCTCTGTCTCCGCCTTTGTCTCTGCCTTTGTCTCCGTATTTGTCTCTGTCTGTGTCTCCATATTTGTCTCCATCTTTGTCTCCGTCTTTGCCTCCGTTGTGGTCTCAGTCTTTGTCTCCGTCTTTGTCTCCGTCTTTGTCTTCCTACTTGTCTCTGTTTTTGTCTGCGTCTTTGTCTCTATCTCTGTCTCCGTCTCTCTCTCTGTCTCTGTCTCTGTCTTTGTCTCTGTCTCTGTTTCTGTCTCTGTCTCTGTCTCTGTCTCTGTCTCTGTCTCTGTCTCTGTCTCTGTCTCTGTCTCTGTCTCTGTCTCTGTCTCTGTCTTTGTATCCGTCTTTGTCTCCGTCTTTGTCTCCGTCGTTTGTATTCCTCTTTGTCTCCGCCTTTGTCTCCGCTTATGTCTCCTGCCACTCTGTCTCGGTCTTTGTCTCATGCACCTCAGTCTCTGTCTCTGTCTCTGTCTCTGTCTGTGTCTGTGTCTCTGTCTCTGTCTCTGTCTCTGTCTGTGTCTGTGTCTCTGTCTCTGTTTCCGTATCGGAATCTGCCTCTGTCTCTGTCTCCGCTTTTGTCTCTGCCTTTGTCTCCGTATTTGTCTCTGTCTGTGTCTCCATATTTGTCTCCGTCTTTGTCTCCGTCTTTTTCACCGTCTTTGTCTCCGTCGTCGTCTTCCTCTTTGTCTCCGTCTTTGTCTCCGTCTTTGTTACCGTCCTTGTCTTCATACTTGTCTCTGTTTTTGTCTCCGTCTTTGTCTCTATCTCTGTCTCTGTCTCTCTCTCTGTCTCTGTCTCTGTCTCTGTCTCTGTCTCTATCTCTGTCTCTGTCTCAGTCCCTGTCTCTGTCTCTGTCTCTGTCTCTGTCTCTGTCTCTGTCTCTGTCTCTGTCTCTGTCTCTGTCTCTGTCTCTGTCTCTGTCTCTGTCTCTGTCTCTGTCTTTGTCACCGTCTTTGTCTCCGTCTTTGTCTACGTCTTTGTCTACGTCTTTGTCTACGTCTTTGTCTCCGTCTTTGTCTCCGTCCATGTTTCCTGCCCCTCTGTCTCGGTCTTTGTCTCATGCGCCTCTCTCTCTGTCTCTGCCTCTGTCTCTGTCTCTGTCTCTGTCTCTGTCTCTGTCTCTGTCTCTGTCTCTGTCTCTGTCTCTGTCTCTGTCTCTGTCTCTGTCTCTGTCTCTGTCTCCGTCTCTGTCTCTGTCTCTGTCTCTGTATCCGTCTTTGTCTCCGTCTTTGTCACCGTCTTTGTCTCCGTTGTCGTCTTCCTCTTTGTCTCCGCTCATTTCTCCTGCCCCTCTGTATCGGTCTTTGTCTCATGCACCTCTGTCTCTGTCTCCGTCTCCGTATCGGACTCTGTCTCCGTCTTTGTCTCCGTCTGTGTCTCTGTCTCTGCCTCTGTCCCTGTCCCTATCCCTGTCTCTGTCTCTGTTCCCGTCTCTGTCTCCGCCTCTGCCTCTGTCTCTGTCTTTGTCTCCATCTTTGTCTCCGTCTTTGTCTCCCTCTTTGTCACCGTCTTTGTCTCCGTCGTCGTCTTCCTCTTCGTCTGCGTCTTTGTCTCCGTCTTTGTCTACGTCTTTGTCTACTTCGCTGTCTCCGTCTCTGCCTCTGTCTCTGTCCCTGTCCCTGTCCCTGTCCCTGTCCCTGTCCCTGTTTCTGTCTCTGTCTCTGTCTCTGTCTCTGTCTCTGTCTCTGTCTCTGTCTCTGTCTTTGTCTCCGCCTCTGTCTCTGTCTCTGCCTCTGTTCCCGTCTCTGTCTCTGTCTCTGTGTCTCTGTCTCTGTCTCTGCCTCTGTCTCTGTCTCTGCCTCTGTCTCTGTCCCTATCTCTGTCTCTGTCTCTGTTCCCGCCTCTGTCTTCGCCTCTGCCTCTGTCTCGGTCTTTGTCTCCATCTTCGTCTCCGTCTTTGTCTCCGTCTTTGTCACCGTCCTTGTCTCCGTCGTCGCCTTCCTCTTCGTCTGCGACTTTGTCTCCGTCTTTGTCTACGTCTTTGTCTCCGTCTTTGTCTCCGTCTTTGTCACCGTCTTTGTCTCCGTCTTTGTCTACGTCTTTGTCTACGTCTTTGTCTACATCTTTGTCTCCGTCTTTGTCTCCGTCCATGTCTCCTGCCCCTCTGTCTCGGTCTTTGTCTCATGCGCCTCTGTCTCTGTCTCTGTCTCTGTCTCTGTCTCTGTCTCTGTCTCTGTCTCTGTCTCTGTCTCTGTCTCTGCCTCTGTCTCTGTCTCTGTCTCTGTGTCTCTGTCTCTGTCTCTGCCTCTGTCTCTGTCTCTGTCTCTGTCTCTGTCTCTGTCTCTGTCTCTGTCTCTGTCTCTGTCTCTGTCTCTGTCTCTGTCTCTGCCTCTGCCTCTGTCTCTGTCCCTATCTCTGTCTCTGTCTCTGTTCCCGCCTCTCTCTTCGCCTCTGCCTCTGTCTCGGTCTTTGTCTCCATCTTCGTCTCCGTCTTTGTCTGCGTCTTTGTCACCGTCCTTGTCTCCGTCGTCGCCTTCCTCTTCGTCTGCGACTTTGTCTCCGTCTTTGTCTACGTCTTTGTCTCCGTCTGTGTCTCCGTCCATGTCTCCTGCCCTTCTGTCTCGGTCTTTGTATCATGCGACTCTGTCTCTGTCTCTGTCTCTGTCTCTGTCTCTGTCTCTGTCTCCGTCTCTGTCTCTGTCTCTGTCTCTGTCTCTGTCTCCGTCTCTGTCTCTGTCTCTGTCTCTGTCTCTGTCTCTGTCTCTGTCTCTGTCTCTGCCTCTGTCTCTGTCTCTGCCTCTGTCTCTGTCTCTGTCTCCGTCTCTGTCTCTGTCTTTGTCTCCGTCTTTGTCTCCGCCTTTGTGTCCGTCTTTGTCTCCGTCTTTGTCTCCGTCTTCGTTTTCCTCTTTGTTTCCGACTTTGTCTCCGTCTTTGTCTCCTGCCCCAGGGTCACCGCCTTTGTCACCTGCCCCTATGTTTCTGTCGCTCTCTCTGTCCCTGTCTGTGTCTCTGTCTCCGTCTCTGTCTCTGTTTCTGTCTCTGTCTCTCCCTCTGTCTCTGTCTCTGTCTCTGTCTCTGTCTCTGTCTCTGTCTCTGTCTCTGTCTCTGTCTCTGTCTCTGTCTCTGTCTCTGTCTCTGTCTCTGTCTCTGTCTCTGTCTCTGTCTCTGTCTTTGTATCCGTCTTTGTCTCCGTCTTTGTCTCCGTCGTCGTCTTCCTCTTTCTCTCCGTCCTTGTCTCCGCTTATGTCTCCTGCTCCTCTGTCTCGGTCTTTGTCTCATGCACCTCTGTCTCTGTCTCTGTCTCTGTCTGTGCCTGTGTCTCTGTCTCTGCCTCCGTATCGGTCTCTGTCTCTGTCTCTGTCTCCGCCTTTGTCTCTGCCTTTGTCTCCGTATTTGTCTCTGTCTGTGTCTCCATATTTGTCTCCATCTTTGTCTCCGTCTTTGCCTCCGTTTTGGTCTCAGTCTTTGTCTCCGTCTTTGTCTCCGTCTTTGTCTTCCTACTTGTCTCTGTTTTTGTCTGCGTCTTTGTCTCTATCTCTGTCTCCGTCTCTCTCTCTGTCTCTGTCTCTGTCTTTGTCTCTGTCTCTGTTTCTGTCTCTGTCTCTGTCTCTGTCTCTGTCTCTGTCTCTGTCTCTGTCTCTGTCTCTGTCTCTGTCTCTGTCTCTGTCTCTGTCTTTGTATCCGTCTTTGTCTCCGTCTTTGTCCCCGTCGTTTGTATTCCTCTTTGTCTCCGCCTTTGTCTCCGCTTATGTCTCCTGCCACTCTGTCTCGGTCTTTGTCTCATGCACCTCAGTCTCTGTCTCTGTCTCTGTCTCTGTCTGTGTCTGTGTCTCTGTCTCTGTCTCTGTCTCTGTCTGTGTCTGTGTCTCTGTCTCTGTTTCCGTATCGGACTCTGCCTCTGTCTCTGTCTCCGCTTTTGTCTCTGCCTTTGTCTCCGTATTTGTCTCTGTCTGTGTCTCCATATTTGTCTCCGTCTTTGTCTCCGTCTGTTTCACCGTCTTTGTCTCCGTCGTCGTCTTCCTCTTTGTCTCCGTCTTTGTCTCCGTCTTTGTTACCGTCCTTGTCTTCATACTTGTCTCTGTTTTTGTCTCCGTCTTTGTCTCTATCTCTGTCTCTGTCTCTCTCTCTGTCTCTGTCTCTGACTCTGTCTCTGTCTCTATCTCTGTCTCTGTCTCAGTCCCTGTCTCTGTCTCTGTCTCTGTCTCTCTCTCTGTCTCTGTCTCTGTCTCTGTCTCTGTCTCTGTCTCTGTCTCTGTCTCTGTCTCTGTCTTTGTCACCGTCTTTGTCTCCGTCTTTGTCTACGTCTTTGTCTACGTCTTTGTCTACGTCTTTGTCTCCGTCTTTGTCACCGTCTTTGTCTCCGTTGTCGTCTTCCTCTTTGTCTCCGCTCATTTCTCCTGCCCCTCTGTGTCGGTCTTTGTCTCATGCACCTCTGTCTCTGTCTCCGTCTCCGTATCGGACTCTGTCTCCGTCTTTGTCTCCGTCTGTGTCTCTGTCTCTGCCTCTGTCTCTGTCCCTATCCCTGTCTCTGTCTCTGTTCCCGTCTCTGTCTCCGCCTCTGCCTCTGTCTCTGTCTTTGTCTCCATCTTTGTCTCCGTCTTTGTCTCCCTCTTTGTCACCGTCTTTGTCTCCGTCGTCGTCTTCCTCTTCGTCTGCGTCTTTGTCTCCGTCTTTGTCTACGTCTTTGTCTACTTCGCTGTCTCCGTCTCTGCCTCTGTCTCTGTCCCTGTCCCTGTCCCTGTCCCTGTCCCTGTCCCTGTCTCTGTCTCTGTCTCTGTCTCTGTCTCTGTCTCTGTCTCTGTCTCTGTCTCTGTCTTTGTCTCCGCCTCTGTCTCTGTCTCTGCCTCTGTTCCCGTCTCTGTCTCTGTCTCTGTGTCTCTGTCTCTGTCTCTGCCTCTGTCTCTGTCTCTGCCTCTGTCTCTGTCCCTATCTCTGTCTCTGTCTCTGTTCCCGCCTCTGTCTTCGCCTCTGCCTCTGTCTCGGTCTTTGTCTCCATCTTCGTCTCCGTCTTTGTCTCCGTCTTTGTCACCGTCCTTGTCTCCGTCGTCGCCTTCCTCTTCGTCTGCGACTTTGTCTCCGTCTTTGTCTACGTCTTTGTCTCCGTCTTTGTCTCCGTCTTTGTCACCGTCTTTGTCTCCGTCTTTGTCTACGTCTTTGTCTACGTCTTTGTCTACATCTTTGTCTCCGTCTTTGTCTCCGTCCATGTCTCCTGCCCCTCTGTCTCGGTCTTTGTCTCATGCGCCTCTGTCTCTGTCTCTGTCTCTGTCTCTGTCTCTGTCTCTGTCTCTGTCTCTGTCTCTGTCTCTGTCTCTGTCTCTGTCTCTGTCTCTGTCTTTGTATCCGTCTTTGTCTCCGTCTTTGTCTCCGTCGTCGTCTTCCTCTTTCTCTCCGTCCTTGTCTCCGCTTATGTCTCCTGCTCCTCTGTCTCGGTCTTTGTCTCATGCACCTCTGTCTCTGTCTCTGTCTCTGTCTGTGCCTGTGTCTCTGTCTCTGCCTCCGTATCGGTCTCTGTCTCTGTCTCTGTCTCCGCCTTTGTCTCTGCCTTTGTCTCCGTATTTGTCTCTGTCTGTGTCTCCATATTTGTCTCCATCTTTGTCTCCGTCTTTGCCTCCGTTTTGGTCTCAGTCTTTGTCTCCGTCTTTGTCTCCGTCTTTGTCTTCCTACTTGTCTCTGTTTTTGTCTGCGTCTTTGTCTCTATCTCTGTCTCCGTCTCTCTCTCTGTCTCTGTCTCTGTCTTTGTCTCTGTCTCTGTTTCTGTCTCTGTCTCTGTCTCTGTCTCTGTCTCTGTCTCTGTCTCTGTCTCTGTCTCTGTCTCTGTCTCTGTCTCTGTCTCTGTCTCTGTCTTTGTATCCGTCTTTGTCTCCGTCTTTGTCCCCGTCGTTTGTATTCCTCTTTGTCTCCGCCTTTGTCTCCGCTTATGTCTCCTGCCACTCTGTCTCGGTCTTTGTCTCATGCACCTCAGTCTCTGTCTCTGTCTCTGTCTCTGTCTGTGTCTGTGTCTCTGTCTCTGTCTCTGTCTCTGTCTGTGTCTGTGTCTCTGTCTCTGTTTCCGTATCGGACTCTGCCTCTGTCTCTGTCTCCGCTTTTGTCTCTGCCTTTGTCTCCGTATTTGTCTCTGTCTGTGTCTCCATATTTGTCTCCGTCTTTGTCTCCGTCTGTTTCACCGTCTTTGTCTCCGTCGTCGTCTTCCTCTTTGTCTCCGTCTTTGTCTCCGTCTTTGTTACCGTCCTTGTCTTCATACTTGTCTCTGTTTTTGTCTCCGTCTTTGTCTCTATCTCTGTCTCTGTCTCTCTCTCTGTCTCTGTCTCTGACTCTGTCTCTGTCTCTATCTCTGTCTCTGTCTCAGTCCCTGTCTCTGTCTCTGTCTCTGTCTCTCTCTCTGTCTCTGTCTCTGTCTCTGTCTCTGTCTCTGTCTCTGTCTCTGTCTCTGTCTCTGTCTCTGTCTTTGTCACCGTCTTTGTCTCCGTCTTTGTCTACGTCTTTGTCTACGTCTTTGTCTACGTCTTTGTCTCCGTCTTTGTCTCCGTCTTTGTCACCGTCTTTGTCTCCGTTGTCGTCTTCCTCTTTGTCTCCGCTCATTTCTCCTGCCCCTCTGTGTCGGTCTTTGTCTCATGCACCTCTGTCTCTGTCTCCGTCTCCGTATCGGACTCTGTCTCCGTCTTTGTCTCCGTCTGTGTCTCTGTCTCTGCCTCTGTCTCTGTCCCTATCCCTGTCTCTGTCTCTGTTCCCGTCTCTGTCTCCGCCTCTGCCTCTGTCTCTGTCTTTGTCTCCATCTTTGTCTCCGTCTTTGGCTCCCTCTTTGTCACCGTCTTTGTCTCCGTCGTCGTCTTCCTCTTCGTCTGCGTCTTTGTCTCCGTCTTTGTCTACGTCTTTGTCTACTTCGCTGTCTCCGTCTCTGCCTCTGTCTCTGTCCCTGTCCCTGTCCCTGTCCCTGTCCCTGTCCCTGTCTCTGTCTCTGTCTCTGTCTCTGTCTCTGTCTCTGTCTCTGTCTCTGTCTCTGTCTTTGTCTCCGCCTCTGTCTCTGTCTCTGCCTCTGTTCCCGTCTCTGTCTCTGTCTCTGTGTCTCTGTCTCTGTCTCTGCCTCTGTCTCTGTCTCTGCCTCTGTCTCTGTCCCTATCTCTGTCTCTGTCTCTGTTCCCGCCTCTGTCTTCGCCTCTGCCTCTGTCTCGGTCTTTGTCTCCATCTTCGTCTCCGTCTTTGTCTCCGTCTTTGTCACCGTCCTTGTCTCCGTCGTCGCCTTCCTCTTCGTCTGCGACTTTGTCTCCGTCTTTGTCTACGTCTTTGTCTCCGTCTTTGTCTCCGTCTTTGTCACCGTCTTTGTCTCCGTCTTTGTCTACGTCTTTGTCTACGTCTTTGTCTACATCTTTGTCTCCGTCTTTGTCTCCGTCCATGTCTCCTGCCCCTCTGTCTCGGTCTTTGTCTCATGCGCCTCTGTCTCTGTCTCTGTCTCTGTCTCTGTCTCTGTCTCTGTCTCTGTCTCTGTCTCTGTCTCTGTCTCTGCCTCTGTCTCTGTCTCTGTGTCTCTGTCTCTGTCTCTGCCTCTGTCTCTGTCTCTGTCTCTGTCTCTGTCTCTGTCTCTGTCTCTGTCTCTGTCTCTGTCTCTGTCTCTGTCTCTGTCTCTGCCTCTGCCTCTGTCTCTGTCCCTATCTCTGTCTCTGTCTCTGTTCCCGCCTCTCTCTTCGCCTCTGCCTCTGTCTCGGTCTTTGTCTCCATCTTCGTCTCCGTCTTTGTCTGCGTCTTTGTCACCGTCCTTGTCTCCGTCGTCGCCTTCCTCTTCGTCTGCGACTTTGTCTCCGTCTTTGTCTACGCCTTGTCTCCGTCTGTGTCTCCGTCCATGTCTCCTGCCCTTCTGTCTCGGTCTCTGTCTCTGTCTTTGTCTCCGTCTCTGTCTCTGCCTCTGTCTCTGCCTCTGTCTCTGTCTCTGTCTCTGTCTCTGTCTCTGTCTCTGTCCCTGTCACTGTCTCTGTCTCTGTCTCTGTCTCGGTCTCTGTCTCTGTCTCTGTCTCTGTCTCTGTCTCTGTCTCTGTCTCTGTCTCTGTCTCTGTCTCTGTCTCTGTCTATGTCTTTGTCTCTGTCTTTGTCTCTGTCATTGTCTCCGCCTTTTTCTCCTGCCCCTCTGTCTCCGTATCTCCCTTTCCCTCTGTCTCTGTCCCTGTCCCTGTCCCTGTCCCTGTCCCTGTCCCTGTGTCTGTCTCTGTCTCTGTCTCTGTCTCTGTCTCTGTCTCTGTCTCTGTCTCTGTCTCTGTCTTTGTGTCCGTCTTTGTCTCCGTCTTTGTCTCCGTCGTCATCTTCCTCTTTGTCTCCGTCTTTGTCTCCGCTTATGTCTCCTGCCCCTCTGTCTCGGTCTTTGTCTCATGCACCTCTGTCTCTGTCTCTGTCTCTGTCTCTGTCTCTGTCTGTGTCTGTGTCTGTGTCTGTGTCTGTGTCTCCGTCTCTGTCTCCGTATCGGTCTCAGTCTCTGTCTCTGTCTCCGCCTTTGTCTCTGCCTTTGTCTCTGTTTTTGTCTCCGTCTTTGTCTCTATCTCTGTCTCTGTCTCTCTCTCTGTCTCTGTCTCTGCGTCTCTGGCTCTGTCTCTGCCTCTGTCTCTGTCTCTGCCTCTGTCTCTGTCCCTATCTCTGTCTCTGTCTCTGTTCCCGCCTCTGTCTCCGCCTCTGCCTCTGTCTCGGTCTTTGTCTCCATCTTCGTCTCCGTCTTTGTCTCCGTCTTTGTCACCGTCCTTGTCTCCGTCGTCGCCTTCCTCTTCGTCTGCGACTTTGTCTCCGTCTTTGTCTACGTCTTTGTCTCCGTCTGTGTCTCCGTCCATGTCTCCTGCCCTTCTCTCTCGGTCTTTGTATCATGCGACTCTGTCTCTGTCTCTGTCTCTGTCTCTGTCTCTGTCTCTGTCTCCGTCTCTGTCTCTGTCTCTGTCTCTGTCTCTGTCTCCGTCTCTGTCTCTGTCTCTGCCTCTGTCTCTGTCTCTGTCTCTGTCTCTGTCTCTGTCTCTGTCTCTGTGCCTGTCTCTGTCTCTGTCTCTGTCTCCGTCTCTGTCTCTGTCTCTGTCTCTCTCTGTCTCTGTCTCTGTCTCTGTCTCTGTCTCTGTCTCTGTCTCTGTCTCTGTCTCTGTCTCTGTCTCTGTCTCTGTCTCTGTCTCTGTCTCTGTCTCTGTCTCTGTCTCTGTCCCTGTCTCTGCCTCTGTCTTTGTCTCCGTCTTTGTCTCCGTCTTTGTCTCCGTCTTCGCTTTCCTCTTTGTTTCCGACTTTGTCTCCGCCTTTGTCTCCTGCCCCTATGTTTCTCTCGCTCTCTCTGTCTCTGTCTCTGCCTCTGTCCCTGTCTCTGTGTCTCTGTCTCTGTCTCTGCCTCTGTCTCTGTCTCCGTCTCTGCCTGTGCCTCTGTCTCTGTCCCTATCTCTGTCCCTGTCTCTGTTCCCGCCTCTGTCCCCGCCTCTGCCTCTGTCTCGGTCTTTGTCTCCATCTTCGTCTCCGTCTTTGTCTCCGTCTTTGTCACCGTCCTTGTCTCCGTCGTCGCCTCCCTCTTCGTCTGCGACTTTGTCTCCGTCTTTGTCTACGTCTTTGTCTCCGTCTGTGTCTCCGTCCATGTCTCCTGCCCTTCTGTCTCGGTCTTTGTATCATGCGACTCGGTCTCTGTCTCTGTCTCTGTCTCTGTCTCTGTCTCTGTCTCTGTCCATGTCTCTGTCTGTGCCTCTGTCTCTGTCTCTGTCTCTGTCTCTGTCTCTGTCTCTGTCTCTGTCTCTGTCTCTGTCTCTGCCTCTGTCTCTGTCTCTGTCTCTGTCTCTGTCCCTGTCTCTGTCTCTGTCTCTGTCTCTGTCTCTGTCTCTGTCTCTGTCTCTGTCTCTGTCTCTGTTTCTGTCTCTGTCTCTGTCTCTGTCTCTGTCTCTGTCTCTGTCTCTGTCTCTGTCTCTGTCTCTGTCTCTGTCTCTGTCTTTGTCACCGTCTTTGTCTCCGTCTTTGTCTACGTCTTTGTCTACGTCTTTGTCTACGTCTTTGTCTCCGTCTTTGTCTCCGTCCATGTCTCCTGCCCCTCTGTCTCGGTCTTTGTCTCAGCGCCTCTGTCTCTGTCTCTGCCTCTGTCTCTGTCTCTGTCTCTGTCTCTGTCTCTGTCTCTGTCTCTGTCTCTGTCTCTGTCTCTGTCTCCGTCCCTGTCTCTGTCTCTGTCTCTGTATCCGTCTTTGTCTCCGTCTTTGTCACCGTCTTTGTCTCCGTTGTCGTCTTCCTCTTTGTCTCCGCTCATTTCTCCTGCCCCACTGTGTCGGTCTTTGTCTCATGCACCTCTGTCTCTGTCTCCGTCTCCGTATCGGACTCTGTCTCCGTCTTTGTCTCCGTCTGTGTCTCTGTCTCTGCCTCTGTCTCTGTCCCTATCTCTGTCTCTGTCTCTGTTCCCGTCTCTGTCTCCGCCTCTGCCTCTGTCTCTGTCTTTGTCTCCATCTTTGTCTCCGTCTTTGTCTCCCTCTTTGTCACCGTCTTTGTCTCCGTCGTCGTCTTCCTCTTCGTCTGCGTCTTTGTCTCCGTCTTTGTCTACGTCTTTGTCTACTTCGCTGTCTCCGTCTCTGCCTCTGTCTCTGTCCTTGTCCCTGTCCCTGTCCCTGTCCCTGTCTCTGTCTCTGTCTCTGTCTCTGTCTCTGTCTCTGTCTCTGTCTCTGTCTCTGTCTTTGTCTCCGCCTCTGTCTCAGTCTCTGCCTCTGTTCCCGTCTCTGTCTCTGTCTCTGTGTCTCTGTCTCTATCTCTGTCTCTGTCGCTGTCTCTGCCTCTGTCTCAGTCCCTGCGTCTGTCTCCGTCTTTGTCTCCGTCTCTGTCTCTGTCTCTGTCTCTGTCTGTCTCTGTCTCCGTCTTTGTCTCTGTCTTTGTCTCCATCTTTGTCTCCGTCTTTGTCTCCGTCTTTGTCGCCGTCTTTGTCTCCGTCGTCGTCTTCCTCTTCGTCTGCGTCATTGTCTCCGTCTTTGTCTACGTCTTTGGCTACGTCTTTGTCATCGTCTTTGTCTCCGTCCATGTCTCCTGCCCCTTGTCTCGGTCTTTGTCTCATGCACCTGTGTCTCTGTCTCTGTCTCTGTCTGTGTCTGTGTCTCTGTCTCTGTCTCTGTCTGTCTCTGTCTCCGTCTTTGTCTCTGTCTTTGTCTCCATCTTTGTCTCCGTCTTTGTCTCCGTCTTTGTCGCCGTCTTTGTCTCCGTCGTCGTCTTCCTCTTCGTCTGCGTCATTGTCTCCGTCTTTGTCTACGTCTTTGGCTACGTCTTTGTCATCGTCTTTGTCTCCGTCCATGTCTCCTGCCCCTTTGTCTCGGTCTTTGTCTCATGCACCTGTGTCTCTGTCTCTGTCTCTGTCTGTGTCTGTGTCTCTGTCTCTGTCCCTATATTACACTCTGTCTCCGTCTTTGTCTTCGTCTTTGTCTCCGTCTTTGTGCCTGTCTTTGTCTCCGTATTTGTATCCGTCTGTGAAACCATCTTTGTCTCCGTCTTTGTCTCCGTCTTTGCCTTCGTCTTTGTCTTCGTCTTAGTCTCCGTGTTTGTCTCTGTCTTTGTCTCCGTCTTTGTGCCTGTCTTTGTCTCCATCTTTGTCACGGTCTTTGTCTCTGTATTTGTCTCCGTCTGTGTCTCCATATTTGTCTCCGTCTTTGTCTCCGTCTTTGCCTCCGTCTTTGTCTCCGTCCATGTCTCCAGCCCCTCTGTCTCGGTCTTTGTCTCATGCGCGTCTCTCTCTGTCTCTGTCTCTGTCTCCGTCTCTGTCTCTGTCTCTGTCTCTGTCTCTGTCTCTGTCTCTGTCTCTGTCTCTGTCTCTGTCTCTGTCTCTGTCTCTGTCTCTGTCTTTGTGTCCGTCTTTGTCTCCGTCTTTGTCTCCGTCGTCGTCTTCCTCTTTGTCTCCGTCTTTGTCTCTGCCGTCGTCTTCCTCTTCGTCTACGTCTTTGTCACCGTCTTTGTCTTCGTCTGTGTCTCCGCCTTTGTCTCCGTCTCTGCCTCCGTCGTCATCTTCCTCTTCGTCACCGTCTTTGACACCGTCTTTGTCTCCGTCTTTGTCTCCGTCTTTGTCTCCGTCTTTGCCTCCGTCTTTGTCTCAGCCTTTGTCTCCGTCTTTGTCTCCGTCTTTGTCTTCCTACTTGTCTCTGTTTTTGTCTGCGTCTTTGCCTCCGTCTTTGTCTCAGTCTATGTCTCCGTCTTTGTCTCCGTCTTTGTCTCTATCTCTGTCTCTGTCTCTGTCTCTGTCTCCGTCTCTGTCTCTGTCTCTGTCTCTGTCTCTGTCTCTGTCTCCGTCTCTGTCTCTGTCTCTGTCTCTGTCTCTGTCCCTGTCTCTGTCTCCGTCTCTATCTCTGTCTCTGTTTCTGTCTCTGCCTCTGTCTCTGCCCTGTCTCTATCTCTGTCTCTGTCGCTGTCTCTGCCTCTGTCTCAGTCCCTGCGTCTGTCTCCGTCTTTGTCTCCGTCTCTGTCTCTGTCTCTGTCTCTGTCTCTGTCTCTGCCTCTGTCGCTGTCTCTCCCTCTGTCTCTGTCTCTGTCTCTGTCTCTGTCTCTGTCTCTGTCTCTGGGTCTCTGTCTGTGTGTCTCTGCCTCTGTCTCTTTGTCTCTGTCTCTGCATCTCTGCATCCGTGCCTATGTCTCTATGTCTCTGTCTCTGTCTCTGTCTATGTCTCTGTGTCTGTCTCTGTCTCTGTCTCCGTCTCTGTCTCTGTCTCTGTCTCTGCCTCTGTCCCTGTCTCTGTCTCTGTCTCTGTCTCTGTCTCTGTCTGTGCCTCTGTCTCTGTCTCCGTCCCTGACTCTGCCGCTGTCTCTGTCTCTGTCTCAGTCTCTGTCTCTGTCTCCGTCTCTGTCTCTGTCTCTGTCACTGCCTCTGTCTCTGTCCCCGTATCTGTCTCTGTCTCTGTTTCTGTCTCTGTCTCTGTCTCTGTCTCTGTCTCTGTCTCTGTCTCTGTCTCTGTCTCTGTCTCTGTCTCTGTCTCTGTCTCTGTCTCTGTCTCAGACTCTGCCTCCGTCTCTTTGTTTGTCTCTGCCTCTGTCTCCGTCTCTGTCTCTGTCTCCGTCTCCGTCTCCATCTTTGTCTCTGTCTCTGCCTCACTTTCTATCTCTGTCTCTGTCTCTGCCTCCGTCTCTGTCTCCGTCAGTGTCTCTGTCTCTGTCTCTGGGTCTCTGTCTATGTGTCTCTGCCTCTGTCACTTTGCCTCTGTCTCTGCATCTCTGTCTCTGTCTCTGTCTCTGTCCCTCTCTCTGCCTCCGTCTCTGAGTCTGTCTCTGTCTCTGTCTCAGTCTCTGTCTCTGTCTCTGTCTCTGTCTCTGTCTCTGCCTCCGTCGCTGTGTCTGTCTCTGCCTCTATCTCCGTCTCTGTCTCTGTCTCTGTGTCTCTGTCTCTGCATCTCTGTCTCTGTGTCTCCGTCTCTGTGTCTCTTCCTCTGTCATTGTGTCTCGGTCTCTGTGAATCTCTCTGTCTCTGTCTCTGCGTCTCTGTCTGAGTGTCTCTGCCTCTGACTCTTTGTCTCTGTATCAGTTTCTCTGCCTCCGTGCCTATGTCTCTGTGTCTCTGTCTCAGTCTCTGTCTCTGTCTCTGTCTCTGTCCCTGTCCCTCTCCCTGTCACTGTCGCTGTCTCTGTCCCTGTCTCTTTCTATGCCTCTGTCTCTGTTTCTGTCTCCGTCTCTGTCTCTGTCTCTGTCTCTGTCCCTGTCCCTGTCCCTCTCCCTGTCACTGTCGCTGTCTCTGTCCCTGTCTCTTTCTATGCCTCTGTCTCTGTCTCTGTCTCTGTCTCTGTCTCTGCCCCTGTCCCTCTCCCTGTCACTGTCGCTGTCTCTGTCCCTGTCTCTTTCTATGCCTCTGTCTCTTTCTCTGTCTCTGTCTCCGTCTCCGTCTGCATCTCTGTCTCTGTCTCTGTCTCTCTTTCTATCTATGTCTCTGTCTCTGTCTCCATCTCCCTCTCCGTCTCCATCTCTGTCTCTGTCTCTGTCTCTCTTTCTGTCTCTGTCTCTGTCTCTGTCTCTGCCTCCGTCCCTGTCTCCGTCTGTGTCTCTGTCTCTGTCTCTGGGTCTCTGTCTGTGTGTCTCTGCCTCTATATCTTTGTCTCTGTCTCTGCATCTCTGCATCCGTGCCTATGTCTCTATGTCTCTGTCTCTGTCTCTGTCTGTGTCTCTGTGTCTGTCTCTGCCTCTGTCTCCGTCTGTGTCTCTGTCTCTGTGTCTCTGTCTCTGCATCTCTGTCTCTGTGTCTCCGTCTCTGTGTCTCTGCCTCTGTCATTGTGTCTCGGTCTCTGTGAATCTCTCTGTCTCTGTCTCTGTGTCCCTGTCTCTGGGTCTCTGAGTGTCTCTGCCTCTGTCTCTGTCGCTGTCTCTCTCTCTGTCTCTGTCTCTGTCTCCGTCCCTGGCTCTGTCTCTGCCTCTGTCTCTGTCTCTGTCTGTGTCTCTGCCTCTATCTCCGTCTCCGTCTCTGTCTCTGTCTCTGTCTCTGTCTCTGTCTCTGTCTCTGTCTCTGTCTCTGTCTCTGTCTCTGTCTCTGTCTCTGTCTCTGTCTCTGTCTCTGTCTCTGTCTCTGTCTCTGTCTCTCTCTCTGTCTCTGTCTCTGTCTCTGTCTCTGTCTCTGTCTCTGTCTCTGTCTCTGTCTCTGTCTCTGTGTCTGTCTCTGTCTCTGTCTCTGTCTCTGTCTCTGTCTCTGTCTCTGTCTCTGTCTCGGTCTTTGTCTCCGTCTCTGTCTCTGTCTCTGTCTCCGTCTCTGTCTCTGTCTCTGTCTCTGTCTCTGTCTCTGTCTCTGTCTCTGTCTCTGTCTCTGTCTCTGTCTCTGTCTCTGTCTCTGTCTCTGTCTCTGTCTCTGTCTCAGTCTCTGTCTCTGTCTCTGTCTCTGTCCCTGTCCCTCTCCCTGTCACTGTCGCTGTCACTGTCCCTGTCTCTTTCTATGTCTCTGTCTCTGTCTCTGTCTCCGTCTCTGTCTGTGTCTCTGTCTCTGTCTCGGTCTTTGTCTCCGTCTCTGTCTCTGTCTCTGTCTCTGCCTCTGTCTCTGTCTCTGTCTCTGTCTCTGTCTCTGTCTCTGTCTCTGTCTCTGTCTCTGTCTCTGTCTCTGTCTCTGTCTCTGTCTCTGTCTCTGTCTCTGACTCTGTCTCTGTCTCTGTCTCTGTCTCTGTCTCTGTCTCTCTCTCTGTCTCTGTCTCTGTCTCTGTCTCTGTCCCTGTCTCTGTCTCTGTCTGTCTCTGTCTCCGTCTTTGTCTCTGTCTTTGTCTCCATCTTTGTCTCCGTCTTTGTCTCCGTCTTTGTCGCCGTCTTTGTCTCCGTCGTCGACTTCCTCTTCGTCTGCGTCATTGTCTCCGTCTTTGTCTACGTCTTTGGCTACGTCTTTGTCATCGTCTTTGTCTCCGTCCATGTCTCCTGCCCCTTTGTCTCGGTCTTTGTCTCATGCACCTGTGTCTCTGTCTCTGTCTCTGTCTGTGTCTGTGTCTCTGTCTCTGTCCCTATATTACACTCTGTCTCCGTCTTTGTCTTCGTCTTTGTCTCCGTCTTTGTGCCTGTCTTTGTCTCCATCTTTGTCACGGTCTTTGTCTCTGTATTTGTCTCCGTCTGTGTCTCCATATTTGTCTCCGTCTTTGTCTCCGCTTATGTCTCCTGCCCCTCTGTCTCGGTCTTTGTCTCATGCACCTCAGTCTCTGTCTCTGTCTCTGTCTCTGTCTGTGTCTGTGTCTCTGTCTCTGTCTCTGTCTCTGTCTGTGTCTGTGTCTCTGTCTCTGTTTCCGTATCGGACTCTGCCTCTGTCTCTGTCTCCGCTTTTGTCACTGCCTTTGTCTCCGTATTTGTCTCTGTCTGTGTCTCCATCTTTGTCTCCGTCTTTGCCTCCGTCTTGGTCTCGGTCTTTGTCTCCGTCTTTTTCTCCGTCTTTGTCTTCCTACTTGTGTCTGTTTTTGTCTCCGTCTTTGTCTCTATCTCTGTCTCTGTCTCTGTCTGTACCTCTGTCTCTGTCTCCGTCCCTGACTCTGCCGCTGTCTCTGTCTCTGTCTCAGTCTCTGTCTCTGTCTCCGTCTCTGTCTCTGTCTCTGTCACTGCCTCTGTCTCTGTCCCCGTATCTGTCTCTGTCTCTGTTTCTGTCTCTGTCTCTGTCTCTGTCTCTGTCTCTGTCTCAGTCTCTGTCTCTGTCTCTGTCTCTGTCCCTGTCCCTCTCCCTGTCACTGTCGCTGTCACTGTCCCTGTCTCTTTCTATGTCTCTGTCTCTGTCTCTGTCTCCGTCTCTGTCTGTGTCTCTGTCTCTGTCTCGGTCTTTGTCTCCGTCTCTGTCTCTGTCTCTGTCTCTGCCTCTGTCTCTGTCTCTGTCTCTGTCTCTGTCTCTGTCTCTGTCTCTGTCTCTGTCTCTGTCTCTGTCTCTGTCTCTGTCTCTGTCTCTGTCTCTGTCTCTGACTCTGTCTCTGTCTCTGTCTCTGTCTCTGTCTCTGTCTCTGTCTCTCTCTCTGTCTCTGTCTCTGTCTCTGTCTCTGTCCCTGTCTCTGTCTCTGTCTGTCTCTGTCTCCGTCTTTGTCTCTGTCTTTGTCTCCATCTTTGTCTCCGTCTTTGTCTCCGTCTTTGTCGCCGTCTTTGTCTCCGTCGTCGACTTCCTCTTCGTCTGCGTCATTGTCTCCGTCTTTGTCTACGTCTTTGGCTACGTCTTTGTCATCGTCTTTGTCTCCGTCCATGTCTCCTGCCCCTTTGTCTCGGTCTTTGTCTCATGCACCTGTGTCTCTGTCTCTGTCTCTGTCTGTGTCTGTGTCTCTGTCTCTGTCCCTATATTACACTCTGTCTCCGTCTTTGTCTTCGTCTTTGTCTCCGTCTTTGTGCCTGTCTTTGTCTCCATCTTTGTCACGGTCTTTGTCTCTGTATTTGTCTCCGTCTGTGTCTCCATATTTGTCTCCGTCTTTGTCTCCGCTTATGTCTCCTGCCCCTCTGTCTCGGTCTTTGTCTCATGCACCTCAGTCTCTGTCTCTGTCTCTGTCTCTGTCTGTGTCTGTGTCTCTGTCTCTGTCTCTGTCTCTGTCTGTGTCTGTGTCTCTGTCTCTGTTTCCGTATCGGACTCTGCCTCTGTCTCTGTCTCCGCTTTTGTCACTGCCTTTGTCTCCGTATTTGTCTCTGTCTGTGTCTCCATCTTTGTCTCCGTCTTTGCCTCCGTCTTGGTCTCGGTCTTTGTCTCCGTCTTTTTCTCCGTCTTTGTCTTCCTACTTGTGTCTGTTTTTGTCTCCGTCTTTGTCTCTATCTCTGTCTCTGTCTCTGTCTGTACCTCTGTCTCTGTCTCCGTCCCTGACTCTGCCGCTGTCTCTGTCTCTGTCTCAGTCTCTGTCTCTGTCTCCGTCTCTGTCTCTGTCTCTGTCACTGCCTCTGTCTCTGTCCCCGTATCTGTCTCTGTCTCTGTTTCTGTCTCTGTCTCTGTCTCTGTCTCTGTCTCTGTCTCTGTCTCTGTCTCAGACTCTGCCTCCGTCTCTTTGTTTGTCTCTGCCTCTGTCTCCGTCTCTGTCTCTGTCTCCGTCTCCGTCTCCATCTTTGTCTCTGTCTCTGCCTCACTTTCTATCTCTGTCTCTGTCTCTGCCTCCGTCTCTGTCTCCGTCAGTGTCTCTGTCTCCGTCTCTGGGTCTCTGTCTATGTGTCTCTGCCTCTGTCACTTTGCCTCTGTCTCTGCATCTCTGTCTCTGTCTCTGTCTCTGTCCCTCTCTCTGCCTCCGTCTCTGAGTCTGTCTCTGTCTCTGTCTCAGTCTCTGTCTCTGTCTCTGTCTCTGTCTCTGTCTCTGCCTCCGTCTCTGTGTCTGTCTCTGCCTCTATCTCCGTCTCTGTCTCTGTCTCTGTGTCTCTGTCTCTGCATCTCTGTCTCTGTGTCTCCGTCTCTGTGTCTCTTCCTCTGTCATTGTGTCTCGGTCTCTGTGAATCTCTCTGTCTCTGTCTCTGTGTCTCTGTCTCTGGGTCTCTGTCTGAGTGTCTCTGCCTCTGACTCTTTGTCTCTGTATCAGTTTCTCTGCCTCCGTGCCTATGTCTCTGTGTCTCTGTCTCAGTCTCTGTCTCTGTCTCTGTCTCTGTCCCTGTCCCTCTCCCTGTCACTGTCGCTGTCTCTGTCCCTGTCTCTTTCTATGCCTCTGTCTCTGTCTCTGTCTCTGTCTCTGTCTCTGTCTCTGTCTCTGTCTCTGTCTCTCTCTCTGTTTCTGTCTCTGTCTCTGTCTCTGTCTCTGTCTCTGTCTCTGTCTCTGTCTCTGTCTCTGTCTCTCTCTCTGTCTCTGTCTCTGTCTCGGTCTTTGTCTCCGTCTCTGTCTCTGTCTCTGTCTCTGTCTCTGTCTCTGTCTCTGTCTCTGTCTCTGTCTCTGTCTCTGTCTCTGTCTCTGTCTCTGTCTCTGTCTCTGTCTCTGTCTCTGTCTCTGTCTCTGTCTCTGTCTCTGTCCCTGTCCCTCTCCCTGTCACTGTCGCTGTCACTGTCCCTGTCTCTTTCTATGTCTCTGTCTCTGTCTCTGTCTCCGTCTCTGTCTGTGTCTCTGTCTCTGTCTCGGTCTTTGTCTCCGTCTCTATCTCTGTCTCTGTCTCTGCCTCTGTCTCTGTCTCTGTCTCTGTCTCTGTCTCTGTCTCTGTCTCTGTCTCTGTCTCTGTCTCTGTCTCTGTCTCTGTCTCTGTCTCTGTCTCTGTCTCTGTCTCTGTCTCTGTCTCTGTCTCTGTCTCTGTCTCTGTCTCTGTCTCTGTCTCTGTCTCTGTCTCTGTCTCTTTCTCTGTCTCTGTCTCTGTCTCTGTCTCTGTCTCTGTCTCTGTCTCTGTCTCTGTCTTTGTATCCGTCTTTATCTCCGTCTTTGTCTCCGTCGTCGTCTTCCCCTTTGTCTCCGTCTTTGTCTCCGCTTATGTCTCCTGCCCATCTGTCTCGGTCTTTGTCTCATGCACCTCTGTCTCTGTCTCTGTCTCTGTCTGTATCTGTGTCTCTCTCTCTGTCTCCGTATCGGTCTCTGTCCCTGTCTCTGTCTCTGTCTCTGTCTCTGTCTCTGCCTCTGTCTCTGTCTCTGCCTCTGTCTCTGTCTCTGTCTCCGTCTCTGTCTCTGTCTTTGTCTCCGTCTTTGTCTCCGCCTTTGTGTCCGTCTTTGTCTCCGTCTTTGTCTCCGTCTTCGTTTTCCTCTTTGTTTCCGACTTTGTCTCCGTCTTTGTCTCCTGCCCCAGGGTCACCGCCTTTGTCACCTGCCCCTATGTTTCTGTCGCTCTCTCTGTCTCTGTCTGTGTCTCTGTCTCCGTCTCTGTCTCTGTTTCTGTCTCTGTCTCTCCCTCTGTCTCTGTCTCTGTCTCTGTCTCTGTCTCTGTCTCTGTCTCTGTCTCTGTCTCTGTCTCTGTCTCTGTCTCTGTCTCTGTCTCTGTCTTTGTATCCGTCTTTGTCTCCGTCTTTGTCTCCGTCGTCGTCTTCCTCTTTCTCTCCGTCCTTGTCTCCGCTTATGTCTCCTGCTCCTCTGTCTCGGTCTTTGTCTCATGCACCTCTGTCTCTGTCTCTGTCTCTGTCTGTGCCTGTGTCTCTGTCTCTGCCTCCGTATCGGTCTCTGTCTCTGTCTCTGTCTCCGCCTTTGTCTCTGCCTTTGTCTCCGTATTTGTCTCTGTCTGTGTCTCCATATTTGTCTCCATCTTTGTCTCCGTCTTTGCCTCCGTTGTGGTCTCAGTCTTTGTCTCCGTCTTTGTCTCCGTCTTTGTCTTCCTACTTGTCTCTGTTTTTGTCTGCGTCTTTGTCTCTATCTCTGTCTCCGTCTCTCTCTCTGTCTCTGTCTCTGTCTTTGTCTCTGTCTCTGTTTCTGTCTCTGTCTCTGTCTCTGTCTCTGTCTCTGTCTCTGTCTCTGTCTCTGTCTCTGTCTCTGTCTCTGTCTCTGTCTTTGTATCCGTCTTTGTCTCCGTCTTTGTCTCCGTCGTTTGTATTCCTCTTTGTCTCCGCCTTTGTCTCCGCTTATGTCTCCTGCCACTCTGTCTCGGTCTTTGTCTCATGCACCTCAGTCTCTGTCTCTGTCTCTGTCTCTGTCTGTGTCTGTGTCTCTGTCTCTGTCTCTGTCTCTGTCTGTGTCTGTGTCTCTGTCTCTGTTTCCGTATCGGAATCTGCCTCTGTCTCTGTCTCCGCTTTTGTCTCTGCCTTTGTCTCCGTATTTGTCTCTGTCTGTGTCTCCATATTTGTCTCCGTCTTTGTCTCCGTCTTTTTCACCGTCTTTGTCTCCGTCGTCGTCTTCCTCTTTGTCTCCGTCTTTGTCTCCGTCCATGTCTCCTGCCCCTCTGTCTCGGTCTTTGTCTCATGCGCCTCTCTCTCTGTCTCTGCCTCTGTCTCTGTCTCTGTCTCTGTCTCTGTCTCTGTCTCTGTCTCTGTCTCTGTCTCTGTCTCTGTCTCTGTCTCTGTCTCTGTCTCTGTCTCCGTCTCTGTCTCTGTCTCTGTCTCTGTATCCGTCTTTGTCTCCGTCTTTGTCACCGTCTTTGTCTCCGTTGTCGTCTTCCTCTTTGTCTCCGCTCATTTCTCCTGCCCCTCTGTATCGGTCTTTGTCTCATGCACCTCTGTCTCTGTCTCCGTCTCCGTATCGGACTCTGTCTCCGTCTTTGTCTCCGTCTGTGTCTCTGTCTCTGCCTCTGTCTCTGTCCCTATCCCTGTCTCTGTCTCTGTTCCCGTCTCTGTCTCCGCCTCTGCCTCTGTCTCTGTCTTTGTCTCCATCTTTGTCTCCGTCTTTGTCTCCCTCTTTGTCACCGTCTTTGTCTCCGTCGTCGTCTTCCTCTTCGTCTGCGTCTTTGTCTCCGTCTTTGTCTACGTCTTTGTCTACTTCGCTGTCTCCGTCTCTGCCTCTGTCTCTGTCCCTGTCCCTGTCCCTGTCCCTGTCCCTGTCCCTGTTTCTGTCTCTGTCTCTGTCTCTGTCTCTGTCTCTGTCTCTGTCTCTGTCTCTGTCTTTGTCTCCGCCTCTGTCTCTGTCTCTGCCTCTGTTCCCGTCTCTGTCTCTGTCTCTGTGTCTCTGTCTCTGTCTCTGCCTCTGTCTCTGTCTCTGCCTCTGTCTCTGTCCCTATCTCTGTCTCTGTCTCTGTTCCCGCCTCTGTCTTCGCCTCTGCCTCTGTCTCGGTCTTTGTCTCCATCTTCGTCTCCGTCTTTGTCTCCGTCTTTGTCACCGTCCTTGTCTCCGTCGTCGCCTTCCTCTTCGTCTGCGACTTTGTCTCCGTCTTTGTCTACGTCTTTGTCTCCGTCTGTGTCTCCGTCCATGTCTCCTGCCCTTCTCTCTCGGTCTTTGTATCATGCGACTCTGTCTCTGTCTCTGTCTCTGTCTCTGTCTCTGTCTCTGTCTCCGTCTCTGTCTCTGTCTCTGTCTCTGTCTCTGTCTCCGTCTCTGTCTCTGTCTCTGCCTCTGTCTCTGTCTCTGTCTCTGTCTCTGTCTCTGTCTCTGTCTCTGTCTCTGTGCCTGTCTCTGTCTCTGTCTCTGTCTCCGTCTCTGTCTCTGTCTCTGTCTCTCTCTGTCTCTGTCTCTGTCTCTGTCTCTGTCTCTGTCTCTGTCTCTGTCTCTGTCTCTGTCTCTGTCTCTGTCTCTGTCTCTGTCTCTGTCTCTGTCTCTGTCCCTGTCTCTGCCTCTGTCTTTGTCTCCGTCTTTGTCTCCGTCTTTGTCTCCGTCTTCGCTTTCCTCTTTGTTTCCGACTTTGTCTCCGCCTTTGTCTCCTGCCCCTATGTTTCTCTCGCTCTCTCTGTCTCTGTCTCTGCCTCTGTCCCTGTCTCTGTGTCTCTGTCTCTGTCTCTGCCTCTGTCTCTGTCTCC
>CAMAOD020000271.1:1167500-1175000 GCA_945859595.2 Megachile willughbiella
CTGTCTCTGTCTCTGCCTCTGTCTCTGTCTCCGTCTGTGCCTGTGCCTCTGTCTCTGTCCCTATCTCTGTCCCTGTCTCTGTTCCCGCCTCTGTCTCCGCCTCTGCCTCTGTCTCGGTCTTTGTCTCCATCTTCGTCTCCGTCTTTGTCTCCGTCTTTGTCACCGTCCTTGTCTCCGTCGTCGCCTCCCTCTTCGTCTGCGACTTTGTCTCCGTCTTTGTCTACGTCTTTGTCTCCGTCTGTGTCTCCGTCCATGTCTCCTGCCCTTCTGTCTCGGTCTTTGTATCATGCGACTCGGTCTCTGTCTCTGTCTCTGTCTCTGTCTCTGTCTCTGTCTCTGTCTCTGTCTCTGTCTCTGTCTCTGTCTCTGTCTGTGCCTCTGTCTCTGTCTCTGTCTCTGTCTCTGTCTCTGTCTCTGTCTCTGCCTCTGTCTCTGTCTCTGTCTCTGTCTCTGTCTCTGTCTCTGTCCCTGTCTCTGTCTCTGTCTCTGTCTCTGTCTCTGTCTCTGTCTCTGTCTCTGTCTCTGTCTCTGTCTCTGTCTCTCTCTCTGTCTCTGTCTCTGTCTCTGTCTCTGTCTCTGTCTTTGTCACCGTCTTTGTCTCCGTCTTTGTCTACGTCTTTGTCTACGTCTTTGTCTACGTCTTTGTCTCCGTCTTTGTCTCCGTCCATGTCTCCTGCCCCTCTGTCTCGGTCTTTGTCTCATGCGCCTCTGTCTCTGTCTCTGCCTCTGTCTCTGTCTCTGTCTCTGTCTCTGTCTCTGTCTCTGTCTCTGTCTCTGTCTCTGTCTCTGTCTCTGTCTCTGTCTCTGTCTCCGTCTCTGTCTCTGTCTCTGTCTCTGTATCCGTCTTTGTCTCCGTCTTTGTCACCGTCTTTGTCTCCGTTGTCGTCTTCCTCTTTGTCTCCGCTCATTTCTCCTGCCCCTCTGTGTCGGTCTTTGTCTCATGCACCTCTGTCTCTGTCTCTGTCTCTGTCTCCGTCTCCGTATCGGACTCTGTGTCCGTCTTTGTCTCCGTCTGTGCCTCTGTCTCTGCCTCTGTCTCTGTCTCTGTCTCTGTCTCTGTCTCTGTCTCTGTCTCTGTCTCTGTCTCTGTCTCTGTCTCTGTCTCTGTCTTTGTATCCGTCTTTATCTCCGTCTTTGTCTCCGTCGTCGTCTTCCTCTTTGTCTCCGTCTTTGTCTCCGCTTGTGTCTCCTGCCCCTCTGTCTCGGTCTTTGTCTCATGCACCTCTGTCTCTGTCTCTGTATCTGTCTGTGTCTGTGTCTCCGTCGCTGTCTTCGTATCGGACTCTGTCTCTGTCTCTGTCTCCGCCTCTGTCTCTGTCCCTATCTCTGTCTCTGTCTCTGTTCCCGTCTCTGTCTCCGCCTCTGCCTCTGTCTCTGTCTTTGTCTCCATCTTTGTCTCCGTCTTTGTCTCCGTCTTTGTCACCGTCTTTGTCTCCGTCGTCGTCTTCCTCTTCGTCTGCGTCTTTGTCTCCGTCTTTGTCTACGTCTTTGTCTACTTCGCTGTCTCCGTCTCTGCCTCTGTCTCTGTCCCTGTCCCTGTCCCTGTCCCTGTCCCTGTCCCTGTCTCTGTCTCTGTCTCTGTCTCTGTCTCCGTCTTTGTCTCCGTCTCTGTCTCTGTCTCTGCCTCTGTTCCCGTCTCTGTGTCTCTGTCTCTGTCTCTGCCTCTGTCTCAGTCTCTGCCTCTGTCTCTGTCCCTATCTCTGTCTCTGTCTCTGTTCCCGCCTCTGTCTTCGCCTCTGCCTCTGTCTCGGTCTTTGTCTCCATCTTTGTCTCCGTCTTTGTCTCCGTCTTTGTCACCGTCTTTGTCTCCATCGTCGTCTTCCTCTTCGTCTGCGTCTTTGTCTCCGTCTTTGTCTACGTCTTTGTCTCCGTCTGTGTCTCCGTCCATGTCTCCTGCCCTTCTGTCTCGGTCTCTGTCTCTGTCTTTGTCTCCGTCTCTGTCTCTGCCTCTGTCTCTGCCTCTGCCTCTGTCTCTGTCTCTGTCTCTGTCTCTGTCCCTGTCACTGTCTCTGTCTCTGTCTCTGTCTCGGTCTCTGTCTCTGTCTCTGTCTCTGTCTCTGTCTCTGTCTCTGTCTCTGTCTCTGTCTCTGTCTCTGTCTATGTCTTTGTCTCTGTCTTTGTCTCGGTCATTGTCTCCGCCTTTTTCTCCTGCCCCTCTGTCTCCGTATCTCCCTTTCCCTCTGTCTCTGTCCCTGTCCCTGTCCCTGTCCCTGTCCCTGTGTCTGTCTCTGTCTCTGTCTCTGTCTCTGTCTCTGTCTCTGTCTCTGTCTCTGTCTCTGTCTCTGTCTCTGTCTTTGTGTCCGTCTTTGTCTCCGTCTTTGTCTCCGTCGTCATCTTCCTCTTTGTCTCCGTCTTTGTCTCCGCTTATGTCTCCTGCCCCTCTGTCTCGGTCTTTGTCTCATGCACCTCTGTCTCTGTCTCTGTCTCTGTCTCTGTCTCTGTCTGTGTCTGTGTCTGTGTCTGTGTCTCCGTCTCTGTCTCCGTATCGGTCTCAGTCTCTGTCTCTGTCTCCGCCTTTGTCTCTGCCTTTGTCTCTGTTTTTGTCTCCGTCTTTGTCTCTATCTCTGTCTCTGTCTCTCTCTCTGTCTCTGTCTCTGCGTCTCTGGCTCTGTCTCTGCCTCTGTCTCTGTCTCTGCCTCTGTCTCTGTCCCTATCTCTGTCTCTGTCTCTGTTCCCGCCTCTGTCTCCGCCTCTGCCTCTGTCTCGGTCTTTGTCTCCATCTTCGTCTCCGTCTTTGTCTCCGTCTTTGTCACCGTCCTTGTCTCCGTCGTCGCCTTCCTCTTCGTCTGCGACTTTGTCTCCGTCTTTGTCTACGTCTTTGTCTCCGTCTGTGTCTCCGTCCATGTCTCCTGCCCTTCTGTCTCGGTCTTTGTATCATGCGACTCTGTCTCTGTCTCTGTCTCTGTCTCTGTCTCTGTCTCTGTCTCCGTCTCTGTCTCTGTCTCTGTCTCTGTCTCTGTCTCCGTCTCTGTCTCTGTCTCTGTCTCTGTCTCTGTCTCTGTCTCTGTCTCTGTCTCTGTCTCTGTGCCTGTCTCTGTCTCTGTCTCTGTCTCCGTCTCTGTCTCTGTCTCTGTCTCTCTCTGTCTCTGTCTCTGTCTCTGTCTCTGTCTCTGTCTCTGTCTCTGTCTCTGTCTCTGTCTCTGTCTCTGTCTCTGTCTCTGTCTCTGTCTCTGTCTCTGTCCCTGTCTCTGCCTCTGTCTTTGTCTCCGTCTTTGTCTCCGTCTTTGTCTCCGTCTTCGCTTTCCTCTTTGTTTCCGACTTTGTCTCCGCCTTTGTCTCCTGCCCCTATGTTTCTCTCGCTCTCTCTGTCTCTGTCTCTGCCTCTGTCCCTGTCTCTGTGTCTCTGTCTCTGTCTCTGCCTCTGTCTCTGTCTCCGTCTCTGCCTGTGCCTCTGTCTCTGTCCCTATCTCTGTCCCTGTCTCTGTTCCCGCCTCTGTCCCCGCCTCTGCCTCTGTCTCGGTCTTTGTCTCCAGCTTCGTCTCCGTCTTTGTCTCCGTCTTTGTCACCGTCCTTGTCTCCGTCGTCGCCTCCCTCTTCGTCTGCGACTTTGTCTCCGTCTTTGTCTACGTCTTTGTCTCCGTCTGTGTCTCCGTCCATGTCTCCTGCCCTTCTGTCTCGGTCTTTGTATCATGCGACTCGGTCTCTGTCTCTGTCTCTGTCTCTGTCTCTGTCTCTGTCTCTGTCTCTGTCTCTGTCTCTGTCTGTGCCTCTGTCTCTGTCTCTGTCTCTGTCTCTGTCTCTGTCTCTGTCTCTGTCTCTGCCTCTGTCTCTGTCTCTGTCTCTGTCTCTGTCTCTGTCTCTGTCCCTGTCTCTGTCTCTGTCTCTGTCTCTGTCTCTGTCTCTGTCTCTGTCTCTGTCTCTGTCTCTGTCTCTGTCTCTGTCTCTGTCTCTGTCTCTGTCTCTGTCTTTGTCACCGTCTTTGTCTCCGTCTTTGTCTACGTCTTTGTCTACGTCTTTGTCTACGTCTTTGTCTCCGTTTTTGTCTCCGTCCATGTCTCCTGCCCCTCTGTCTCGGTCTTTGTCTCATGCGCCTCTGTCTCTGTCTCTGCCTCTGTCTCTGTCTCTGTCTCTGTCTCTGTCTCTGTCTCTGTCTCTGTCTCTGTCTCTGTCTCTGTCTCTGTCTCTGTCTCTGTCTCTGTCTCCGTCTCTGTCTCTGTCTCTGTCTCTGTATCCGTCTTTGTCTCCGTCTTTGTCACCGTCTTTGTCTCCGTTGTCGTCTTCCTCTTTGTCTCCGCTCATTTCTCCTGCCCCTCTGTGTCGGTCTTTGTCTCATGCACCTCTGTCTCTGTCTCTGTCTCTGTCTCCGTCTCCGTATCGGACTCTGTGTCCGTCTTTGTCTCCGTCTGTGTCTCTGTCTCTGCCTCTGTCTCTGTGTCTGTCTCTGTCTCTGTCTCTGTCTCTGTCTCTGTCTCTGTCTCTGTCTCTGTCTTTGTATCCGTCTTTATCTCCGTCTTTGTCTCTGTCGTCGTCTTCCTCTTTGTCTCCGTCTTTGTCTCCGCTTGTGTCTCCTGCCCCTCTGTCTCGGTCTTTGTCTCATGCACCTCTGTCTCTGTCTCTGTATCTGTCTGTGTCTGTGTCTCCGTCGCTGTCTTCGTATCGGACTCTGTCTCTGTCTCTGTCTCCGCCTCTGTCTCTGTCCCTATCTCTGTCTCTGTCTCTGTTCCCGTCTCTGTCTCCGCCTCTGCCTCTGTCTCTGTCTTTGTCTCCATCTTTGTCTCCGTCTTTGTCTCCGTCTTTGTCTCCGTCTTTGTCACCGTCTTTGTCTCCGTTGTCGTCTTCCTCTTTGTCTCCGCTCATTTCTCCTGCCCCTCTGTGTCGGTCTTTGTCTCATGCACCTCTGTCTCTGTCTCTGTCTCTGTCTCCGTCTCCGTATCGGACTCTGTGTCCGTCTTTGTCTCCGTCTTTGTCTCCGTCTGTGTCTCTGTCTCTGCCTCTGTCTCTGTCTCTGTCTCTGTCTCTGTCTCTGTCTCTGTCTCTGTCTCTGTCTCTGTCTTTGTATCCGTCTTTATCTCCGTCTTTGTCTCCGTCGTCGTCTTCCTCTTTGTCTCCGTCTTTGTCTCCGCTTGAGTCTCCTGCCCCTCTGTCTCGGTCTTTGTCTCATGCACCTCTGTCTCTGTCTCTGTATCTGTCTGTGTCTGTGTCTCCGTCGCTGTCTTCGTATCGGACTCTGTCTCTGTCTCTGTCTCCGCCTCTGTCTCTGTCCCTATCTCTGTCTCTGTCTCTGTTCCCGTCTCTGTCTCCGCCTCTGCCTCTGTCTCTGTCTTTGTCTCCATCTTTGTCTCCGTCTTTGTCTCCGTCTTTGTCACCGTCTTTGTCTCCGTCGTCGTCTTCCTCTTCGTCTGCGTCTTTGTCTCCGTCTTTGTCTACGTCTTTGTCTACTTCGCTGTCTCCGTCTCTGCCTCTGTCTCTGTCCCTGTCCCTGTCCCTGTCCCTGTCCCTGTCCCTGTCTCTGTCTCTGTCTCTGTCTCTGTCTCTGTCTCCGTCTTTGTCTCCGTCTCTGTCTCTGTCTCTGCCTCTGTTCCCGTCTCTGTGTCTCTGTCTCTGTCTCTGCCTCTGTCTCAGTCTCTGCCTCTGTCTCTGTCCCTATCTCTGTCTCTGTCTCTGTTCCCGCCTCTGTCTTCGCCTCTGCCTCTGTCTCGGTCTTTGTCTCCATCTTCGTCTCCGTCTTTGTCTCCGTCTTTGCCAACGTCCTTGTCTCCGTCGTCGCCTTCCTCTTCGTCTGCGACTTTGTCTCCGTCTTTGTCTACGTCTTTGTCTCCGTCTTTGTCTCCGTCTTTGTCACCGTCTTTGTCTCCATCGTCGTCTTCCTCTTCGTCTGCGTCTTTGTCTCCGTCTTTGTCTACGCCTTTGTCTACGTCTTTGTCTCCGTCTTTGTCTCCGTCCATGTCTCCTGCCCCTCTTTCTCGGTCTTTGTCTCATATGCCTCTATCTCTGTCTATGTCTCTGTCTCTGTCTGTGTCTCTGCCTGTGTCTCTGCCTCTGTATCGGTATCTGCCTCCGCCTTTGTCTTCGTCTTTGTCTCTGTCATTGTCTCCGTCTTTTTCTCCTGCCCCTCTGTCTCCGTATCTCCTTCTCCCTCTGTCTCTGTCCCTGTCCCTGTCCCTGTCCCTGTCCCTGTCCCTGTCTCTGTCTCTGTCTCTGTCTCTGTCTCTGTCTCTGTCTCTGTCTCTGTCTCTGTCTCAGTCTCAGTCTCTGTCTCTGTCTCTGTCTCAATCTCTTGTCTCTGTCTCTGTCTGTGTCTCCATCTCTGTCTCTGTCCCTGTCCCTGTCCCTGTCCCTGTCTCTGTCTCTGTCTCTGTCTCTGTCTCTGTCTCTGTCTCTGTCTCTGTCTCTGTCTCAGTCTCAGTCTCTGTCTCTGTCTCTGTCTCTGTCTCTGTCTCTGTCTCTGTCCCTGTCCCTGTCTCTGTCTCTGTCTCTGTCTCTGTCTCTGTCTCTGTCTCTGTCTCTGTCTCTGTCTCTGTCTCTGTCTCTGTCTCTGTCTCTGTCTCTGTCTCTGTCTCTGTCTCTGTCTCTGTCTCTGTCTCTGTCTCTGTCTCTGTCTCTGTCTCTGTCTCTGTCTCCGTATCGGACTCTGTCTCCGTCTTTGTCTCGGTCTGTGTCTCTGTCTCTGCCTCTGTCTCTGTCCCTATCCCTGTCTCTGTCTCTGTTCCCGTCTCTGTCTCCGCCTCTGCCTCTGTCTCTGTCTTTGTCTCCATCTTTGTCTCCGTCTTTGTCTCCCTCTTTGTCACCGTCTTTGTCTCCGTCGTCGTCTTCCTCTTCGTCTGCGTCTTTGTCTCCGTCTTTGTCTACGTCTTTGTCTACTTCGCTGTCTCCGTCTCTGCCTCTGCCTCTGTCCCTGTCCCTGTCCCTGTCCCTGTCCCTATCCCTGTCTCTGTCTCTGTCTCTGTCTCTGTCTCTGTCTCTGTCTCTGTCTCTGTCTCTGTCTTTGTCTCCGCCTCTGTCTCTGTCTCTGCCTCTGTTCCCGTCTCTGTCTCTGTCTCTGTGTCTCTGTCTCTGTCTCTGCCTCTGTCTCTGTCTCTGCCTCTGTCTCTGTCCCTATCTCTGTCTCTGTCTCTGTTCCCGCCTCTGTCTTCGCCTCTGCCTCTGTCTCGGTCTTTGTCTCCATCTTCGTCTCCGTCTTTGTCTCCGTCTTTGTCACCGTCCTTGTCTCCGTCGTCGCCTTCCTCTTCGTCTGCGACTTTGTCTCCGTCTTTGTCTACGTCTTTGTCTCCGTCTTTGTCTCCGTCTTTGTCACCGTCTTTGTCTCCGTCTTTGTCTACGTCTTTGTCTACGTCTTTGTCTACGTCTTTGTCTCCGTCTTTGTCTCCGTCCATGTCTCCTGCCCCTCTGTCTCGGTCTTTGTCTCATGCGCCTCTGTCTCTGTCTCTGTCTCTGTCTCTGTCACTGTCTGTGTCTGTGTCTCTGTCTCTGTCTCTGTCTCTGTCTCTGTCTCTGTCTCTGTCTCTGTCTCTGTCTCTGTCTCTGTCTCTGCCTCTGTCTCTGTCTCTGTGTCTCTGTCTC
>CAMAOD020000271.1:1192500-1200000 GCA_945859595.2 Megachile willughbiella
TGTCTCTATCTCTGTCTCTGTCTCTGTCTCTGTCTCTGCCTCTGTCTCTGTCTCTGTCCCTGTCCCTGTCTCTGTCTCTGTCCCTGTCTCTGTCTCTCTCTCTGTCTCTGTCTCTGTCTTTGTCTCCGCCTCTGTCTCAGTCTCTGCCTCTGTTCCCGTCTCTGTCTCTGTCTCTGTGTCTCTGTCTCTGTCTCTGCCTCTGTCTCTGTCTCTGCCTCTGTCTCTGTCTCTGTCCCTGTCTCTGCCTCTGTCTTTGTCTCCGTCTTTGTCTCCGTCTTTGTCTACGTCTTTGTCTCCGTCTGTGTCTCCGTCCATGTCTCCTGCCCTTCTGTCTCGGTCTCTGTCTCCGTCTCTGTCTCTGTCTCTGTCTCTGTCTCTGTCTCCGTCTTTGTCTCTGTCTTTGTCTCCATCTTTGTCTCCGTCTTTGTGCCTGTCTTTGTCTCCGTATTTGTATCCGTCTGTGTAACCATCTTTGTCTCCGTCTTTGTCTCCGTCTTTGCCTCCGTCTTTGTCTTCGTCTTAGTCTCCGTCTTTGTCTCAGTCTTTGTCTCCGTCTTTGTGCCTGTCTTTGTCTCCATATTTGTCACCGTCTTTGTCTCTGTATTTGTCTCCGTCTGTGTCTCCATATTTGTCTCCGTCTTTGTCTCCGTCTTTGCCTCCGTCTTTGTCTACGTCTTTGTCTCCGTCTTTGTCTCCGTCTTTGTCTCCGTCTTTGTCTCCGTCCATGTCTCCTGCCCCTCTGTCTCGGTCTTTGTCTCATGCGCGTCTCTCTCTGTCTCTGTCTCTGTCTGTGTCTCTGTCTCTGTCTCTGTTTCTGTCTCTGTCTCTGTCTCTGTCTCTGTCTCTGTCCCTGTCTCTGTCTCTGTCTCTGTCTCTGCCTCTGTCTCTGTCTCTGTCTCTGTCTCTGTCTCTGTCTCTGTCTCTGTCTCTGTCTCTGTCTCTGTCTCTGTCTCTGTCTTTGTATCCGTCTTTGTCTCCGTCTTTGTCTCCGTCGTTGTCTTCCTCTTTGTCTCCGCCTTTGTCTCCGCTTATGTCTCCTGCCCCTCTGTCTCGGTCTTTGTCTCATGCACCTCAGTCTCTGTCTCTGTCTCTGTCTCTGCCTGTGTCTGTGTCTCTGTCTCTGTCTCTGTCTCTGTCTGTGTCTGTGTCTCTGTCTCTGTTTCCGTATCGGACTCTGCCTCTGTCTCTATCTCCGCTTTTGTCTCTGCCTTTGTCTCCGTATTTGTCTCTGTCTGTGTCTCCATCTTTGTCTCCGTCTTTGCCTCCGTCTTGGTCTCGGTCATTGTCTCCGTCTTTTTCTCCGTCTTTGTCTTCCTACTTCTGTCTGTTTTTGTCTCCGTCTTTGTCTCTATCTCTGTCTCTGTCTTTGTCTCTGTCTGCGTCTTTGTCTCTATCTCTGTCTCTGTCTTTGTCTCTGTCTCTGTCTCTGTCTCTGTCTCTGTCTCTGTCTCTGTCTCTGTCTCTGTCTCTGTCTCTGTCTCTGTCTCTGTCTCTGTATCTGTCTCTGTCTCTGTCTCTGTCTCTGTCTCTGTCTCTGTCTCTGTCTCTGTCTCTGTCTCTGTCTCTGTCTCTGTCTCTGTCTCTGTCTCTGTCTCTGTCTCTGTCTCTGTCTCTGTCTCTGTCTCTGTCTCTGTCTCTGTCTCTGTCTCTGTCTCTGTCTCTGTCTCTGTCTCTGTCTCTGTCTCTGTCTCTGTCTCTGTCTCTGTCTCTGTCTCTGTCTCTGTCTCTGTCTCTGTCTCTGTCTCTGTCTCTGTCTCTGTCTCTGTCTCTGTCTCCGTCTTTGTCTCTGTCTTTGTCTCCATCTTTGTCTCCGTCTTTGTGCCTGTCTTTGTCTCCGTATTTGTATCCGTCTGTGTAACCATCTTTGTCTCCGTCTTTGTCTCCGTCTTTGCCTCCGTCTTTGTCTTCGTCTTAGTCTCCGTCTTTGTCTCAGTCTTTGTCTCCGTCTTTGTGCCTGTCTTTGTCTCCATATTTGTCACCGTCTTTGTCTCTGTATTTGTCTCCGTCTGTGTCTCCATATTTGTCTCCGTCTTTGTCTCCGTCTTTGCCTCCGTCTTTGTCTACGTCTTTGTCTCCGTCTTTGTCTCCGACTTTGTCTCCGTCTTTGTCTCCGTCCATGTCTCCTGCCCCTCTGTCTCGGTCTTTGTCTCATGCGCGTCTCTCTCTGTCTCTGTCTCTGTCTGTGTCTCTGTCTCTGTCTCTGTTTCTGTCTCTGTCTCTGTCTCTGTCTCTGTCTCTGTCCCTGTCTCTGTCTCTGTCTCTGTCTCTGCCTCTGTCTCTGTCTCTGTCTCTGTCTCTGTCTCCATCTTTGTCTCCGTCTTTGTGCCTGTCTTTGTCTCCGTATTTGTATCCGTCTGTGTAACCATCTTTGTCTCCGTCTTTGTCTCCGTCTTTGCCTCCGTCTTTGTCTTCGTCTTAGTCTCCGTCTTTGTCTCAGTCTTTGTCTCCGTCTTTGTGCCTGTCTTTGTCTCCATATTTGTCACCGTCTTTGTCTCTGTATTTGTCTCCGTCTGTGTCTCCATATTTGTCTCCGTCTTTGTCTCCGTCTGTGTCTCCATCATTGTCTCCGTCTTTGTCTCCGTCGTCGTCTTCCCCTTTGTCTCCGTCTTTGTCTCCGCTTATGTCTCCTGCCCATCTGCCTCGGTCTTTGTCTCATGCACCTCTGTCTCTGTCTCTGTCTCTGTCTGTATCTGTGTCTCTCTCTCTGTCTCCGTCTACGTATCGGTCTCTGTCTCTGTCTCTGTCTCCGCCTTTGGCTCTGCCTTTGTCTCCGTTTTTGTCTCTGTCTGTGTCTCCATCTTTGTCTCCGTCTTTGTCTGCGTCTTTGCCTCCGTCTTGGTCTCAGTCTTTGTCTCCGTCTTTGTCTCCGTCTTTGTCTTCATACTAGTCTCTGTTTTTGTCTCCGTCTTTGTCTCTATCTCTGTCTCTGTCTCTCTCTCTGTCTCTGTCTCTGTCTCTGTCTCTGTCTCTCTCTCTGTCTCTGTCTCTGTCTCTGTCTCTGTCTCTATCTCTGTCTCTGTCTCAGTCCCTGTCTCTGTCTCTGTCTCTGTCTCTGTCTCTGTCTCTGTCTCTGTCTCTGTCTCTGTCTCTGTCTCTGTCTCTGTCTCTGTCTCTGTCTCTGTCTCTGTCTCTGTCTCAGTCTCAGTCTCAGTCTCGGTCTCTGTCTCTGTCTCAATCTCTTGTCTCTGTCTCTGTCTGTGTCTCCATCTCTGTCTCTGTCTCTGTCTCTGTCTCTGTCTCTGT
This sequence comes from Megachile willughbiella, assembly GCA_945859595.2. Lineage (NCBI taxonomy): Eukaryota > Metazoa > Arthropoda > Insecta > Hymenoptera > Megachilidae > Megachile > Megachile willughbiella. The sequence continues at coordinate 1,195,744 of CAMAOD020000271.1, forward strand.
CTCTGTCTCTGTCTCTGTCTCTGTCTCTGTCTCTGTCTCTGTCTCTGTCTCTGTCTCTGTCTCTGTCTCTGTCTCTGTCTCTGTCTCTGTCTCTGTCTCTGTCTCTGTCTCTGTCTCTGTCTCTGTCTCTGTCTCTGTCTCTGTCTCTGTTTCTGTCTCTGTCTCTGTCTCTGTCTCTGTCTCTGTCTCCGTCTTTGTCTCTGTCTTTGTCTCCATCTTTGTCTCCGTCTTTGTGCCTGTCTTTGTCTCCGTATTTGTATCCGTCTGTGTAACCATCTTTGTCTCCGTCTTTGTCTCCGTCTTTGCCTCCGTCTTTGTCTTCGTCTTAGTCTCCGTCTTTGTCTCAGTCTTTGTCTCCGTCTTTGTCCCTGTCTTTGTCTCCATATATGTCACCGTCTTTGTCTCTGTATTTGTCTCCGTCTGTGTCTCCATATTTGTCTCCGTCTTTGTCTCCGTCTTTGCCTCCGTCTTTGTCTACGTCTTTGTCTCCGTCTTTGTCTCCGTCTTTGTCTCCGTCTTTGTCTCCGTCCATGTCTCCTGCCCCTCTGTCTCGGTCTTTGTCTCATGCGCGTCTCTCTCTGTCTCTGTCTCTGTCTGTGTCTCTGTCTCTGTCTCTGTTTCTGTCTCTGTCTCTGTCTCTGTCTCTGTCTCTGTCTCTGTCTCTGTCTCTGTCTCTGTCTCTGTCTCTGTCTCTGTCTCTGCCTCTGCCTCTGTCTCTGTCTCTGTCTCTGTCTCTGTCTCTGTCTCTGTCTCTGTCTCTGTCTCTGTCTCTGTCTCTGTCTCTGTCTCTGTCTCTGTCTCTGTCTTTGTATCCGTCTTTGTCTCCGTCTTTTTCTCCGTCTTTGTCTTCCTACTTCTGTCTGTTTTTGTCTCCGTCTTTGTCTCTATCTCTGTGTCTGTCTTTGTCTCTGTCTCTGTCTCTGGCTCTGTCTCTGTCTCTGTCTCTGTCTTTGTCTCCGTCTCTGTCTCTGCCTCTGTCTCTGTCTCTGTCTCTGCCTCTGTCTCTGTCCCTGCCACTGTCTCTGTCTCTGTCTCTGTCTCGGTCTCTGTCTCTGTCTCTGTCTCTGTCTCTGTCTCTGTCTCTGTCTCTGTCTCTGTCTCTGTCTATGTCTCTGTCTCTGTCTCTGTCTCTGTCTCTGTCCTTGTCTCCGTCTCTGTCTCTGTCTGTGCCTCTGTCTCTGTCTCTGTCTCTGTCTCTGTTTCTGTCTCTGTCTCTGTCTCTGTCTCTGTCTCTGTCTCTGCCTCTGTCTGTGTCTCCGTCTCTGTCTCTGTCTCTGACCCTGTCTCTGTCTCTGTCTCTGTCTCGGTCTCTGTCTCTGTCTCTGTCTCTGTCTCTGTCTCTGTCTCTGTCTATGTCTCTGTCCCTGTCTTTGTCTCCGTCTCTGTCTCTGCCTCTGTCTCTGTCTCTGTCTCTGCCTCTGTCTCTGTCCCTGCCACTGACTCTGTCTCTGTCTCTGTCTCTGTCTCGGTCTCTGTCTCTGTCTCTGTCTCTGTCTCTGTCTCTGTCTCTGTCTCTGTCTCTGTCTATGTCTCTGTCTCTGTCTCTGTCTCTGTCTCTGTCCTTGTCTCCGTCTCTGTCTCTGTCTGTGCCTCTGTCTCTGTCTCTGTCTCTGTCTCTGTTTCTGTCTCTGTCTCTGTCTCTGTCTCTGTCTCTGTCTCTGCCTCTGTCTCTGTCTCCGTCTCTGTCTCTGTCTCTGTCCCTGTCTCTGTCTCTGTCTCTGTCTCGGTCTCTGTCTCTGTCTCTGCCTCTGTCTCTGCCTCTGTCTCTGTCTCTGTCTCTGTGTCTCTGTCTCTGTCTCTGCCTCTGTCTCTGTCTCTGTCTCTGTCTCTGTCTCTGTCTCTGTCTCTGTCTCTGTCTCTGTCTCTGTCTCTGTCTCTGTCTCTGTCTCTGTCTCTGTCTCTGTCTCTGTCTCTGCCTCTGTCTCTGTCCCTATCTCTGTCTCTGTCTCTGTTCCCGCCTCTGTCTTCGCCTCTGCCTCTGTCTCGGTCTTTGTCTCCATCTTCGTCTCCGTCTTTGTCACCGTCCTTGTCTCCGTCGTCGCCTTCCTCTTCGTCTGCGACTTTGTCTCCGTCTCTGTCTACGTCTTTGTCTCCGTCTGTGTCTCCGTCCATGTCTCCTGCCCTTCTGTCTCGGTCTCTGTCTCTGTCTTTGTCTCCGTCTCTGTCTCTGCCTCTGTCTCTGTCTCTGTCTCTGTCTCGGTCTCTGTCTCTGTCTCTGTCTCTGTCTCTGTCTCTGTCTCTGTCTCTGTCTCTGTCTCTGTCTCTGTCTATGTCTCTGTCTCTGTCTCTGTCTCTGTCTTTGTCTCCGTCTCTGTCTCTGTCTGTGCCTCTGTCTCTGTCTCTGTCTCTGTCTCTGTCTCTGTCTCTGTCTCTGTCTCTGTCTCTGCCTCTGTCTCTGTCTCTGTCTCTGTCTCTGTCTCTGTCCCTGTCTCTGTCTCTGTCTCTGTCTCTGTCTCTGTCTCTGTCTCTGTCTCTATCTCTGTCTCTGTCTCTGTCTCTGTCTCTGTCTCTGTCTCTGTCTCTGTCTCTGTCTCTGTCTCTGTCTCTGTCTCTGTCTCTGTCTCTGTCTCTGTCTCTGTCTCTGTCTCTGTCTCTGTCTTTGTCACCGTCTTTGTCTCCGTCTTTGTCTACGTCTTTGTCTACGTCTTTGTCTACGTCTTTGTCTCCGTCTTTGTCTCCGTCCATGTCTCCTGCCCCTCTGTCTCGGTCTTTGTCTCATGCGCCTCTGTCTCTGTCTCTGTCTCTGTCTCTGTCTCTGTCTGTGTCTGTGTCTCTGTCTCTGTCTCTGTCTCTGTCTCTGCCTCTGTCTCTGTCCCTATCTCTGTCTCTGTCTCTGTTCCCGCCTCTGTCTTCGCCTCTGCCTCTGTCTCGGTCTTTGTCTCCATCTTCGTCTCCGTCTTTGTCTCTGTCTTTGTCATCGTCCTTGTCTCCGTCGTCGCCTTCCTCTTCGTCTGCGACTTTGTCTCCGTCTTTGTCTACGTCTTTGTCTCCGTCTGTGTCTCCGTCCATGTCTCCTGCCCTTCTGTCTCGGTCTCTGTCTCCGTCTCTGTCTCTGTCTCTGTCTCTGTCTCTGTCTCCGTCTTTGTCTCTGTCTTTGTCTCCATCTTTGTCTCCGTCTTTGTGCCTGTCTTTGTCTGCGTATTTGTATCCGTCTGTGTAACCATCTTTGTCTCCGTCTTTGTCTCCGTCTTTGCCTCCGTCTTTGTCTTCGTCTTAGTCTCCGTCTTTGTCTCAGTCTTTGTCTCCGTCTTTGTGCCTGTCTTTGTCTCCATATTTGTCAGCGTCTTTGTCTCTGTATTTGTCGCCGTCTGTGTCTCCATATTTGTATCCGTCTTTGTCTCCGTCTTTGCCTCCGTCTTTGTCTACGTCTTTGTCTCCGTCTTTGTCTCCGTCTTTGTCTCCGTCTTTGTCTCCGTCTTTGTCTCCGTCCATGTCTCCTGCCCCTCTGTCTCGGTCTTTGTCTCATGCGCGTCTCTCTCTGTCTCTGTCTCTGTCTGTGTCTCTGTCTCTGTCTGTGTCTCTGTCTCTGTTTCCGTATCGGACTCTGCCTCTGTCTCTATCTCCGCTTTTGTCTCTGCCTTTGTCTCCGTATTTGTCTCTGTCTGTGTCTCCATCTTTGTCTCCGTCTTTGCCTCCGTCTTGGTCTCGGTCTTTGTCTCCGTCTTTTTCTCCGTCTTTGTCTTCCTACTTCTGTCTGTTTTTGTCTCCGTCTTTGTCTCTATCTCTGTCTCTGTCTTTGTCTCTGTCTCTGTCTCTGTCTCTGTCTCTGTCCCTGTCTCTGTCTTTGTCTCCGTCTCTGTCTCTGCCTCTGTCTCTGTCTCTGTCTCTGTCTCTGTCTCTGTCTCTGTCCCTGCCACTGTCTCTGTCTCTGTCTCTGTCTCGGTCTCTGTCTCTGTCTCTGTCTCTGTCTCTGTCTCTGTCTCTGTCTCTGTCTCTGTCTCTGTCTATGTCTCTGTCTCTGTCTCTGTCTCTGTCACTGTCTTTGTCTCCGTCTCTGTCTCTGTCTGTGCCTCTGTCTCTGTCTCTGTCTCTGTCTCTGTCTCTGTCTCTGTCTTTGTCTCTGTCTCTGTCTCTGTCTCTGTCTCTGTCTCTGTCTCTGTCTCTGTCTCTGTCTTTGTCTCCGTCTCTGTCTCTGCCTCTGTCTCTGTCTCCGCCTCTGCCTCTGTCTCTGTCTTTGTCTCCATCTTTGTCTCCGTCTCTGTCTCCGTCTTTGTCACCGTCTTTGTCTCCGTCGTCGTCTTCCTCTTCGTGTGCGTC
>CAMAOD020000271.1:1202500-1227500 GCA_945859595.2 Megachile willughbiella
GTCTCTGTCCCTGTCTCTGTCTCTGTCTCTGTCTCTGTCTCTGTCTCTGTCTCTGTCTCTGTCTTTGTATCCGTCTTTGTCTCCGTCTTTGTCTCCGTCGTTGTCTTCCTCTTTGTCTCCGCCTTTGTCTCCGCTTATGCCTCCTGCCCCTCTGTCTCGGTCTTTGTCTCATGCACCTCAGTCTCTGTCTCTGTCTCTGTCTCTGTCTCTGCCTGTGTCTGTGTCTCTGTCTCTGTCTCTGTCTCTGTCTGTGTCTGTGTCTCTGTCTCTGTTTCCGTATCGGACTCTGCCTCTGTCTCTATCTCCGCTTTTGTCTCTGCCTTTGTCTCCGTATTTGTCTCTGTCTGTGTCTCCATCTTTGTCTCCGTCTTTGCCTCCGTCTTGGTCTCGGTCTTTGTCTCCGTCTTTTTCTCCGTCTTTGTCTTCCTACTTCTGTCTGTTTTTGTCTCCGGCTTTGTCTCTATCTCTGTCTCTGTCTTTGTCTCTGTCTCCGTCTTTGTCTCTATCTCTGTCTCTGTCTTTGTCTCTGTCTCTGTCTCTGTCTCTGTCTCTGTCTCTGTCTCCGTCTTTGTCTCTATCTCTGTCTCTGTCTCTCTCTCTGTCTCTGTCTCTGTCTCTGTCTCTCTCTCTGTCTCTGTCTCTGCCTCTGTCTCTGTCTCTATCTCTGTCTCTGTCTCAGTCCCTGTCTCTGTCTCTGTCTCTGTCTCTGTCTCTGTCTCTGTCTCTGTCTCTGTCTCTGTCTCTGTCTCTGTCTCTGTCTCTGTCTCTGTCTCTGTCTCTGTCTCTGTCTCTGTCTCTGTCTCTGTCTCTGTCTCAGTCTCAGTCTCAGTCTCGGTCTCTGTCTCTGTCTCAATCTCTTGTCTCTGTCTCTGTCTGTGTCTCCATCTCTGTCTCTGTCTCTGTCTCTGTCTCTGTCTCTGTCTCTGTCTCTGTCTCTTTCTCTGTCTCTGTCTCTGTCTCTGTCTCTGTCTCTGTCTCTGTCTCTGTCTCTGTCTCTGTCTCTGTTTCTGTCTCTGTCTCTGTCTCTGTCTCTGTCTCTGTCTCTGTCTCTGTCTCCGTCTTTGTCTCTGTCTTTGTCTCCATCTTTGTCTCCGTCTTTGTGCCTGTCTTTGTCTCCGTATTTGTATCCGTCTGTGTAACCATCTTTGTCTCCGTCTTTGTCTCCGTCTTTGCCTCCGTCTTTGTCTTCGTCTTAGTCTCCGTCTTTGTCTCAGTCTTTATCTCCGTCTTTGTGCCTGTCTTTGTCTCCATATATGTCACCGTCTTTGTCTTTGTATTTGTCTCCGTCTGTGTCTCCATATTTGTCTCCGTCTTTGTCTCCGTCTTTGCCTCCGTCTTTGCCTCCGTCTTTGCCTCCGTCTTTGTCTACGTCTTTGTCTCCGTCTTTGTCTCCGTCTTTGTCTCCGTCTTTGTCTCCGTCCATGTCTCCTGCCCCTCTGTCTCTGTCTCTGTCTGTGTCTCTGTCTCTGTCTCTGTTTCTGTCTCTGTCTCTGTCTCTGTCTCTGTCTCTGTCTCTGTCTCTGTCCCTGTCTCTGTCTCTGTCTCTGTCTCTGCCTCTGTCTCTGTCTCTGTCTCTGTCTCTGTCTCTGTCTCTGTCTCTGTCTCTGTCTCTGTCTCTGTCTCTGTCTCTGTCTCTGTCTCTGTCTCTGTCTCTGTCTCTGTCTCTGTCTCTGTCTTTGTATCCGTCTTTGTCTCCGTCTTTTTCTCCGTCTTTGTCTTCCTACTTCTGTCTGTTTTTGTCTCCGTCTTTGTCTCTATCTCTGTCTCTGTCTTTGTCTCTGTCTCTGTCTCTGGCTCTGTCTCTGTCTCTGTCTCTGTCTTTGTCTCCGTCTCTGTCTCTGCCTCTGTCTCTGTCTCTGTCTCTGTCTCTGTCTCTGTCCCTGCCACTGTCTCTGTCTCTGTCTCTGTCTCTGTCTCGGTCTCTGTCTCTGTCTCTGTCTCTGTCTCTTTCTCTGTCTCTGTCTCTGTCTCTGTCTATGTCTCTGTCTCTGTCTCTGTCTCTGTCTCTGTCCTTGTCTCCGTCTCTGTCTCTGTCTGTGCCTCTGTCTCTGTCTCTGTCTCTGTCTCTGTCTCTGTCTCTGTCTCTGTCTCTGTCTCTGTCTCTGTCTCTGTCTCTGTCTCTGCCTCTGTCTCTGTCTCCGTCTCTGTCTCTGTCTCTGTCCCTGTCTCTGTCTCTGTCTCTATCTCTGTCTCTGTCTCAGTCCCTGTCTCTGTCTCTGTCTCTGTCTCTGTCTCTGTCTCTGTCTCTGTCTCTGTCTCTGTCTCTGTCTCTGTCTCTGTCTCTGTCACTGTCTCTGTCTCAGTCTCAGTCTCAGTCTCGGTCTCTGTCTCTGTCTCAATCTCTTGTCTCTGTCTCTGTCTGTGTCTCCATCTCTGTCTCTGTCTCTGTCTCTGTCTCTGTCTCTGTCTCTTTCTCTGTCTCCGTCTCTGTCTCTGTCTCTGTCTCTGTCTCTGTCTCTGTCTCTGTCTCTGTCTCTGTCTCTGTCTCTGTCTCTGTCTCTGTCTCTGTCTCTGTCTCTGTCTCTGTCTCTGTTTCTGTCTCTGTCTCTGTCTCTGTCTCTGTCTCTGTCTCTGTCTCTGTCTCCGTCTTTGTCTCTGTCTTTGTCTCCATCTTTGTCTCCGTCTTTGTGCCTGTCTTTGTCTCCGTATTTGTATCCGTCTGTGTAACCATCTTTGTCTCCGTCTTTGTCTCCGTCTTTGCCTCCGTCTTTGTCTTCGTCTTAGTCTCCGTCTTTGTCTCAGTCTTTGTCTCCGTCTTTGTGCCTGTCTTTGTCTCCATATATGTCACCGTCTTTGTCTCTGTATTTGTCTCCGTCTGTGTCTCCATATTTGTCTCCGTCTTTGTCTCCGTCTTTGCCTCCGTCTTTGTCTACGTCTTTGTCTCCGTCTTTGTCTCCGTCTTTGTCTCCGTCTTTGTCTCCGTCCATGTCTCCTGCCCCTCTGTCTCGGTCTTTGCCTCATGCGCGTCTCTCTCTGTCTCTGTCTCTGTCTGTGTCTCTGTCTCTGTCTCTGTTTCTGTCTCTGTCTCTGTCTCTGTCTCTGTCTCTGTCTCTGTCTCTGTCTCTGTCTCTGTCTCTGTCTCTGTCTCTGTCTCTGTCTCTGTCTCTGTCTCTGTCTCTGTCTCTGTCTCTGTCTCTGCCTCTGTCTCTGCCTCTGTCTCTGTCTCTGTCTCTGTGTCTCTGTCTCTGTCTCTGTCTCTGTCTCTGTCTCTGTCTCTGTCTCTGTCTCTGTCTCTGTCTCTGTCTCTGTCTCTGTCTCTGTCTCTGTCTCTGTCTCTGTCTCTGTCTCTGTCTCTGCCTCTGTCTCTGTCCCTATCTCTGTCTCTGTCTCTGTTCCCGCCTCTGTCTTCGCCTCTGCCTCTGTCTCGGTCTTTGTCTCCATCTTCGTCTCCGTCTTTGTCACCGTCCTTGTCGCCGTCGTCGCCTTCCTCTTCGTCTGCGACTTTGTCTCCGTCTCTGTCTACGTCTTTGTCTCCGTCTGTGTCTCCGTCCATGTCTCCTGCCCTTCTGTCTCGGTCTCTGTCTCTGTCTTTGTCTCCGTCTCTGTCTCTGCCTCTGTCTCTGTCTCTGTCTCTGTCTTGGTCTCTGTCTCTGTCTCTGTCTCTGTCTCTGTCTCTGCCTCTGTCTCTGTCTCTGTCTATGTCTCTGTCTCTGTCTCTGTCTCTGTCTTTGTCTCCGTCTCTGTCTCTGTCTGTGCCTCTGTCTCTGTCCCTGTCTCTGTCTCTGTCTCTGTCTCTGTCTCTGTCTCTGTCTCTGCCTCTGTCTCTGTCTCTGTCTCTGTCTCTGTCTCTGTCCCTGTCTCTGTCTCTGTCTCTGTCTCTGTCTCTGTCTCTGTCTCTGTCTCTGTCTCTGTCTCTGTCTCTGTCTCTGTCTCTGTCTCTGTCTCTGTCTCTGTCTCTGTCTCTGTCTCTGTCTCTGTCTCTGTCTCTGTCTCTGTCTCTGTCTCTGTCTCTGTCTCTGTCCCTGCCACTGTCTCTGTCTCTGTCTCTGTCTCTGTCTCGGTCTCTGTCTCTGTCTCTGTCTCTGTCTCTGTCTCTGTCTCTGTCTCTGTCTCTGTCTATGTCTCTGTCTCTGTCTCTGTCTCTGTCTCTGTCCTTGTCTCCGTCTCTGTCTCTGTCTGTGCCTCTGTCTCTGTCTCTGTCTCTGTCTCTGTCTCTGTCTCTGTCTCTGTCTCTGTCTCTGTCTCTGCCTCTGTCTCTGTCTCCGTCTCTGTCTCTGTCTCTGTCCCTGTCTCTGTCTCTGTCTCTGTCTCTGTCTCTGTCTCTCTCTCTGTCTCTGTCTCTGTCTCTGTCTCTGTCTCTGTCTCTGTCCCTGTCTCTGTCTCTGTCTCTGTCTCTGTCTCTGTCTCTGTCTCTGTCTCTGTCTCTGTCTCTGTCTCTGTCTCTGTCTCTGTCTCTGTCTCTGTCTCTGTCTCTGTCTCAGTCTCAGTCTCAGTCTCGGTCTCTGTCTCTGTCTCAATCTCTTGTCTCTGTCTCTGTCTGTGTCTCCATTTCTGTCTCTGTCTCTGTCTCTGTCTCTGTCTCTGTCTCTGTCTCTGTCTCTTTCTCTGTCTCTGTCTCTGTCTCTGTCTCTGTCTCTGTCTCTGTCTCTGTCTCTGTCTCTGTCTCTGTCTCTGTCTCTGTCTCTGTTTCTGTCTCTGTCTCTGTCTCTGTCTCTGTCTCTGTCTCTGTCTCCGTCTTTGTCTCTGTCTTTGTCTCCATCTTTGTCTCCGTCTTTGTGCCTGTCTTTGTCTCCGTATTTGTATCCGTCTGTGTAACCATCTTTGTCTCCGTCTTTGTCTCCGTCTTTGCCTCCGTCTTTGTCTTCGTCTTAGTCTCCGTCTTTGTCTCAGTCTTTGTCTCCGTCTTTGTGCCTGTCTTTGTCTCCATATATGTCACCGTCTTTGTCTCTGTATTTGTCTCCGTCTGTGTCTCCATATTTGTCTCCGTCTTTGTCTCCGTCTTTGCCTCCGTCTTTGCCTCCGTCTTTGTCTACGTCTTTGTCTCCGTCTTTGTCTCCGTCTTTGTCTCCGTCTTTGTCTCCGTCCATGTCTCCTGCCCCTCTGTCTCGGTCTTTGTCTCATGCGCGTCTCTCTCTGTCTCTGTCTCTGTCTGTGTCTCTGTCTCTGTCTCTGTTTCTGTCTCTGTCTCTGTCTCTGTCTCTGTCTCTGTCTCTGTCTCTGTCCCTGTCTCTGTCTCTGTCTCTGTCTCTGCCTCTGTCTCTGTCTCTGTCTCTGTCTCTGTCTCTGTCTCTGTCTCTGTCTCTGTCTCTGTCTCTGTCTCTGTCTCTGTCTCTGTCTCTGTCTCTGTCTCTGTCTTTGTATCCGTCTTTGTCTCCGTCTTTTTCTGCGTCTTTGTCTTCCTACTTCTGTCTGTTTTTGTCTCCGTCTTTGTCTCTATCTCTGCCTCTGTCTTTGTCTCTGTCTCTGTCTCTGGCTCTGTCTCTGTCTCTGTCTCTGTCTTTGTCTCCGTCTCTGTCTCTGCCTCTGTCTCTGTCTCTGTCTCTGTCTCTGTCTCTGTCCCTGCCACTGTCTCTGTCTCTGTCTCTGTCTCTGTCTCGGTCTCTGTCTCTGTCTCTGTCTCTGTCTCTGTCTCTGTCTCTGTCTCTGTCTCTGTCTATGTCTCTGTCTCTGTCTCTGTCTCTGTCTCTGTCCTTGTCTCCGTCTCTGTCTCTGTCTGTGCCTCTGTCTCTGTCTCTGTCTCTGTCTCTGTCTCTGTCTCTGTCTCTGTCTCTGTCTCTGTCTCTGTCTCTGCCTCTGTCTCTGTCTCCGTCTCTGTCTCTGTCTCTGTCCCTGTCTCTGTCTCTGTCTCTATCTCTGTCTCTGTCTCAGTCCCTGTCTCTGTCTCTGTCTCTGTCTCTGTCTCTGTCTCTGTCTCTGTCTCTGTCTCTGTCTCTGTCTCTGTCTCTGTCTCTGTCTCAGTCTCAGTCTCAGTCTCGGTCTCTGTCTCTGTCTCAATCTCTTGTCTCTGTCTCTGTCTGTGTCTCCATCTCTGTCTCTGTCTCTGTCTCTGTCTCTGTCTCTGTCTCTGTCTCTGTCTCTTTCTCTGTCTCTGTCTCTGTCTCTGTCTCTGTCTCTGTCTCTGCCTCTGTCTCTGTCTCTGTCTCTGTCTCTGTCTCTGTCTCTGTCTCTGTCTCTGTCTCTGTCTCTGTCTCTGTTTCTGTCTCTGTCTCTGTCTCTGTCTCTGTCTCTGTCTCTGTCTCTGTCTCTGTCTCTGTCTCCGTCTTTGTCTCTGTCTTTGTCTCCATCTTTGTCTCCGTCTTTGTGCCTGTCTTTGTCTCCGTATTTGTATCCGTCTGTGTAACCATCTTTGTCTCCGTCTTTGTCTCCGTCTTTGCCTCCGTCTTTGTCTTCGTCTTAGTCTCCGTCTTTGTCTCAGTCTTTGTCTCCGTCTTTGTGCCTGTCTTTGTCTCCATATATGTCACCGTCTTTGTCTCTGTATTTGTCTCCGTCTGTGTCTCCATATTTGTCTCCGTCTTTGTCTCCGTCTTTGCCTCCGTCTTTGTCTACGTCTTTGTCTGCGTCTTTGTCTCCGTCTTTGTCTCCGTCTTTGTCTCCGTCCATGTCTCCTGCCCCTCTGTCTCGGTCTTTGTCTCATGCGCGTCTCTCTCTGTCTCTGTCTCTGTCTGTGTCTCTGTCTCTGTCTCTGTTTCTGTCTCTGTCTCTGTCTCTGTCTCTGTCTCTGTCTCTGTCTCTGTCTCTGTCTCTGCCTCTGTCTCTGTCTCTGTCTCTGTCTCTGTCTCTGTCTCTGTCTCTGTCTCTGTCTCTGTCTCTGTCTCTGTCTCTGTCTCTGTCTCTGTCTCTGTCTCTGTCTCTGTCTCTGTCTCTGTCTCTGTCTTTGTATCCGTCTTTGTCTCCGTCTTTTTCTCCGTCTTTGTCTTCCTACTTCTGTCTGTTTTTCTCTCCGTCTTTGTCTCTATCTCTGTCTCTGTCTTTGTCTCTGTCTCTGTCTCTGGCTCTGTCTCTGTCCCTGTCTCTGTCTTTGTCTCCGTCTCTGTCTCTGCCTCTGTCTCTGTCTCTGTCTCTGTCTCTGTCTCTGTCCCTGCCACTGTCTCTGTCTCTGTCTCTGTCTCTGTCTCGGTCTCTGTCTCTGTCTCTGTCTCTGTCTCTGTCTCTGTCTCTGTCTCTGTCTCTGTCTCTGTCTCCGTCTCTGTCTCTGTCTCTGTCCCTGTCTCTGTCTCTGTCTCTGTCTCGGTCTCTGTCTCTGTCTCTGTCTCTGTCTCTGTCTCTGTCTCTGTCTCTGTCTCTGTCTATGTCTCTGTCTCTGTCTCTGTCTCTGTCTTTGTCTCCGTCTCTGCCTCTGTCTGTGCCTCTGTCTCTGTCTCTGTCTCTGTCTCTGTCTCTGTCTCTGTCTCTGTCTCTGCCTCTGTCTCTGTCCCTATCTCTGTCTCTGTCTCTGTTCCCGCCTCTGTCTTCGCCTCTGCCTCTGTCTCGGTCTTTGTCTCCATCTTCGTCTCCGTCTTTGTCTCCGTCTTTGTCATCGTCCTTGTCTCCGTCGTCGCCTTCCTCTTCGTCTGCGACTTTGTCTCCGTCTTTGTCTACGTCTTTGTCTCCGTCTGTGTCTCCGTCCATGTCTCCTGCCCTTCTGTCTCGGTCTCTGTCTCCGTCTCTGTCTCTGCCTCTGTCTCTGTCTCTGTCTCTGTCTCTGTCTCTGTCTCTGTCTCTGTCTCTGTCTCTGTCTCTGTCTCTGTCTCTGTCTCTGTCTGTGTCTCTGTCTCTGTCTCTGCCTCTGTCTCTGTCTCAGTGTCTCTGTCTCTGTCTCTGTCTCTGTCTCTGCCTCTGTCTCTGTCCCTATCTCTGTCTCTGTCTCTGTCTCTGTCTCTGTCTCTGTCTCTGTCTCTGCCTCTGTCTCTGTCCCTATCTCTGTCTCTGTCTCTGTTCCCGCCTCTGTCTCCGCCTCTGCCTCTGTCTCGGTCTTTGTCTCCATCTTCGTCTCCGTCTTTGTCTCTGTCTTTGTCATCGTCCTTGTCTCCGTCGTCGCCTTCCTCTTCGTCTGCGACTTTGTCTCCGTCTTTGTCTACGTCTTTGTCACCGCCTGTGTCTCCGTCCATGTCTCCTGCCTTTCTGTCTCGGTCTCTGTCTCCGTCTCTGTCTCTGTCTCTGTCTCTGTCTCTGACTCCGTCTTTGTCTCTGTCTTTGTCTCCATCTTTGTCTCCGTCTTTGTGCCTGTCTTTGTCTCCGTATTTGTATCCGTCTGTGTAACCATCTTTGTCTCCGTCTTTGTCTCCGTCTTTGCCTCCGTCTTTGTCTTCGTCTTAGTCTCCGTCTTTGTCTCAGTCTTTGTCTCCGTCTTTGTGCCTGTCTTTGTCTCCATATTTGTCACCGTCTTTGTCTCTGTATTTGTCTCCGTCTGTGTCTCCATATTTGTCTCCGTCTTTGTCTCCGTCTTTGCCTCCGTCTTTGTCTACGTCTTTGTCTCCGTCTTTGTCTCCGTCTTTGTCTCCGTCTTTGTCTCCGTCCATGTCTCCTGCCCCTCTGTCTCGGTCTTTGTCTCATGCGCGTCTCTCTCTGTCTCTGTCTCTGTCTGTGTCTCTGTCTCTGTCTCTGTTTCTGTCTCTGTCTCTGTCTCTGTCTCTGTCTCTGTCTCTGTCTCTGTCTCTGTCTCTGTCTCTGCCTCTGTCTCTGTCTCTGTCTCTGTCTCTGTCTCTGTCTCTGTCTCTGTCTCTGTCTCTGTCTCTGTCTCTGTCTCTGTCTCTGTCTTTGTATCCGTCTTTGTCTCCGTCTTTGTCTCCGTCGTTGTCTTCCTCTTTGTCTCCGCTTTTGTCTCCGCTTATGTCTCCTGCCCCTCTGTCTCGGTCTTTGTCTCATGCACCTCAGTCTCTGTCTCTGTCTCTGTCTCTGTCTGTGTCTGTGTCTCTGTCTCTGTCTCTGTCTCTGTCTGTGTCTGTGTCTCTGTCTCTGTTTCCGTATCGGACTCTGCCTCTGTCTCTATCTCCGCTTTTGTCTCTGCCTTTGTCTCCGTATTTGTCTCTGTCTGTGTCTCCATCTTTGTCTCCGTCTTTGCCTCCGTCTTGGTCTCGGTCTTTGTCTCCGTCTTTTTCTCCGTCTTTGTCTTCCTACTTCTGTCTGTTTTTGTCTCCGTCTTTGTCTCTATCTCTGTCTCTGTCTTTGTCTCTGTCTCTGTCTCTGTCTCTGTCTCTGTCTCTGTCTCTGTCTCTGTCTCTGTCTCTGTCTCTGTCTCTGTTTCTGTCTCTGTCTCTGTCTCTGTCTCTGTCTCTGTCTCTGTCTCTGTCTCCGTCTTTGTCTCTGTCTTTGTCTCCATCTTTGTCTCCGTCTTTGTGCCTGTCTTTGTCTCCGTATTTGTATCCGTCTGTGTAACCATCTTTGTCTCCGTCTTTGTCTCCGTCTTTGCCTCCGTCTTTGTCTTCGTCTTAGTCTCCGTCTTTGTCTCAGTCTTTGTCTCCGTCTTTGTGCCTGTCTTTGTCTCCATATATGTCACCGTCTTTGTCTCTGTATTTGTCTCCGTCTGTGTCTCCATATTTGTCTCCGTCTTTGTCTCCGTCTTTGCCTCCGTCTTTGTCTACGTCTTTGTCTCCGTCTTTGTCTCCGTCTTTGTCTCCGTCTTTGTCTCCGTCCATGTCTCCTGCCCCTCTGTCTCGGTCTTTGTCTCATGCGCGTCTCTCTCTGTCTCTGTCTCTGTCTGTGTCTCTGTCTCTGTCTCTGTTTCTGTCTCTGTCTCTGTCTCTGTCTCTGTCTCTGTCTCTGTCTCTGTCTCTGTCTCTGCCTCTGTCTCTGTCTCTGTCTCTGTCTCTGTCTCTGTCTCTGTCTCTGTCTCTGTCTCTGTCTCTGTCTCTGTCTCTGTCTCTGTCTCTGTCTCTGTCTCTGTCTCTGTCTTTGTATCCGTCTTTGTCTCCGTCTTTTTCTCCGTCTTTGTCTTCCTACTTCTGTCTGTTTTTCTCTCCGTCTTTGTCTCTATCTCTGTCTCTGTCTTTGTCTCTGTCTCTGTCTCTGGCTCTGTCTCTGTCCCTGTCTCTGTCTTTGTCTCCGTCTCTGTCTCTGCCTCTGTCTCTGTCTCTGTCTCTGTCTCTGTCTCTGTCCCTGCCACTGTCTCTGTCTCTGTCTCTGTCTCTGTCTCGGTCTCTGTCTCTGTCTCTGTCTCTGTCTCTGTCTCTGTCTCTGTCTCTGTCTATGTCTCTGTCTCTGACTCTGTCTCTGTCTCTGTCCTTGTCTCCGTCTCTGTCTCTGTCTGTGCCTCTGTCTCTGTCTCTGTCTCTGTCTCTGTCTCTGTCTCTGTCTCTGTCTCTGTCTCTGTCTCTGTCTCTGTCTCTGTCTCCGTCTCTGTCTCTGTCTCTGTCCCTGTCTCTGTCTCTGTCTCTGTCTCGGTCTCTGTCTCTGTCTCTGTCTCTGTCTCTGTCTCTGTCTCTGTCTCTGTCTATGTCTCTGTCTCTGTCTCTGTCTCTGTCTTTGTCTCCGTCTCTGTCTCTGTCTGTGCCTCTGTCTCTGTCTCTGTCTCTGTCTCTGTCTCTGTCTCTGTCTCTGTCTCTGCCTCTGTCTCTGTCCCTATCTCTGTCTCTGTCTCTGTTCCCGCCTCTGTCTTCGCCTCTGCCTCTGTCTCGGTCTTTGTCTCCATCTTCGTCTCCGTCTTTGTCTCCGTCTTTGTCATCGTCCTTGTCTCCGTCGTCGCCTTCCTCTTCGTCTGCGACTTTGTCTCCGTCTTTGTCTACGTCTTTGTCTCCGTCTGTGTCTCCGTCCATGTCTCCTGCCCTTCTGTCTCGGTCTCTGTCTCCGTCTCTGTCTCTGCCTCTGTCTCTGTCTCTGTCTCTGTCTCTGTCTCTGTCTCTGTCTCTGTCTCTGTCTCTGTCTCTGTCTCTGTCTCTGTCTGTGTCTCTGTCTCTGTCTCTGCCTCTGTCTCTGTCTCAGTGTCTCTGTCTCTGTCTCTGTCTCTGTCTCTGCCTCTGTCTCTGTCCCTATCTCTGTCTCTGTCTCTGTCTCTGTCTCTGTCTCTGTCTCTGTCTCTGCCTCTGTCTCTGTCCCTATCTCTGTCTCTGTCTCTGTTCCCGCCTCTGTCTCCGCCTCTGCCTCTGTCTCGGTCTTTGTCTCCATCTTCGTCTCCGTCTTTGTCACTGTCTTTGTCATCGTCCTTGTCTCCGTCGTCGCCTTCCTCTTCGTCTGCGACTTTGTCTCCGTCCTTGTCTACGTCTTTGTCACCGCCTGTGTCTCCGTCCATGTCTCCTGCCTTTCTGTCTCGGTCTCTGTCTCCGTCTCTGTCTCTGTCTCTGTCTCTGTCTCTGACTCCGTCTTTGTCTCTGTCTTTGTCTCCATCTTTGTCTCCGTCTTTGTGCCTGTCTTTGTCTCCGTATTTGTATCCGTCTGTGTAACCATCTTTGTCTCCGTCTTTGTCTCCGTCTTTGCCTCCGTCTTTGTCTTCGTCTTAGTCTCCGTCTTTGTCTCAGTCTTTGTCTCCGTCTTTGTGCCTGTCTTTGTCTCCATATTTGTCACCGTCTTTGTCTCTGTATTTGTCTCCGTCTGTGTCTCCATATTTGTCTCCGTCTTTGTCTCCGTCTTTGCCTCCGTCTTTGTCTACGTCTTTGTCTCCGTCTTTGTCTCCGTCTTTGTCTCCGTCTTTGTCTCCGTCCATGTCTCCTGCCCCTCTGTCTCGGTCTTTGTCTCATGCGCGTCTCTCTCTGTCTCTGTCTCTGTCTATGTCTCTGTCTCTGTCTCTGTTTCTGTCTCTGTCTCTGTCTCTGTCTCTGTCTCTGTCTCTGTCTCTGTCTCTGTCTCTGTCTCTGCCTCTGTCTCTGTCTCTGTCTCTGTCTCTGTCTCTGTCTCTGTCTCTGTCTCTGTCTCTGTCTCTGTCTCTGTCTTTGTATCCGTCTTTGTCTCCGTCTTTGTCTCCGTCGTTGTCTTCCTCTTTGTCTCCGCTTTTGTCTCCGCTTATGTCTCCTGCCCCTCTGTCTCGGTCTTTGTCTCATGCACCTCAGTCTCTGTCTCTGTCTCTGTCTCTGTCTGTGTCTGTGTCTCTGTCTCTGTCTCTGTCTCTGTCTGTGTCTGTGTCTCTGTCTCTGTTTCCGTATCGGACTCTGCCTCTGTCTCTATCTCCGCTTTTGTCTCTGCCTTTGTCTCCGTATTTGTCTCCGTCTGTGTCTCCATATTTGTCTCCGTCTTTGTCTCCGTCTTTGCCTCCGTCTTTGTCTACGTCTTTGTCTCCGTCTTTGTCTCCGTCTTTGTCTCCGTCTTTGTCTCCGTCCATGTCTCCTGCCCCTCTGTCTCGGTCTTTGTCTCATGCGCGTCTCTCTCTGTCTCTGTCTCTGTCTGTGTCTCTGTCTCTGTCTCTGTTTCTGTCTCTGTCTCTGTCTCTGTCTCTGTCTCTGTCTCTGTCTCTGTCTCTGTCTCTGTCTCTGTCTCTGTCTCTGTCTCTGTCTCTGTCTCTGTCTCTGTCTCTGTCTCTGTCTCTGTCTCTGTCTCTGCCTCTGTCTCTGCCTCTGTCTCTGTCTCTGTCTCTGTGTCTCTGTCTCTGTCTCTGTCTCTGTCTCTGTCTCTGTCTCTGTCTCTGTCTCTGTCTCTGTCTCTGTCTCTGTCTCTGTCTCTGTCTCTGTCTCTGCCTCTGTCTCTGTCCCTATCTCTGTCTCTGTCTCTGTTCCCGCCTCTGTCTTCGCCTCTGCCTCTGTCTCGGTCTTTGTCTCCATCTTCGTCTCCGTCTTTGTCACCGTCCTTGTCTCCGTCGTCGCCTTCCTCTTCGTCTGCGACTTTGTCTCCGTCTCTGTCTACGTCTTTGTCTCCGTCTGTGTCTCCGTCCATGTCTCCTGCCCTTCTGTCTCGGTCTCTGTCTCTGTCTTTGTCTCCGTCTCTGTCTCTGCCTCTGTCTCTGTCTCTGTCTCTGTCTTGGTCTCTGTCTCTGTCTCTGTCTCTGTCTCTGTCTCTGCCTCTGTCTCTGTCTCTGTCTATGTCTCTGTCTCTGTCTCTGTCTCTCTCTTTGTCTCCGTCTCTGTCTCTGTCTGTGCCTCTGTCTCTGTCTCTGTCTCTGTTTCTGTCTCTGTCTCTGTCTCTGTCTCTGTCTCTGCCTCTGTCTCTGTCTCTGTCTCTGTCTCTGTCTCTGTCCCTGTCTCTGTCTCTGTCTCTGTCTCTGTCTCTGTCTCTGTCTCTGTCTCTGTCTCTGTCTCTGTCTCTGTCTCTGTCTCTGTCTCTGTCTCTGTCTCTGTCTCTGTCTCTGTCTCTGTCTCTGTCTCTGTCTCTGTCTCTGTCTCTGTCTTTGTCACCGTCTTTGTCTCCGTCTTTGTCTACGTCTTTGTCTACGTCTTTGTCTACGTCTTTGTCTCCGTCTTTGTCTCCGTCCATGTCTCCTGCCCCTCTGTCTCGGTCTTTGTCTCATGCGCCTCTGTCTCTGTTTCTGTCTCTGTCTCTGTCTCTGTCTCTGTCTCTGTCTCTGTCTCCGTCTTTGTCTCTGTCTTTGTCTCCATCTTTGTCTCCGTCTTTGTGCCTGTCTTTGTCTCCGTATTTGTATCCGTCTGTGTAACCATCTTTGTCTCCGTCTTTGTCTCCGTCTTTGCCTCCGTCTTTGTCTTCGTCTTAGTCTCCGTCTTTGTCTCAGTCTTTGTCTCCGTCTTTGTGCCTGTCTTTGTCTCCATATATGTCACCGTCTTTGTCTCTGTATTTGTCTCCGTCTGTGTCTCCATATTTGTCTCCGTCTTTGTCTCCGTCTTTGTCTCCGTCCATGTCTCCTGCCCCTCTGTCTCGGTCTTTGTCTCATGCGCGTCTCTCTCTGTCTCTGTCTCTGTCTGTGTCTCTGTCTCTGTCTCTGTTTCTGTCTCTGTCTCTGTCTCTGTCTCTGTCTCTGTCTCTGTCTCTGTCTCTGTCTCTGCCTCTGTCTCTGTCTCTGTCTCTGTCTCTGTCTCTGTCTCTGTCTCTGTCTCTGTCTCTGTCTCTGTCTCTGTCTCTGTCTCTGTCTCTGTCTCTGTCTCTGTCTCTGTCTCTGTCTCTGTCTTTGTATCCGTCTTTGTCTCCGTCTTTTTCTCCGTCTTTGTCTTCCTACTTCTGTCTGTTTTTCTCTCCGTCTTTGTCTCTATCTCTGTCTCTGTCTTTGTCTCTGTCTCTGTCTCTGGCTCTGTCTCTGTCCCTGTCTCTGTCTTTGTCTCCGTCTCTGTCTCTGCCTCTGTCTCTGTCTCTGTCTCTGTCTCTGTCTCTGTCCCTGCCACTGTCTCTGTCTCTGTCTCTGTCTCTGTCTCGGTCTCTGTCTCTGTCTCTGTCTCTGTCTCTGTCTCTGTCTCTGTCTCTGTCTATGTCTCTGTCTCTGTCTCTGTCTCTGTCTCTGTCCTTGTCTCCGTCTCTGTCTCTGTCTGTGCCTCTGTCTCTGTCTCTGTCTCTGTCTCTGTCTCTGTCTCTGTCTCTGTCTCTGTCTCTGTCTCTGTCTCTGTCTCTGTCTCTGTCTCTGTCTCCGTCTCTGTCTCTGTCTCTGTCCCTGTCTCTGTCTCTGTCTCTGTCTCGGTCTCTGTCTCTGTCTCTGTCTCTGTCTCTGTCTCTGTCTCTGTCTCTGTCTCTGTCTATGTCTCTGTCTCTGTCTCTGTCTCTGTCTTTGTCTCCGTCTCTGCCTCTGTCTGTGCCTCTGTCTCTGTCTCTGTCTCTGTCTCTGTCTCTGTCTCTGTCTCTGTCTCTGCCTCTGTCTCTGTCCCTATCTCTGTCTCTGTCTCTGTTCCCGCCTCTGTCTTCGCCTCTGCCTCTGTCTCGGTCTTTGTCTCCATCTTCGTCTCCGTCTTTGTCTCCGTCTTTGTCATCGTCCTTGTCTCCGTCGTCGCCTTCCTCTTCGTCTGCGACTTTGTCTCCGTCTTTGTCTACGTCTTTGTCTCCGTCTGTGTCTCCGTCCATGTCTCCTGCCCTTCTGTCTCGGTCTCTGTCTCCGTCTCTGTCTCTGCCTCTGTCTCTGTCTCTGTCTCTGTCTCTGTCTCTGTCTCTGTCTCTGTCTCTGTCTCTGTCTCTGTCTCTGTCTCTGTCTCTGTCTGTGTCTCTGTCTCTGTCTCTGCCTCTGTCTCTGTCTCTGTCTCAGTGTCTCTGTCTCTGTCTCTGTCTCTGTCTCTGCCTCTGTCTCTGTCCCTATCTCTGTCTCTGTCTCTGTCTCTGTCTCTGTCTCTGTCTCTGTCTCTGCCTCTGTCTCTGTCCCTATCTCTGTCTCTGTCTCTGTTCCCGCCTCTGTCTCCGCCTCTGCCTCTGTCTCGGTCTTTGTCTCCATCTTCGTCTCCGTCTTTGTCTCTGTCTTTGTCATCGTCCTTGTCTCCGTCGTCGCCTTCCTCTTCGTCTGCGACTTTGTCTCCGTCTTTGTCTACGTCTTTGTCACCGCCTGTGTCTCCGTCTCTGCCTCTGTCTCTGTCCCTGTCCCTGTCCCTGTCCCTGTCCCTGTCCCTGTCCCTGCCTCTGTCTCTGTCTCTGTCTCTGTCTCTGTCTTTGTCTCCGTCTCTGTCTCTGTCTCTGCCTCTGTTCCCGTCTCTGTGTCTCTGTCTCTGTCTCTGCCTCTGTCTCTGTCTCTGTCTCTGTCTCTGTCTCTGTCTCTGTCTCTGTCTCTGTCTCTGTCTCTGTCTCTGTCTCTGTTTCTGTCTCTGTCTCTGTCTCTGTCTCTGTCTCTGTCTCTGTCTCTGTCTCCGTCTTTGTCTCTGTCTTTGTCTCCATCTTTGTCTCCGTCTTTGTGCCTGTCTTTGTCTCCGTATTTGTATCCGTCTGTGTAACCATCTTTGTCTCCGTCTTTGTCTCCGTCTTTGCCTCCGTCTTTGTCTTCGTCTTAGTCTCCGTCTTTGTCTCAGTCTTTGTCTCCGTCTTTGTGCCTGTCTTTGTCTCCATATATGTCACCGTCTTTGTCTCTGTATTTGTCTCCGTCTGTGTCTCCATATTTGTCTCCGTCTTTGTCTCCGTCTTTGCCTCCGTCTTTGCCTCCGTCTTTGTCTACGTCTTTGTCTCCGTCTTTGTCTCCGTCTTTGTCTCCGTCTTTGTCTCCGTCCATGTCTCCTGCCCCTCTGTCTCGGTCTTTGTCTCATGCGCGTCTCTCTCTGTCTCTGTCTCTGTCTGTGTCTCTGTCTCTGTCTCTGTTTCTGTCTCTGTCTCTGTCTCTGTCTCTGTCTCTGTCTCTGTCTCTGTCCCTGTCTCTGTCTCTGTCTCTGTCTCTGCCTCTGTCTCTGTCTCTGTCTCTGTCTCTGTCTCTGTCTCTGTCTCTGTCTCTGTCTCTGTCTCTGTCTCTGTCTCTGTCTCTGTCTCTGTCTCTGTCTCTGTCTTTGTATCCGTCTTTGTCTCCGTCTTTTTCTGCGTCTTTGTCTTCCTACTTCTGTCTGTTTTTGTCTCCGTCTTTGTCTCTATCTCTGTCTCTGTCTTTGTCTCTGTCTCTGTCTCTGGCTCTGTCTCTGTCTCTGTCTCTGTCTTTGTCTCCGTCTCTGTCTCTGCCTCTGTCTCTGTCTCTGTCTCTGTCTCTGTCTCTGTCCCTGCCACTGTCTCTGTCTCTGTCTCTGTCTCTGTCTCGGTCTCTGTCTCTGTCTCTGTCTCTGTCTCTGTCTCTGTCTCTGTCTCTGTCTATGTCTCTGTCTCTGTCTCTGTCTCTGTCTCTGTCCTTGTCTCCGTCTCTGTCTCTGTCTGTGCCTCTGTCTCTGTCTCTGTCTCTGTCTCTGTCTCTGTCTCTGTCTCTGTCTCTGTCTCTGTCTCTGCCTCTGTCTCTGTCTCCGTCTCTGTCTCTGTCTCTGTCCCTGTCTCTGTCTCTGTCTCTGTCTCTGTCTCTGTCTCTCTCTCTGTCTCTGTCTCTGTCTCTGTCTCTGTCTCTGTCTCTGTCTCTGTCTCTGTCTCTGTCTCTGTCTCTGTCTCTGTCTCTGTCTCTGTCTCTGTCTCTGTCTCTGTCTCTGTCTCTGTCTCTGTCTCTGTCTCTGTCTCTGTCTCTGTCTCTGTCTCTGTCTCAGTCTCAGTCTCAGTCTCGGTCTCTGTCTCTGTCTCAATCTCTTGTCTCTGTCTCTGTCTGTGTCTCCATCTCTGTCTCTGTCTCTGTCTCTGTCTCTGTCTCTGTCTCTGTCTCTGTCTCTGTCTCTTTCTCTGTCTCTGTCTCTGTCTCTGTCTCTGTCTCTGTCTCTGTCTCTGTCTCTGTCTCTGTCTCTGTCTCTGTCTCTGTTTCTGTCTCTGTCTCTGTCTCTGTCTCTGTCTCTGTCTCTGTCTCCGTCTTTGTCTCTGTCTTTGTCTCCATCTTTGTCTCCGTCTTTGTGCCTGTCTTTGTCTCCGTATTTGTATCCGTCTGTGTAACCATCTTTGTCTCCGTCTTTGTCTCCGTCTTTGCCTCCGTCTTTGTCTTCGTCTTAGTCTCCGTCTTTGTCTCAGTCTTTGTCTCCGTCTTTGTGCCTGTCTTTGTCTCCATATATGTCACCGTCTTTGTCTCTGTATTTGTCTCCGTCTGTGTCTCCATATTTGTCTCCGTCTTTGTCTCCGTCTTTGTCTCCGTCCATGTCTCCTGCCCCTCTGTCTCGGTCTTTGTCTCATGCGCGTCTCTCTCTGTCTCTGTCTCTGTCTGTGTCTCTGTCTCTGTCTCTGTTTCTGTCTCTGTCTCTGTCTCTGTCTCTGTCTCTGTCTCTGTCTCTGTCTCTGTCTCTGCCTCTGTCTCTGTCTCTGTCTCTGTCTCTGTCTCTGTCTCTGTCTCTGTCTCTGTCTCTGTCTCTGTCTCTGTCTCTGTCTCTGTCTCTGTCTCTGTCTCTGTCTCTGTCTCTGTCTCTGTCTTTGTATCCGTCTTTGTCTCCGTCTTTTTCTCCGTCTTTGTCTTCCTACTTCTGTCTGTTTTTCTCTCCGTCTTTGTCTCTATCTCTGTCTCTGTCTTTGTCTCTGTCTCTGTCTCTGGCTCTGTCTCTGTCCCTGTCTCTGTCTTTGTCTCCGTCTCTGTCTCTGCCTCTGTCTCTGTCTCTGTCTCTGTCTCTGTCTCTGTCCCTGCCACTGTCTCTGTCTCTGTCTCTGTCTCTGTCTCGGTCTCTGTCTCTGTCTCTGTCTCTGTCTCTGTCTCTGTCTCTGTCTCTGTCTCTGTCTATGTCTCTGTCTCTGTCTCTGTCTCTGTCTCTGTCCTTGTCTCCGTCTCTGTCTCTGTCTGTGCCTCTGTCTCTGTCTCTGTCTCTGTCTCTGTCTCTGTCTCTGTCTCTGTCTCTGTCTCTGTCTCTGTCTCTGTCTCTGTCTCTGTCTCCGTCTCTGTCTCTGTCTCTGTCCCTGTCTCTGTCTCTGTCTCTGTCTCGGTCTCTGTCTCTGTCTCTGTCTCTGTCTCTGTCTCTGTCTCTGTCTCTGTCTATGTCTCTGTCTCTGTCTCTGTCTCTGTCTTTGTCTCCGTCTCTGCCTCTGTCTGTGCCTCTGTCTCTGTCTCTGTCTCTGTCTCTGTCTCTGTCTCTGTCTCTGTCTCTGCCTCTGTCTCTGTCCCTATCTCTGTCTCTGTCTCTGTTCCCGCCTCTGTCTTCGCCTCTGCCTCTGTCTCGGTCTTTGTCTCCATCTTCGTCTCCGTCTTTGTCTCCGTCTTTGTCATCGTCCTTGTCTCCGTCGTCGCCTTCCTCTTCGTCTGCGACTTTGTCTCCGTCTTTGTCTACGTCTTTGTCTCCGTCTGTGTCTCCGTCCATGTCTCCTGCCCTTCTGTCTCGGTCTCTGTCTCCGTCTCTGTCTCTGCCTCTGTCTCTGTCTCTGTCTCTGTCTCTGTCTCTGTCTCTGTCTCTGTCTCTGTCTCTGTTTCTGTCTCTGTCTCTGTCTCTGTCTCTGTCTCTGTCTCTGTCTCTGTCTCTGTCTCTGTCTCTGCCTCTGTCTCTGTCTCTGTCTCTGTCTCTGTCTCTGTCTCTGTCTCTGTCTCTGTCTCTGTCTCTGTCTCTGTCTCTGTCTCTGTCTTTGTATCCGTCTTTGTCTCCGTCTTTGTCTCCGTCTTTGCCTCCGTCTTTGTCTTCGTCTTAGTCTCCGTCTTTGTCTCAGTCTTTGTCTCCGTCTTTGTGCCTGTCTTTGTCTCCATATATGTCACCGTCTTTGTCTCTGTATTTGTCTCCGTCTGTGTCTCCATATTTGTCTCCGTCTTTGTCTCCGTCTTTGTCTCCGTCCATGTCTCCTGCCCCTCTGTCTCGGTCTTTGTCTCATGCGCGTCTCTCTCTGTCTCTGTCTCTGTCTGTGTCTCTGTCTCTGTCTCTGTTTCTGTCTCTGTCTCTGTCTCTGTCTCTGTCTCTGTCTCTGTCTCTGTCTCTGTCTCTGCCTCTGTCTCTGTCTCTGTCTCTGTCTCTGTCTCTGTCTCTGTCTCTGTCTCTGTCTCTGTCTCTGTCTCTGTCTCTGTCTCTGTCTCTGTCTCTGTCTCTGTCTCTGTCTCTGTCTCTGTCTCTGTCTGTGTATCCGTCTTTGTCTCCGTCTTTTTCTCCGTCTTTGTCTTCCTACTTCTGTCTGTTTTTCTCTCCGTCTTTGTCTCTATCTCTGTCTCTGTCTTTGTCTCTGTCTCTGTCTCTGGCTCTGTCTCTGTCCCTGTCTCTGTCTTTGTCTCCGTCTCTGTCTCTGCCTCTGTCTCTGTCTCTGTCTCTGTCTCTGTCTCTGTCCCTGCCACTGTCTCTGTCTCTGTCTCTGTCTCTGTCTCGGTCTCTGTCTCTGTCTCTGTCTCTGTCTCTGTCTCTGTCTCTGTCTCTGTCTATGTCTCTGTCTCTGTCTCTGTCTCTGTCTCTGTCCTTGTCTCCGTCTCTGTCTCTGTCTGTGCCTCTGTCTCTGTCTCTGTCTCTGTCTCTGTCTCTGTCTCTGTCTCTGTCTCTGTCTCTGTCTCTGTCTCTGTCTCTGTCTCTGTCTCTGTCTCTGTCTCCGTCTCTGTCTCTGTCTCTGTCCCTGTCTCTGTCTCTGTCTCTGTCTCGGTCTCTGTCTCTGTCTCTGTCTCTGTCTCTGTCTCTGTCTCTGTCTCTGTCTATGTCTCTGTCTCTGTCTCTGTCTCTGTCTTTGTCTCCGTCTCTGCCTCTGTCTGTGCCTCTGTCTCTGTCTCTGTCTCTGTCTCTGTCTCTGTCTCTGTCTCTGTCTCTGCCTCTGTCTCTGTCCCTATCTCTGTCTCTGTCTCTGTTCCCGCCTCTGTCTTCGCCTCTGCCTCTGTCTCGGTCTTTGTCTCCATCTTCGTCTCCGTCTTTGTCTCCGTCTTTGTCATCGTCCTTGTCTCCGTCGTCGCCTTCCTCTTCGTCTGCGACTTTGTCTCCGTCTTTGTCTACGTCTTTGTCTCCGTCTGTGTCTCCGTCCATGTCTCCTGCCCTTCTGTCTCGGTCTCTGTCTCCGTCTCTGTCTCTGCCTCTGTCTCTGTCTCTGTCTCTGTCTCTGTCTCTGTCTCTGTCTCTGTCTCTGTCTCTGTCTCTGTCTCTGTCTCTGTCTCTGTCTGTGTCTCTGTCTCTGTCTCTGCCTCTGTCTCTGTCTCAGTGTCTCTGTCTCTGTCTCTGTCTCTGTCTCTGCCTCTGTCTCTGTCCCTATCTCTGTCTCTGTCTCTGTCTCTGTCTCTGTCTCTGTCTCTGTCTCTGCCTCTGTCTCTGTCCCTATCTCTGTCTCTGTCTCTGTTCCCGCCTCTGTCTCCGCCTCTGCCTCTGTCTCGGTCTTTGTCTCCATCTTCGTCTCCGTCTTTGTCTCTGTCTTTGTCATCGTCCTTGTCTCCGTCGTCGCCTTCCTCTTCGTCTGCGACTTTGTCTCCGTCTTTGTCTACGTCTTTGTCACCGCCTGTGTCTCCGTCCATGTCTCCTGCCTTTCTGTCTCGGTCTCTGTCTCCGTCTCTGTCTCTGTCTCTGTCTCTGTCTCTGACTCCGTCTTTGTCTCTGTCTTTGTCTCCATCTTTGTCTCCGTCTTTGTGCCTGTCTTTGTCTCCGTATTTGTATCCGTCTGTGTAACCATCTTTGTCTCCGTCTTTGTCTCCGTCTTTGCCTCCGTCTTTGTCTTCGTCTTAGTCTCCGTCTTTGTCTCAGTCTTTGTCTCCGTCTTTGTGCCTGTCTTTGTCTCCATATTTGTCACCGTCTTTGTCTCTGTATTTGTCTCCGTCTGTGTCTCCATATTTGTCTCCGTCTTTGTCTCCGTCTTTGCCTCCGTCTTTGTCTACGTCTTTGTCTCCGTCTTTGTCTCCGTCTTTGTCTCCGTCTTTGTCTCCGTCCATGTCTCCTGCCCCTCTGTCTCGGTCTTTGTCTCATGCGCGTCTCTCTCTGTCTCTGTCTCTGTCTGTGTCTCTGTCTCTGTCTCTGTTTCTGTCTCTGTCTCTGTCTCTGTCTCTGTCTCTGTCTCTGTCTCTGTCTCTGTCTCTGTCTCTGCCTCTGTCTCTGTCTCTGTCTCTGTCTCTGTCTCTGTCTCTGTCTCTGTCTCTGTCTCTGTCTCTGTCTCTGTCTCTGTCTTTGTATCCGTCTTTGTCTCCGTCTTTGTCTCCGTCGTTGTCTTCCTCTTTGTCTCCGCTTTTGTCTCCGCTTATGTCTCCTGCCCCTCTGTCTCGGTCTTTGTCTCATGCACCTCAGTCTCTGTCTCTGTCTCTGTCTCTGTCTGTGTCTGTGTCTCTGTCTCTGTCTCTGTCTCTGTCTGTGTCTGTGTCTCTGTCTCTGTTTCCGTATCGGACTCTGCCTCTGTCTCTATCTCCGCTTTTGTCTCTGCCTTTGTCTCCGTATTTGTCTCTGTCTGTGTCTCCATCTTTGTCTCCGTCTTTGCCTCCGTCTTGGTCTCGGTCTTTGTCTCCGTCTTTTTCTCCGTCTTTGTCTTCCTACTTCTGTCTGTTTTTGTCTCCGTCTTTGTCTCTATCTCTGTCTCTGTCTTTGTCTCTGTCTCTGTCTCTGTCTCTGTCTCTGTCTCTGTCTCTGTCTCTGTCTCTGTCTCTGTCTCTGTCTCTGTTTCTGTCTCTGTCTCTGTCTCTGTCTCTGTCTCTGTCTCTGTCTCTGTCTCCGTCTTTGTCTCTGTCTTTGTCTCCATCTTTGTCTCCGTCTTTGTGCCTGTCTTTGTCTCCGTATTTGTATCCGTCTGTGTAACCATCTTTGTCTCCGTCTTTGTCTCCGTCTTTGCCTCCGTCTTTGTCTTCGTCTTAGTCTCCGTCTTTGTCTCAGTCTTTGTCTCCGTCTTTGTGCCTGTCTTTGTCTCCATATATGTCACCGTCTTTGTCTCTGTATTTGTCTCCGTCTGTGTCTCCATATTTGTCTCCGTCTTTGTCTCCGTCTTTGCCTCCGTCTTTGTCTACGTCTTTGTCTCCGTCTTTGTCTCCGTCTTTGTCTCCGTCTTTGTCTCCGTCCATGTCTCCTGCCCCTCTGTCTCGGTCTTTGTCTCATGCGCGTCTCTCTCTGTCTCTGTCTCTGTCTGTGTCTCTGTCTCTGTCTCTGTTTCTGTCTCTGTCTCTGTCTCTGTCTCTGTCTCTGTCTCTGTCTCTGTCTCTGTCTCTGCCTCTGTCTCTGTCTCTGTCTCTGTCTCTGTCTCTGTCTCTGTCTCTGTCTCTGTCTCTGTCTCTGTCTCTGTCTCTGTCTCTGTCTCTGTCTCTGTCTTTGTATCCGTCTTTGTCTCCGTCTTTTTCTCCGTCTTTGTCTTCCTACTTCTGTCTGTTTTTCTCTCCGTCTTTGTCTCTATCTCTGTCTCTGTCTTTGTCTCTGTCTCTGTCTCTGGCTCTGTCTCTGTCCCTGTCTCTGTCTTTGTCTCCGTCTCTGTCTCTGCCTCTGTCTCTGTCTCTGTCTCTGTCTCTGTATCTGTCCCTGCCACTGTCTCTGTCTCTGTCTCTGTCTCTGTCTCGGTCTCTGTCTCTGTCTCTGTCTCTGTCTCTGTCTCTGTCTCTGTCTCTGTCTCTGTCTATGTCTCTGTCTCTGTCTCTGTCTCTGTCTCTGTCTCTGTCCTTGTCTCCGTCTCGGTCTCTGTCTGTGCCTCTGTCTCTGTCTCTGTCTCTGTCTCTGTCTCTGTCTCTGTCTCTGTCTCTGTCTCTGTCTCTGTCTCTGTCTCTGTCTCTGTCTCTGTCTCTGTCTCCGTCTCTGTCTCTGTCTCTGTCCCTGTCTCTGTCTCTGTCTCTGTCTCGGTCTCTGTCTCTGTCTCTGTCTCTGTCTCTGTCTCTGTCTCTGTCTCTGTCTCTGTCTATGTCTCTGTCTCTGTCTCTGTCTCTGTCTTTGTCTCCGTCTCTGTCTCTGTCTGTGCCTCTGTCTCTGTCTCTGTCTCTGTCTCTGTCTCTGTCTCTGTCTCTGTCTCTGCCTCTGTCTCTGTCCCTATCTCTGTCTCTGTCTCTGTTCCCGCCTCTGTCTTCGCCTCTGCCTCTGTCTCGGTCTTTGTCTCCATCTTCGTCTCCGTCTTTGTCTCCGTCTTTGTCATCGTCCTTGTCTCCGTCGTCGCCTTCCTCTTCGTCTGCGACTTTGTCTCCGTCTTTGTCTACGTCTTTGTCTCCGTCTGTGTCTCCGTCCATGTCTCCTGCCCTTCTGTCTCGGTCTCTGTCTCCGTCTCTGTCTCTGCCTCTGTCTCTGTCTCTGTCTCTGTCTCTGTCTCTGTCTCTGTCTCTGTCTCTGTCTCTGTCTCTGTCTCTGTCTCTGTCTCTGTCTGTGTCTCTGTCTCTGTCTCTGCCTCTGTCTCTGTCTCAGTGTCTCTGTCTCTGTCTCTGTCTCTGTCTCTGCCTCTGTCTCTGTCCCTATCTCTGTCTCTGTCTCTGTCTCTGTCTCTGTCTCTGTCTCTGTCTCTGCCTCTGTCTCTGTCCCTATCTCTGTCTCTGTCTCTGTTCCCGCCTCTGTCTCCGCCTCTGCCTCTGTCTCGGTCTTTGTCTCCATCTTCGTCTCCGTCTTTGTCTCTGTCTTTGTCATCGTCCTTGTCTCCGTCGTCGCCTTCCTCTTCGTCTGCGACTTTGTCTCCGTCTTTGTCTACGTCTTTGTCACCGCCTGTGTCTCCGTCCATGTCTCCTGCCTTTCTGTCTCTGTCTCTGTCTCTGTCTCTGTCTCTGTCTCTGTCTCTGTCTCTGTCTCCGTCTTTGTCTCTGCCTTTGTCTCCATCTTTGTCTCCGTCTTTGTGCCTGTCTTTGTCTCCGTATTTGTATCCGTCTGTGTAACCATCTTTGTCTCCGTCTTTGTCTCCGTCTTTGCCTCCGTCTTTGTCTTCGTCTTAGTCTCCGTCTTTGTCTCAGTCTTTGTCTCCGTCTTTGTGCCTGTCTTTGTCTCCATATATGTCACCGTCTTTGTCTCTGTATTTGTCTCCGTCTGTGTCTCCATATTTGTCTCCGTCTTTGTCTCCGTCTTTGCCTCCGTCTTTGTCTACGTCTTTGTCTCCGTCTTTGTCTCCGTCTTTGTCTCCGTCTTTGTCTCCGTCCATGTCTCCTGCCCCTCTGTCTCGGTCTTTGTCTCATGCGCGTCTCTCTCTGTCTCTGTCTCTGTCTGTGTCTCTGTCTCTGTCTCTGTTTCTGTCTCTGTCTCTGTCTCTGTCTCTGTCTCTGTCTCTGTCTCTGCCTCTGTCTCTGTCTCTGTCTCTGTCTCTGTCTCTGTCTCTGTCTCTGTCTCTGTCTCTGTCTCTGTCTCTGTCTCTGTCTCTGTCTCTGTCTTTGTATCCGTCTTTGTCTCCGTCTTTTTCTCCGTCTTTGTCTTCCTACTTCTGTCTGTTTTTGTCTCCGTCTTTGTCTCTATCTCTGTCTCTGTCTTTGTCTCTGTCTCTGTCTCTGGCTCTGTCTCTGTCTCTGTCTCTGTCTTTGTCTCCGTCTCTGTCTCTGCCTCTGTCTCTGTCTCTGTCTCTGTCTCTGTCTCTGTCCCTGCCACTGTCTCTGTCTCTGTCTCTGTCTCTGTCTCGGTCTCTGTCTCTGTCTCTGTCTCTGTCTCTGTCTCTGTCTCTGTCTATGTCTCTGTCTCTGTCTCTGTCTCTGTCTCTGTCCTTGTCTCCGTCTCTGTCTCTGTCTGTGCCTCTGTCTCTGTCTCTGTCTCTGTCTCTGTCTCTGTCTCTGTCTCTGTCTCTGTCTCTGTCTCTGTCTCTGTCTCCGTCTCTGTCTCTGTCTCTGTCCCTGTCTCTGTCTCTGTCTCTGTCTCGGTCTCTGTCTCTGTCTCTGTCTCTGTCTCTGTCTCTGTCTCTGTCTCTGTCTCTGTCTATGTCTCTGTCTCTGTCTCTGTCTCTGTCTTTGTCTCCGTCTCTGTCTCTGTCTGTGCCTCTGTCTCTGTCTCTGTCTCTGTCT
>CAMAOD020000271.1:1230000-1237500 GCA_945859595.2 Megachile willughbiella
TGTCTCCGTCTTTATCTCCTGCCCCAGGGTCACCGCCTTTGTCACCTGCCCCTATGTTTCTGTCGCTCTCTCTGTCTCTGTCTGTGTCTCTGTCTCCGTCTCTGTCTCTGTCTCTGTCTGTGTCTCTGTCTCCGTCTCTGTCTCTGTTTCTGTCTCTGTCTCTGTCTCTGTCTCTGTCTCTGTCTCTGTCTCTGTCTCTGTCTCTGTCTCTGTCTCTGTCTCTGTCTCTGTCTCTGCCTCTGTCTCTGTCTCCGTCTCTGTCTCTGTCTCTGTCCCTGTCTCTGTCTCTGTCTCTGTCTCGGTCTCTGTCTCTGTCTCTGTCTCTGTCTCTGCCTCTGTCTCTGTCTCTGTCTCTGTCTATGTC
The DNA here is from genome assembly GCA_945859595.2 of Megachile willughbiella. Classification (NCBI taxonomy): domain Eukaryota; kingdom Metazoa; phylum Arthropoda; class Insecta; order Hymenoptera; family Megachilidae; genus Megachile; species Megachile willughbiella. The sequence goes on from CAMAOD020000271.1 coordinate 1,230,365, forward strand.
TCTGTCTCTGTCTCTGTCTCTGTCTCTGTCTTTGTCTCCGTCTCTGTCTCTGTCTGTGCCTCTGTCTCTGTCTCTGTCTCTGTCTCTGTCTCTGTCTCTGTCTCTGTCTCTGTCTCTGTCTCTGTCTCTGCCTCTGTCTCTGTCTCTGTCTCTGTCTCTGTCTCTGTCTCTGTCTCTGTCTCTGTCTCTGTCTCTGTCTCTGTCTCTGTCTCTGTCTCTGTCTCTGTCTCTGTCTCTGTCTCTGTCTCTGTCTCTGTCTCTGTCTCTGTCTCTGTCTCTGTCTCTGTATCCGTCTTTGTCTCCGTCTTTGTCACCGTCTTTGTCTCCGTTGTCGTCTTCCTCTTTGTCTCCGCTCGTTTCTCCTGCCCCTCTGTGTCGGTCTTTGTCTCATGCACCTCTGTCTCTGTCTCTGTCTCTGTCTCCGTCTCCGTATCGGACTCTGTCTCCGTCTTTGTCTACGTCTCTGTCTCTGACTCTGCCTCTGTCTCTGTCTCTGTCTCTGTCTCTGTCTCTGTCTCTGTCTCTGTCTTTGTATCCGTCTTTATCTCCGTCTTTGTCTCCGTCGTCGTCTTCCTCTTTGTCTCCGTCTTTGTCTCCGTCCATGTCTCCTGCCCCTCTTTCTCGGTCTTTGTCTCATATGCCTCTGTCTCTGTCTATGTCTCTGTCTCTGTCTGTGTCTCTGCCTCTGTCTCTGCCTCTGTATCGGTCTCTGCCTCCGCCTTTGTCTTCGTCTTTGTCTCTGTCATTGTCTCCGTCTTTTTCTCCTGCCCCTCTGTCTCCGTATCTCCCTTTCCCTCTGTCTCTGTCCCTGTCCCTGTCCCTGTCCCTGTCCCTGTCCCTGTCTCTGTCTCTGTCCCTGACTCTGTCTCTGTCTCTGTCTTTGTCTCCGTCTGTGTCTCTGTCTCTGCCTCTGTCTCTGTCTCTGTCTCTGTCTCTGTCTCTCTCTCTGTCTCTGTCTCTGTCTCTGTCCCTATCTCTGTCTCTGTCTCTGTTCCCGCCTCTGTCCCCGCCTCTGCCTCTGTCTCGGTCTTTGCCTCCATCTTTGTCTCCATCTTCGTCTCCGTCTTTGTCTCCGTCTTTGTCACCGTCCTTGTCTCCGTGGTCGCCTTCCTCTTCGTCTGCGACCTTGTCTCCGTCTTTGTCTACGTCCTTGTCTCCGTCTATGTCTCCGTCCATGTCTCCTGCCCTCCTGTCTCGGTCTCTGTCTCTGTCTCTGTCTCCGCCTCTGCCTCTGTCTCTGTCTTTGTCTCCATCCTTGTCTCCGTCTTTGTCACCGTCTTTGTCACCGTCTTTGTCTCCGTCGTCGTCTTCCTCTTCGTCTGCGTCTTTGTCTCCGTCTTTGTCTACGTCTTTGTCTACGTCTTTGTCTCCGTCTTTGTCTTCGTCCATGTCTCCTGCCCCTCTGTCTCGGTCTTTGTCTCATATGCCTCTGTCTCTGTCTATGTCTCTGTCTCTGTCTGTGTCTCTGCCTCTGTCTCTGCCTCTGTATCGGTATCTGTCTCCGCCTTTGTCTTCGTCTTTGTCTCTGTCATTGTCTCCGTCTTTTTCTCCTGCCCCTCTGTCTCCGTATCACCCTTTCCCTCTGTCTCTGTCCCTGTCCCTGTCCCTGTCCCTGTCCCTGTCCCTGTCCCTGTCCCTGTCCCTGTCCCTGTCCCTGTGTCTGTCTCTGTCTCTGTCTCTGTCGCTGTCTCTGTCTCTGTCTCTGTCTTTGTATCCGTCTTTGTCTCCGTCTTTGTCTCCGTCGTCGTCTTCCTCTTTGTCTCCGTCTTTGTCTCCGCTTATATCTCCTGCCCCTCTGTCTCGGTCTTTGTCTCATGCACCTCTGTCTCTGTCTCTGGCTCTGTCTGTGTGTGTGTCTGTGTCTCTGTCTCCGTATCGGTCTCTGTCTCTGTCTCTGTCTCCGCCTTTGCCTCTGCCTTTGTCTCCGTATCTGTCTCTGTCTGTGTCTCCATCTTTGTCTCCGTCTTTGTCTGCGTCTTTGCCTCCGTCTTGGTCTCAGTCTTTGTCTCCGTCTTTGTCACCGTCCTTGTCTCCGTCGCCGCCTTCCTCTTGGTCTGCGTCTTTGTCTCCGTCTTTGTCTACGTCTTTGTCTACTTCTTTCTCTCCGCCTTTGCCTCCGTCCATGTCTCCTGCCCCACTGTGTCGGTCTTTGTCTCATGCACCTCTGTCTCTGTCTCTGGCTCTGTCTGTGTGTGTGTCTGTGTCTCTGTCTCCGTATCGGTCTCTGTCTCTGTCTCTGTCTCTGTCTCTGTCTCTGTCTCTGTCTCTGTCTCTGTCTCTGTCTCTGTCTCTGTCTCTGTTTCTGTCTCTGTCTCTGTCTCTGTCTCTGTCTCTGTCTCTGTCTCCGTCTTTGTCTCTGTCTTTGTCTCCATCTTTGTCTCCGTCTTTGTGCCTGTCTTTGTCTCCGTATTTGTATCCGTCTGTGTAACCATCTTTGTCTCCGTCTTTGTCTCCGTCTTTGCCTCCGTCTTTGTCTTCGTCTTAGTCTCCGTCTTTGTCTCAGTCTTTGTCTCCGTCTTTGTGCCTGTCTTTGTCTCCATATATGTCACCGTCTTTGTCTCTGTATTTGTCTCCGTCTGTGTCTCCATATTTTTCTCCGTCTTTGTCTCCGTCTTTGCCTCCGTCTTTGCCTCCGTCTTTGTCTACGTCTTTGTCTCCGTCTTTGTCTCCGTCTTTGTCTCCGTCTTTGTCTCCGTCCATGTCTCCTGCCCCTCTGTCTCGGTCTTTGTCTCATGCGCGTCTCTCTCTGTCTCTGTCTCTGTCTGTGTCTCTGTCTCTGTCTCTGTTTCTGTCTCTGTCTCTGTCTCTGTCTCTGTCTCTGTCTCTGTCTCTGTCTCTGTCCCTGTCTCTGTCTCTGTCTCTGTCTCTGCCTCTGTCTCTGTCTCTGTCTCTGTCTCTGTCTCTGTCTCTGTCTCTGTCTCTGTCTCTGTCTCTGTCTCTGTCTCTGTCTCTGTCTCTGTCTCTGTCTCTGTCTCTGTCTTTGTATCCGTCTTTGTCTCCGTCTTTTTCTGCGTCTTTGTCTTCCTACTTCTGTCTGTTTTTGTCTCCGTCTTTGTCTCTATCTCTGTCTCTGTCTTTGTCTCTGTCTCTGTCTCTGGCTCTGTCTCTGTCTCTGTCTCTGTCTTTGTCTCCGTCTCTGTCTCTGCCTCTGTCTCTGTCTCTGTCTCTGTCTCTGTCTCTGTCCCTGCCACTGTCTCTGTCTCTGTCTCTGTCTCTGCCTCGGTCTCTGTCTCTGTCTCCGTCTCTGTCTCTGTCTCTGTCCCTGTCTCTGTCTCTGTCTCTATCTCTGTCTCTGTCTCAGTCCCTGTCTCTGTCTCTGTCTCTGTCTCTGTCTCTGTCTCTGTCTCTGTCTCTGTCTCTGTCTCTGTCTCTGTCTCTGTCTCTGTCTCGGTCTCTGTCTCTGTCTCTGTCTCTGTCTCTGTCTCTGTCTCTGTCTCTGTCTCTGTCTCTGTCTCTGTCTATGTCTCTGTCTCTGTCTCTGTCTCTGTCTTTGTCTCCGTCTCTGTCTCTGTCTGTGCCTCTGTCTCTGTCTCTGTCTCTGTCTCTGTCTCTGTCTCTGTCTCTGTCTCTGTCTGTGTCTGTGTCTCTGTCTCTGTCTCCGCATCGGACTCTGTCTCCGTCTCTGTCTCCGCCTTTGTCTCTGCCTTTGTCTCCGTATTTGTCTCTGTCTGTGTCTCCATCTTTGTTTCCGTCTTTGTCTCAGTCTTTGTCTCCGTCTTTGTCTCCGTCTTTGTCTTCCTACTTGTCTCTGTTTTTGTCTCCGTCTTTGTCTTCCTACTTGTCTCTGTTTTTGTCTCCGTCATTGTCTCCGTCTTTGTCACCGTCCTTGTCTCCGTCGTCGCCTTCGTCTTCGTCTGCGACTTTGTCTCCGTCTTTGTCTACGTCTTTGTCTCCGTCTGTGTCTCCGTCCATGTCTCCTGCCCTTCTGTCTCGGCCTCTGTCTCTGTCTTTGTCTCCGTCTCTGTCTCTACCTCTGTCTCTGTCTCTGTCTCTGTCCCTGTCTCTGTCTCTGTCTCTGTCTCTGTCTCTGTCTCTGTCTCTGTCTCTGTCTCTGTCTCTGTCTCTGTCTCTGTCTTTGTATCCGTCTTTGTCTCCGTCTTTGTCTCCGTCGTCGCCTTCCTCTTCGTCTGCGACTTTGTCTCCGTCTTTGTCTCCATCCTTGTCTCCGTCTTTGTCTCCGTCTTTGTCACCGTCTTTGTCTCCGTCGTCGTCTTCCTCTTCGTCTGCGTCTTTGTCTCCGTCTTTGTCTACGTCTTTGTCTACGTCTTTGTCTCCGTCTTTGTCTTCGTCCATGTCTCCTGCCCCTCTGTCTCGGTCTTTGTCTCATATGCCTCTGTCTCTGTCTATGTCTCTGTCTCTGTCTGTGTCTCTGCCTCTGTCTCTGCCTCTGTATCGGTATCTGCCTCCGCCTTTGTCTTCGTCTTTGTCTCTGTCATTGTCTCCGTCTTTTTCTCCTGCCCCTCTGTCTCCGTATCTCCCTTTCCCTCTGTCTCTGTCCCTGTCCCTGTCCCTGTCCCTGTCCCTGTCCCTGTCTCTGTCTCTGTCCCTGACTCTGTCTCTGTCTCTGTCTTTGTCTCCGTCTGTGTCTCTGTCTCTGCCTCTGTCTTTGTCTCTGTCTCTGTCTCTGTCTCTCTCTCTGTCTCTGTCTCTGTCTCTGTCCCTATCTCTGTCTCTGTTCCCGCCTCTGTCCCCGCCTCTGCCTCTGTCTCGGTCTTTGCCTCCATCTTTGTCTCCATCTTCGTCTCCGTCTTTGTCTCCGTCTTTGTCACCGTCCTTGTCTCCGTGGTCGCCTTCCTCTTCGTCTGCGACCTTGTCTCCGTCTTTGTCTACGTCCTTGTCTCCGTCTATGTCTCCGTCCATGTCTCCTGCCCTCCTGTCTCGGTCTCTGTCTCTGTCTCTGTCTCCGCCTCTGCCTCTGTCTCTGTCTTTGTCTCCATCCTTGTCTCCGTCTTTGTCACCGTCTTTGTCACCGTCTTTGTCTCCGTCGTCGTCTTCCTCTTCGTCTGCGTCTTTGTCTCCGTCTTTGTCTACGTCTTTGTCTACGTCTTTGTCTCCGTCTTTGTCTTCGTCCATGTCTCCTGCCCCTCTGTCTCGGTCTTTGTCTCATATGCCTCTGTCTCTGTCTATGTCTCTGTCTCTGTCTGTGTCTCTGCCTCTGTCTCTGCCTCTGTATCGGTATCTGTCTCCGCCTTTGTCTTCGTCTTTGTCTCTGTCATTGTCTCCGTCTTTTTCTCCTGCCCCTCTGTCTCCGTATCACCCTTTCCCTCTGTCTCTGTCCCTGTCCCTGTCCCTGTCCCTGTCCCTGTCCCTGTCCCTGTCCCTGTCCCTGTCCCTGTCCCTGTGTCTGTCTCTGTCTCTGTCTCTGTCGCTGTCTCTGTCTCTGTCTCTGTCTTTGTATCCGTCTTTGTCTCCGTCTTTGTCTCCGTCGTCGTCTTCCTCTTTGTCTCCGTCTTTGTCTCCGCTTATATCTCCTGCCCCTCTGTCTCGGTCTTTGTCTCATGCACCTCTGTCTCTGTCTCTGGCTCTGTCTGTGTGTGTGTCTGTGTCTCTGTCTCCGTATCGGTCTCTGTCTCTGTCTCTGTCTCCGCCTTTGCCTCTGCCTTTGTCTCCGTATCTGTCTCTGTCTGTGTCTCCATCTTTGTCTCCGTCTTTGTCTGCGTCTTTGCCTCCGTCTTGGTCTCAGTCTTTGTCTCCGTCTTTGTCACCGTCCTTGTCTCCGTCGCCGCCTTCCTCTTGGTCTGCGTCTTTGTCTCCGTCTTTGTCTACGTCTTTGTCTACTTCTTTCTCTCCGCCTTTGCCTCCGTCCATGTCTCCTGCCCCACTGTGTCGGTCTTTGTCTCATGCACCTCTGTCTCTGTCTCTGGCTCTGTCTGTGTGTGTGTCTGTGTCTCTGTCTCCGTATCGGTCTCTGTCTCTGTCTCTGTCTCTGTCTCTGTCTCTGTCTCTGTCTCTGTCTCTGTCTCTGTCTCTGTCTCTGTCTCTGTTTCTGTCTCTGTCTCTGTCTCTGTCTCTGTCTCTGTCTCTGTCTCCGTCTTTGTCTCTGTCTTTGTCTCCATCTTTGTCTCCGTCTTTGTGCCTGTCTTTGTCTCCGTATTTGTATCCGTCTGTGTAACCATCTTTGTCTCCGTCTTTGTCTCCGTCTTTGCCTCCGTCTTTGTCTTCGTCTTAGTCTCCGTCTTTGTCTCAGTCTTTGTCTCCGTCTTTGTGCCTGTCTTTGTCTCCATATATGTCACCGTCTTTGTCTCTGTATTTGTCTCCGTCTGTGTCTCCATATTTTTCTCCGTCTTTGTCTCCGTCTTTGCCTCCGTCTTTGCCTCCGTCTTTGTCTACGTCTTTGTCTCCGTCTTTGTCTCCGTCTTTGTCTCCGTCTTTGTCTCCGTCCATGTCTCCTGCCCCTCTGTCTCGGTCTTTGTCTCATGCGCGTCTCTCTCTGTCTCTGTCTCTGTCTGTGTCTCTGTCTCTGTCTCTGTTTCTGTCTCTGTCTCTGTCTCTGTCTCTGTCTCTGTCTCTGTCTCTGTCTCTGTCCCTGTCTCTGTCTCTGTCTCTGTCTCTGCCTCTGTCTCTGTCTCTGTCTCTGTCTCTGTCTCTGTCTCTGTCTCTGTCTCTGTCTCTGTCTCTGTCTCTGTCTCTGTCTCTGTCTCTGTCTCTGTCTCTGTCTTTGTATCCGTCTTTGTCTCCGTCTTTTTCTGCGTCTTTGTCTTCCTACTTCTGTCTGTTTTTGTCTCCGTCTTTGTCTCTATCTCTGTCTCTGTCTTTGTCTCTGTCTCTGTCTCTGGCTCTGTCTCTGTCTCTGTCTCTGTCTTTGTCTCCGTCTCTGTCTCTGCCTCTGTCTCTGTCTCTGTCTCTGTCTCTGTCTCTGTCCCTGCCACTGTCTCTGTCTCTGTCTCTGTCTCTGCCTCGGTCTCTGTCTCTGTCTCCGTCTCTGTCTCTGTCTCTGTCCCTGTCTCTGTCTCTGTCTCTATCTCTGTCTCTGTCTCAGTCCCTGTCTCTGTCTCTGTCTCTGTCTCTGTCTCTGTCTCTGTCTCTGTCTCTGTCTCTGTCTCTGTCTCTGTCTCTGTCTCTGTCTCGGTCTCTGTCTCTGTCTCTGTCTCTGTCTCTGTCTCTGTCTCTGTCTCTGTCTCTGTCTCTGTCTCTGT
>CAMAOD020000271.1:1240000-1332500 GCA_945859595.2 Megachile willughbiella
GTCTCTGTCTCTGCCTCTGTCTCTGTCTCTGTCTCTGTCTCTGTCTCTGTCTCTGTCTCTGTCTCTGTCTCTGTCTCTGTCTCTGTCTCTGTCTCTGTCTCTGTCTCTGTCTCTGTCTCTGTCTCTGTCTCTGTCTCTGTCTCTGTCTCTGTCTCTGTCTCTGTATCCGTCTTTGTCTCCGTCTTTGTCACCGTCTTTGTCTCCGTTGTCGTCTTCCTCTTTGTCTCCGCTCGTTTCTCCTGCCCCTCTGTGTCGGTCTTTGTCTCATGCACCTCTGTCTCTGTCTCTGTCTCTGTCTCCGTCTCCGTATCGGACTCTGTCTCCGTCTTTGTCTACGTCTCTGTCTCTGTCTCTGCCTCTGTCTCTGTCTCTGTCTCTGTCTCTGTCTCTGTCTCTGTCTCTGTCTTTGTATCCGTCTTTATCTCCGTCTTTGTCTCCGTCGTCGTCTTCCTCTTTGTCTCCGTCTTTGTCTCCGTCCATGTCTCCTGCCCCTCTTTCTCGGTCTTTGTCTCATATGCCTCTGTCTCTGTCTATGTCTCTGTCTCTGTCTGTGTCTCTGCCTCTGTCTCTGCCTCTGTATCGGTCTCTGCCTCCGCCTTTGTCTTCGTCTTTGTCTCTGTCATTGTCTCCGTCTTTTTCTCCTGCCCCTCTGTCTCCGTATCTCCCTTTCCCTCTGTCTCTGTCCCTGTCCCTGTCCCTGTCCCTGTCCCTGTCCCTGTCTCTGTCTCTGTCCCTGACTCTGTCTCTGTCTCTGTCTTTGTCTCCGTCTGTGTCTCTGTCTCTGCCTCTGTCTCTGTCTCTGTCTCTGTCTCTGTCTCTCTCTCTGTCTCTGTCTCTGTCTCTGTCCCTATCTCTGTCTCTGTCTCTGTTCCCGCCTCTGTCCCCGCCTCTGCCTCTGTCTCGGTCTTTGCCTCCATCTTTGTCTCCATCTTCGTCTCCGTCTTTGTCTCCGTCTTTGTCACCGTCCTTGTCTCCGTGGTCGCCTTCCTCTTCGTCTGCGACCTTGTCTCCGTCTTTGTCTACGTCCTTGTCTCCGTCTATGTCTCCGTCCATGTCTCCTGCCCTCCTGTCTCGGTCTCTGTCTCTGTCTCTGTCTCCGCCTCTGCCTCTGTCTCTGTCTTTGTCTCCATCCTTGTCTCCGTCTTTGTCTCCGTCTTTGTCACCGTCTTTGTCTCCGTCGTCGTCTTCCTCTTCGTCTGCGTCTTTGTCTCCGTCTTTGTCTACGTCTTTGTCTACGTCTTTGTCTCCGTCTTTGTCTTCGTCCATGTCTCCTGCCCCTCTGTCTCGGTCTTTGTCTCATATGCCTCTGTCTCTGTCTATGTCTCTGTCTCTGTCTGTGTCTCTGCCTCTGTCTCTGCCTCTGTATCGGTATCTGCCTCCGCCTTTGTCTTCGTCTTTGTCTCTGTCATTGTCTCCGTCTTTTTCTCCTGCCCCTCTGTCTCCGTATCTCCCTTTCCCTCTGTCTCTGTCCCTGTCCCTGTCCCTGTCCCTGTCCCTGTCCCTGTCTCTGTCTCTGTCCCTGACTCTGTCTCTGTCTCTGTCTTTGTCTCCGTCTGTGTCTCTGTCTCTGCCTCTGTCTTTGTCTCTGTCTCTGTCTCTGTCTCTCTCTCTGTCTCTGTCTCTGTCTCTGTCCCTATCTCTGTCTCTGTTCCCGCCTCTGTCCCCGCCTCTGCCTCTGTCTCGGTCTTTGCCTCCATCTTTGTCTCCATCTTCGTCTCCGTCTTTGTCTCCGTCTTTGTCACCGTCCTTGTCTCCGTGGTCGCCTTCCTCTTCGTCTGCGACCTTGTCTCCGTCTTTGTCTACGTCCTTGTCTCCGTCTATGTCTCCGTCCATGTCTCCTGCCCTCCTGTCTCGGTCTCTGTCTCTGTCTCTGTCTCCGCCTCTGCCTCTGTCTCTGTCTTTGTCTCCATCCTTGTCTCCGTCTTTGTCACCGTCTTTGTCACCGTCTTTGTCTCCGTCGTCGTCTTCCTCTTCGTCTGCGTCTTTGTCTCCGTCTTTGTCTACGTCTTTGTCTACGTCTTTGTCTCCGTCTTTGTCTTCGTCCATGTCTCCTGCCCCTCTGTCTCGGTCTTTGTCTCATATGCCTCTGTCTCTGTCTATGTCTCTGTCTCTGTCTGTGTCTCTGCCTCTGTCTCTGCCTCTGTATCGGTATCTGTCTCCGCCTTTGTCTTCGTCTTTGTCTCTGTCATTGTCTCCGTCTTTTTCTCCTGCCCCTCTGTCTCCGTATCACCCTTTCCCTCTGTCTCTGTCCCTGTCCCTGTCCCTGTCCCTGTCCCTGTCCCTGTCCCTGTCCCTGTCCCTGTCCCTGTCCCTGTCCCTGTGTCTGTCTCTGTCTCTGTCTCTGTCGCTGTCTCTGTCTCTGTCTCTGTCTTTGTATCCGTCTTTGTCTCCGTCTTTGTCTCCGTCGTCGTCTTCCTCTTTGTCTCCGTCTTTGTCTCCGCTTATATCTCCTGCCCCTCTGTCTCGGTCTTTGTCTCATGCACCTCTGTCTCTGTCTCTGGCTCTGTCTGTGTGTGTGTCTGTGTCTCTGTCTCCGTATCGGTCTCTGTCTCTGTCTCTGTCTCCGCCTTTGCCTCTGCCTTTGTCTCCGTATCTGTCTCTGTCTGTGTCTCCATCTTTGTCTCCGTCTTTGTCTGCGTCTTTGCCTCCGTCTTGGTCTCAGTCTTTGTCTCCGTCTTTGTCACCGTCCTTGTCTCCGTCGCCGCCTTCCTCTTGGTCTGCGTCTTTGTCTCCGTCTTTGTCTACGTCTTTGTCTACTTCTTTCTCTCCGCCTTTGCCTCCGTCCATGTCTCCTGCCCCACTGTGTCGGTCTTTGTCTCATGCACCTCTGTCTCTGTCTCTGGCTCTGTCTGTGTGTGTGTCTGTGTCTCTGTCTCCGTATCGGTCTCTGTCTCTGTCTCTGTCTCTGTCTCTGTCTCTGTCTCTGTCTCTGTCTCTGTCTCTGTCTCTGTCTCTGTCTCTGTCTCTGTTTCTGTCTCTGTCTCTGTCTCTGTCTCTGTCTCTGTCTCTGTCTCCGTCTTTGTCTCTGTCTTTGTCTCCATCTTTGTCTCCGTCTTTGTGCCTGTCTTTGTCTCCGTATTTGTATCCGTCTGTGTAACCATCTTTGTCTCCGTCTTTGTCTCCGTCTTTGCCTCCGTCTTTGTCTTCGTCTTAGTCTCCGTCTTTGTCTCAGTCTTTGTCTCCGTCTTTGTGCCTGTCTTTGTCTCCATATATGTCACCGTCTTTGTCTCTGTATTTGTCTCCGTCTGTGTCTCCATATTTTTCTCCGTCTTTGTCTCCGTCTTTGCCTCCGTCTTTGCCTCCGTCTTTGTCTACGTCTTTGTCTCCGTCTTTGTCTCCGTCTTTGTCTCCGTCTTTGTCTCCGTCCATGTCTCCTGCCCCTCTGTCTCGGTCTTTGTCTCATGCGCGTCTCTCTCTGTCTCTGTCTCTGTCTGTGTCTCTGTCTCTGTCTCTGTTTCTGTCTCTGTCTCTGTCTCTGTCTCTGTCTCTGTCTCTGTCTCTGTCTCTGTCCCTGTCTCTGTCTCTGTCTCTGTCTCTGCCTCTGTCTCTGTCTCTGTCTCTGTCTCTGTCTCTGTCTCTGTCTCTGTCTCTGTCTCTGTCTCTGTCTCTGTCTCTGTCTCTGTCTCTGTCTCTGTCTCTGTCTTTGTATCCGTCTTTGTCTCCGTCTTTTTCTGCGTCTTTGTCTTCCTACTTCTGTCTGTTTTTGTCTCCGTCTTTGTCTCTATCTCTGTCTCTGTCTTTGTCTCTGTCTCTGTCTCTGGCTCTGTCTCTGTCTCTGTCTCTGTCTTTGTCTCCGTCTCTGTCTCTGCCTCTGTCTCTGTCTCTGTCTCTGTCTCTGTCTCTGTCCCTGCCACTGTCTCTGTCTCTGTCTCTGTCTCTGCCTCGGTCTCTGTCTCTGTCTCCGTCTCTGTCTCTGTCTCTGTCCCTGTCTCTGTCTCTGTCTCTATCTCTGTCTCTGTCTCAGTCCCTGTCTCTGTCTCTGTCTCTGTCTCTGTCTCTGTCTCTGTCTCTGTCTCTGTCTCTGTCTCTGTCTCTGTCTCTGTCTCTATCTCTGTCTCTGTCTCTGTCTCTGTCTCTGTCTCTGTCTCTGTCTCTGTCTCTGTCTCTGTCTCTGTCTCTGTCTCAGTCTCAGTCTCAGTCTCGGTCTCTGTCTCTGTCTCAATCTCTTGTCTCTGTCTCTGTCTGTGTCTCCATCTCTGTCTCTGTCTCTGTCTCTGTCTCTGTCTCTGTCTCTGTCTCTGTCTCTGTCTCTGTCTCTTTCTCTGTCTCTGTCTCTGTCTCTGTCTCTGTCTCTGTCTCTGTCTCTGTCTCTGTCTCTGTCTCTGTCTCTGTCTCTGTCTCTGTCTCTGTCTCTGTCTCTGTCTCTGTCTCTGTCTCTGTTTCTGTCTCTGTCTCTGTCTCTGTCTCTGTCTCTGTCTCTGTCTCTGTCTCTGTCTCTGTCTCCGTCTTTGTCTCTGTCTTTGTCTCCATCTTTGTCTCCGTCTTTGTGCCTGTCTTTGTCTCCGTATTTGTATCCGTCTGTGTAACCATCTTTGTCTCCGTCTTTGTCTCCGTCTTTGCCTCCGTCTTTGTCTTCGTCTTAGTCTCCGTCTTTGTCTCAGTCTTTGTCTCCGTCTTTGTGCCTGTCTTTGTCTCCATATATGTCACCGTCTTTGTCTCTGTATTTGTCTCCGTCTGTGTCTCCATATTTGTCTCCGTCTTTGTCTCCGTCTTTGCCTCCGTCTTTGTCTACGTCTTTGTCTCCGTCTTTGTCTCCGTCTTTGTCTCCGTCTTTGTCTCCGTCCATGTCTCCTGCCCCTCTGTCTCGGTCTTTGTCTCATGCGCGTCTCTCTCTGTCTCTGTCTCTGTCTGTGTCTCTGTCTCTGTCTCTGTTTCTGTCTCTGTCTCTGTCTCTGTCTCTGTCTCTGTCTCTGTCTCTGTCTCTGTCTCTGTCTCTGTCTCTGCCTCTGTCTCTGTCTCTGTCTCTGTCTCTGTCTCTGTCTCTGTCTCTGTCTCTGTCTCTGTCTCTGTCTCTGTCTCTGTCTCTGTCTCTGTCTCTGTCTCTGTCTCTGTCTTTGTATCCGTCTTTGTCTCCGTCTTTTTCTCCGTCTTTGTCTTCCTACTTCTGTCTGTTTTTCTCTCCGTCTTTGTCTCTATCTCTGTCTCTGTCTTTGTCTCTGTCTCTGTCTCTGGCTCTGTCTCTGTTTCTGTCTCTGTCTTTGTCTCCGTCTCTGTCTCTGCCTCTGTCTCTGTCTCTGTCTCTGTCTCTGTCTCTGTCCCTGCCACTGTCTCTGTCTCTGTCTCTGTCTCTGTCTCGGTCTCTGTCTCTGTCTCTGTCTCTGTCTCTGTCTCTGTCTCTGTCTCTGTCTATGTCTCTGTCTCTGTCTCTGTCTCTGTCTCTGTCCTTGTCTCCGTCTCTGTCTCTGTCTGTGCCTCTGTCTCTGTCTCTGTCTCTGTCTCTGTCTCTGTCTCTGTCTCTGTCTCTGTCTCTGTCTCTGTCTCTGTCTCTGTCTCTGTCTCTGTCTCCGTCTCTGTCTCTGTCTCTGTCCCTGTCTCTGTCTCTGTCTCTGTCTCGGTCTCTGTCTCTGTCTCTGTCTCTGTCTCTGTCTCTGTCTCTGTCTCTGTCTATGTCTCTGTCTCTGTCTCTGTCTCTGTCTTTGTCTCCGTCTCTGTCTCTGTCTGTGCCTCTGTCTCTGTCTCTGTCTCTGTCTCTGTCTCTGTCTCTGTCTCTGTCTCTGCCTCTGTCTCTGTCCCTATCTCTGTCTCTGTCTCTGTTCCCGCCTCTGTCTTCGCCTCTGCCTCTGTCTCGGTCTTTGTCTCCATCTTCGTCTCCGTCTTTGTCTCCGTCTTTGTCATCGTCCTTGTCTCCGTCGTCGCCTTCCTCTTCGTCTGCGACTTTGTCTCCGTCTTTGTCTACGTCTTTGTCTCCGTCTGTGTCTCCGTCCATGTCTCCTGCCCTTCTGTCTCGGTCTCTGTCTCTGTCTCTGTCTCTGTCTCTGTCTTTGTCTCCGTCTCTGCCTCTGTCTCTGTCTCTGTCTCTGTCTCTGTCTCTGTCTCTGTCTCTGTCTCTGTCTCTGTCTCTGTCTCTGCCTCTGTCTCTGTCTCTGTCTCTGTCTCTGTCTCTGTCTCTGTCTCTGTCTCTGTCTCTGTCTCTGTCTCTGTCTCTGTCTCTGTCTCTGTCTCTGTCTCTGTCTCTGTCTCTGTCTCTGTCTCTGTCTCTGTCTCTGTCTCTGTATCCGTCTTTGTCTCCGTCTTTGTCACCGTCTTTGTCTCCGTTGTCGTCTTCCTCTTTGTCTCCGCTCGTTTCTCCTGCCCCTCTGTGTCGGTCTTTGTCTCATGCACCTCTGTCTCTGTCTCTGTCTCTGTCTCCGTCTCCGTATCGGACTCTGTCTCCGTCTTTGTCTACGTCTCTGTCTCTGTCTCTGCCTCTGTCTCTGTCTCTGTCTCTGTCTCTGTCTCTGTCTCTGTCTCTGTCTCTGTCTCTGTCTCTGTCTTTGTATCCGTCTTTATCTCCGTCTTTGTCTCCGTCGTCGTCTTCCTCTTTGTCTCCGTCTTTGTCTCCGTCCATGTCTCCTGCCCCTCTTTCTCGGTCTTTGTCTCATATGCCTCTGTCTCTGTCTATGTCTCTGTCTCTGTCTGTGTCTCTGCCTCTGTCTCTGCCTCTGTATCGGTATCTGCCTCCGCCTTTGTCTTCGTCTTTGTCTCTGTCATTGTCTCCGTCTTATTCTCCTGCCCCTCTGTCTCCGTATCTCCCTTTCCCTCTGTCTCTGTCCCTGTCCCTGTCCCTGTCCCTGTCCCTGTCTCTGTCTCTGTCCCTGACTCTGTCTCTGTCTCTGTCTTTGTCTCCGTCTGTGTCTCTGTCTCTGCCTCTGTCTCTGTCTCTGTCTCTCTCTCTGTCTCTGTCTCTGTCTCTGTCCCTATCTCTGTCTCTGTCTCTGTTCCCGCCTCTGTCCCCGCCTCTGCCTCTGTCTCGGTCTTTGCCTCCATCTTTGTCTCCATCTTCGTCTCCGTCTTTGTCTCCGTCTTTGTCACCGTCCTTGTCTCCGTGGTCGCCTTCCTCTTCGTCTGCGACCTTGTCTCCGTCTTTGTCTACGTCCTTGTCTCCGTCTATGTCTCCGTCCATGTCTCCTGCCCTCCTGTCTCGGTCTCTGTCTCTGTCTCTGTCTCCGCCTCTGCCTCTGTCTCTGTCTTTGTCTCCATCCTTGTCTCCGTCTTTGTCTCCGTCTTTGTCACCGTCTTTGTCTCCGTCGTCGTCTTCCTCTTCGTCTGCGTCTTTGTCTCCGTCTTTGTCTACGTCTTTGTCTACGTCTTTGTCTCCGTCTTTGTCTTCGTCCATGTCTCCTGCCCCTCTGTCTCGGTCTTTGTCTCATATGCCTCTGTCTCTGTCTATGTCTCTGTCTCTGTCTGTGTCTCTGCCTCTGTCTCTGCCTCTGTATCGGTATCTGTCTCCGCCTTTGTCTTCGTCTTTGTCTCTGTCATTGTCTCCGTCTTTTTCTCCTGCCCCTCTGTCTCCGTATCACCCTTTCCCTCTGTCTCTGTCCCTGTCCCTGTCCCTGTCCCTGTCCCTGTCCCTGTCCCTGTCCCTGTCCCTGTGTCTGTCTCTGTCTCTGTCTCTGTCGCTGTCTCTGTCTCTGTCTCTGTCTTTGTATCCGTCTTTGTCTCCGTCTTTGTCTCCGTCGTCGTCTTCCTCTTTGTCTCCGTCTTTGTCTCCGCTTATATCTCCTGCCCCTCTGTCTCGGTCTTTGTCTCATGCACCTCTGTCTCTGTCTCTGGCTCTGTCTGTGTGTGTGTCTGTGTCTCTGTCTCCGTATCGGTCTCTGTCTCTGTCTCTGTCTCCGCCTTTGTCTCTGCCTTTGTCTCCGTATCTGTCTCTGTCTGTGTCTCCATCTTTGTCTCCGTCTTTGTCTGCGTCTTTGCCTCCGTCTTGGTCACAGTCTTTGTCTCCGTCTTTGTCACCGTCCTTGTCTCCGTCGCCGCCTTCCTCTTCGTCTGCGTCTTTGTCTCCGTCTTTGTCTACGTCTTTGTCTACTTCTTTCTCTCCGCCTTTGCCTCCGTCCATGTCTCCTGCCCCACTGTGTCGGTCTTTGTCTCATGCACCTCTGTCTCTGTCTCTGGCTCTGTCTGTGTGTGTGTCTGTGTCTCTGTCTCCGTATCGGTCTCTGTCTCTGTCTCTGTCTCTGTCTCTGTCTCTGTCTCTGTCTCTGTCTCTGTCTCTGTCTCTGTCTCTGTCTCTGTTTCTGTCTCTGTCTCTGTCTCTGTCTCTGTCTCTGTCTCTGTCTCCGTCTTTGTCTCTGTCTTTGTCTCCATCTTTGTCTCCGTCTTTGTGCCTGTCTTTGTCACCGTATTTGTATCCGTCTGTGTAACCATCTTTGTCTCCGTCTTTGTCTCCGTCTTTGCCTCCGTCTTTGTCTTCGTCTTAGTCTCCGTCTTTGTCTCAGTCTTTGTCTCCGTCTTTGTCTCAGTCTTTGTCTCCGTCTTTGTGCCTGTCTTTGTCTCCATATATGTCACCGTCTTTGTCTCTGTATTTGTCTCCGTCTGTGTCTCCATATTTGTCTCCGTCTTTGTCTCCGTCTTTGCCTCCGTCTTTGCCTCCGTCTTTGTCTACGTCTTTGTCTCCGTCTTTGTCTCCGTCTTTGTCTCCGTCTTTGTCTCCGTCCATGTCTCCTGCCCCTCTGTCTCGGTCTTTGTCTCATGCGCGTCTCTCTCTGTCTCTGTCTCTGTCTGTGTCTCTGTCTCTGTCTCTGTTTCTGTCTCTGTCTCTGTCTCTGTCTCTGTCTCTGTCTCTGTCCCTGTCTCTGTCTCTGTCTCTGTCTCTGCCTCTGTCTCTGTCTCTGTCTCTGTCTCTGTCTCTGTCTCTGTCTCTGTCTCTGTCTCTGTCTCTGTCTCTGTCTCTGTCTCTGTCTCTGTCTTTGTATCCGTCTTTGTCTCCGTCTTTTTCTGCGTCTTTGTCTTCCTACTTCTGTCTGTTTTTGTCTCCGTCTTTGTCTCTATCTCTGTCTCTGTCTTTGTCTCTGTCTCTGTCTCTGGCTCTGTCTCTGTCTCTGTCTCTGTCTTTGTCTCCGTCTCTGTCTCTGCCTCTGTCTCTGTCTCTGTCTCTGTCTCTGTCTCTGTCCCTGCCACTGTCTCTGTCTCTGTCTCTGTCTCTGCCTCGGTCTCTGTCTCTGTCTCTGTCTCTGTCTCTGTCTCTGTCTCTGTCTCTGTCTCTGTCTATGTCTCTGTCTCTGTCTCTGTCTCTGTCTCTGTCTCTGTCCTTGTCTCCGTCTCTGTCTCTGTCTGTGCCTCTGTCTCTGTCTCTGTCTCTGTCTCTGTCTCTGTCTCTGTCTCTGTCTCTGTCTCTGTCTCTGTCTCTGTCTCTGCCTCTGTCTCTGTCTCCGTCTCTGTCTCTGTCTCTGTCCCTGTCTCTGTCTCTGTCTCTATCTCTGTCTCTGTCTCAGTCCCTGTCTCTGTCTCTGTCTCTGTCTCTGTCTCTGTCTCTATCTCTGTCTCTGTCTCTGTCTCTGTCTCTGTCTCTGTCTCTGTCTCTGTCTCTGTCTCTGTCTCTGTCTCTGTCTCTGTCTCTGTCTCTGTCTCTGTCTCTGTCTCTGTCTCTGTCTCTGTCTCTGTCTCAGTCTCAGTCTCAGTCTCGGTCTCTGTCTCTGTCTCAATCTCTTGTCTCTGTCTCTGTCTGTGTCTCCATCTCTGTCTCTGTCTCTGTCTCTGTCTCTGTCTCTGTCTCTGTCTCTGTCTCTGTCTCTTTCTCTGTCTCTGTCTCTGTCTCTGTCTCTGTCTCTGTCTCTGTCTCTGTCTCTGTCTCTGTCTCTGTCTCTGTCTCTGTCTCTGTCTCTGTCTCTGTCTCTGTCTCTGTTTCTGTCTCTGTCTCTGTCTCTGTCTCTGTCTCTGTCTCTGTCTCTGTCTCTGTCTCTGTCTCCGTCTTTGTCTCTGTCTTTGTCTCCATCTTTGTCTCCGTCTTTGTGCCTGTCTTTGTCTCCGTATTTGTATCCGTCTGTGTAACCATCTTTGTCTCCGTCTTTGTCTCCGTCTTTGCCTCCGTCTTTGTCTTCGTCTTAGTCTCCGTCTTTGTCTCAGTCTTTGTCTCCGTCTTTGTGCCTGTCTTTGTCTCCATATATGTCACCGTCTTTGTCTCTGTATTTGTCTCCGTCTGTGTCTCCATATTTGTCTCCGTCTTTGTCTCCGTCTTTGCCTCCGTCTTTGTCTACGTCTTTGTCTCCGTCTTTGTCTCCGTCTTTGTCTCCGTCTTTGTCTCCGTCCATGTCTCCTGCCCCTCTGTCTCGGTCTTTGTCTCATGCGCGTCTCTCTCTGTCTCTGTCTCTGTCTGTGTCTCTGTCTCTGTCTCTGTTTCTGTCTCTGTCTCTGTCTCTGTCTCTGTCTCTGTCTGTCTCTGTCTCTGTCTCTGTCTCTGTCTCTACCTCTGTCTCTGTCTCTGTCTCTGTCTCTGTCTCTGTCTCTGTCTCTGTCTCTGTCTCTGTCTCTGTCTCTGTCTCTGTCTCTGTCTCTGTCTCTGTCTCTGTCTCTGTCTTTGTATCCGTCTTTGTCTCCGTCTTTTTCTCCGTCTTTGTCTTCCTACTTCTGTCTGTTTTTCTCTCCGTCTTTGTCTCTATCTCTGTCTCTGTCTTTGTCTCTGTCTCTGTCTCTGGCTCTGTCTCTGTCTCTGTCTCTGTCTTTGTCTCTGTCTCTGTCTCTGTCTCTGTCTCTGTCTCTGTCTCTGTCTCTGTCTCTGTCTCTGTCTCTGTCTCTGTCTCTGTCTCTGTCTCTGTCTCTGTCTCTGTCTCTGTCTCTGTCTCTGTCTCTGTCTCTGTCTCTGTCTCTGTCTCTGTCTTTGTCACCGTCTTTGTCTCCGTCTTTGTCTACGTCTTTGTCTACGTCTTTGTCTACGTCTTTGTCTCCGTCTTTGTCTCCGTCCATGTCTCCTGCCCCTCTGTCTCGGTCTTTGTCTCATGCGCCTCTGTCTCTGTCTCTGTCTCTGTCTCTGTCTGTGTCTGTGTCTCTGTCTCTGTCTCCGCATCGGACTCTGTCTCCGTCTCGGTCTCCGCCTTTGTCTCTGCCTTTGTCTCCGTATTTGTCTCTGTCTGTGTCTCCATCTTTGTTTCCGTCTTTGTCTCAGTCTTTGTCTCCGTCTTTGTCTCCGTCTTTGTCTTCCTACTTGTCTCTGTTTTTGTCTCCGTCTTTGTCTTCCTACTTGTCTCTGTTTTTGTCTCCGTCTTTGTCTCCGTCTTTGTCACCGTCCTTGTCTCCGTCGTCGCCTTCGTCTTCGTCTGCGACTTTGTCTCCGTCTTTGTCTACGTCTTTGTCTCCGTCTGTGTCTCCGTCCATGTCTCCTGCCCTTCTGTCTCGGCCTCTGTCTCTGTCTTTGTCTCCGTCTCTGTCTCTACCTCTGTCTCTGTCTCTGTCTCTGTCTCTGTGTCTGTCTCTGTCTCTGTCTCTGTCTCTGTCTCTGTCTCTGTCTCTGTCTCTGTCTCTGTCTCTGTCTCTGTCTCTGTCTCTGTCTCTGTCTCTGTCTCTGTCTCTGTCTCTGTCTCTGTCTCTGTCTCTGTCTCTGCCTCTGTCTCTGTCTCAGTGTCTCTGTCTCTGTCTCTGTCTCTGTCTCTGCCTCTGTCTCTGTCCCTATCTCTGTCTCTATCTCTGTCTCTGTCTCTGTCTCTGTCTCTGTCTCTGCCTCTGTCTCTGTCCCTATCTCTGTCTCTGTCTCTGTTCCCGCCTCTGTCTTCGCCTCTGCCTCTGTCTCGGTCTTTGTCTCCATCTTCGTCTCCGTCTTTGTCTCTGTCTTTGTCATCGTCCTTGTCTCCGTCGTCGCCTTCCTCTTCGTCTGCGACTTTGTCTCCGTCTTTGTCTACGTCTTTGTCACCGCCTGTGTCTCCGTCCATGTCTCCTGCCTTTCTGTCTCGGTCTCTGTCTCCGTCTCTGTCTCCATCTCTGTCTCTGTCTCTGTCTCTGTCTCTGTCTCTGTCTCTGTCTCTGTCTCTGTCTCTTTCTCTGTCTCTGTCTCTGTCTCTGTCTCTGTCTCTGTCTCTGTCTCTGTCTCTGTCTCTGTCTCTGTCTCTGTCTCTGTCTCTGTCTCTGTCTCTGTCTCTGTCTCTGTCTCTGTTTCTGTCTCTGTCTCTGTCTCTGTCTCTGTCTCTGTCTCTGTCTCTGTCTCTGTCTCTGTCTCTGTCTCCGTCTTTGTCTCGGTCTCTGTCTCTGTCTCTGTCTCTGTCTCTGTCTCTGTCTCTGTCCTTGTCTCCGTCTCTGTCTCTGTCTGTGCCTCTGTCTCTGTCTCTGTCTCTGTCTCTGTCTCTGTCTCTGTCTCTGTCTCTGTCTCTGTCTCTGTCTCTGTCTCTGCCTCTGTCTCTGTCTCCGTCTCTGTCTCTGTCTCTGTCCCTGTCTCTGTCTCTGTCTCTATCTCTGTCTCTGTCTCAGTCCCTGTCTCTGTCTCTGTCTCTGTCTCTGTCTCTGTCTCTGTCTCTGTCTCTGTCTCTGTCTCTGTCTCTGTCTCTGTCTCTGTCTCTGTCTCTGTCTCTGTCTCTGTCTCTGTCTCTGTCTCTGTCTCTGTCTCTGTCTCTGTCTCTGTCTCAGTCTCAGTCTCAGTCTCGGTCTCTGTCTCTGTCTCAATCTCTTGTCTCTGTCTCTGTCTGTGTCTCCATCTCTGTCTCTGTCTCTGTCTCTGTCTCTGTCTCTGTCTCTGTCTCTGTCTCTTTCTCTGTCTCTGTCTCTGTCTCTGTCTCTGTCTCTGTCTCTGTCTCTGTCTCTGTCTCTGTCTCTGTCTCTGTCTCTGTCTCTGTCTCTGTCTCTGTCTCTGTCTCTGTCTCTGTTTCTGTCTCTGTCTCTGTCTCTGTCTCTGTCTCTGTCTCTGTCTCTGTCTCCGTCTTTGTCTCTGTCTTTGTCTCCATCTTTGTCTCCGTCTTTGTGCCTGTCTTTGTCTCCGTATTTGTATCCGTCTGTGTAACCATCTTTGTCTCCGTCTTTGTCTCCGTCTTTGCCTCCGTCTTTGTCTTCGTCTCAGTCTCCGTCTTTGTCTCAGTCTTTGTCTCCGTCTTTGTGCCTGTCTTTGTCTCCATATATGTCACCGTCTTTGTCTCTGTATTTGTCTCCGTCTGTGTCTCCATATTTGTCTCCGTCTTTGTCTCCGTCTTTGCCTCCGTCTTTGTCTACGTCTTTGTCTCCGTCTTTGTCTCCGTCTTTGTCTCCGTCTTTGTCTCCGTCCATGTCTCCTGCCCCTCTGTCTCGGTCTTTGTCTCATGCGCGTCTCTCTCTGTCTCTGTCTCTGTCTGTGTCTCTGTCTCTGTCTCTGTTTCTGTCTCTGTCTCTGTCTCTGTCTCTGTCTCTGTCTCTGTCTCTGTCTCTGTCTCTGCCTCTGTCTCTGTCTCTGTCTCTGTCTCTGTCTCTGTCTCTGTCTCTGTCTCTGTCTCTGTCTCTGTCTCTGTCTCTGTCTCTGTCTCTGTCTCTGTCTCTGTCTTTGTATCCGTCTTTGTCTCCGTCTTTTTCTCCGTCTTTGTCTTCCTACTTCTGTCTGTTTTTGTCTCCGTCTTTGTCTCTATCTCTGTCTCTGTCTTTGTCTCTGTCTCTGTCTCTGGCTCTGTCTCTGTCTCTGTCTCTGTCTTTGTCTCCGTCTCTGTCTCTGCCTCTGTCTCTGTCTCTGTCTCTGTCTCTGTCTCTGTCCCTGCCACTGTCTCTGTCTCTGTCTCTGTCTCTGTCTCGGTCTCTGTCTCTGTCTCTGTCTCTGTCTCTGTCTCTGTCTCTGTCTCTGTCTATGTCTCTGTCTCTGTCTCTGTCCTTGTCTCCGTCTCTGTCTCTGTCTGTGCCTCTGTCTCTGTCTCTGTCTCTGTCTCTGTCTCTGTCTCTGTCTCTGTCTCTGTCTCTGTCTCTGTCTCTGTCTCTGTCTCCGTCTCTGTCTCTGTCTCTGTCTCTGTCCCTGTCTCTGTCTCTGTCTCTGTCTCGGTCTCTGCCTCTGTATCGGTATCTGCCTCCGCCTTTGTCTTCGTCTTTGTCTCTGTCATTGTCTCCGTCTTTTTCTCCTGCCCCTCTGTCTCCGTATCTCCTTTTCCCTCTGTCTCTGTCCCTGTCCCTGTCCCTGTCCCTGTCCCTGTCCCTGTCTCTGTCTCTGTCTCTGTCTCTGTCTCTGTCTCTGTCTCTGTCTCTGTCTCTGTCTCTGTCTCAGTCTCAGTCTCTGTCTCTGTCTCTGTCTCAATCTCTTGTCTCTGTCTCTGTCTGTGTCTCCATCTCTGTCTCTGTCTCGGTCTCTGTCTCTGTCTCTGTCTCTGTCTCTGTCTCTGTCTCTGTCTCTGTCTCTGTCTCTGTCTCTGTCTCTGTCTCTGTCTCTGTCTCTGTCTCTGCCTCTGTCTCTGTCTCTGTCTCTGTCTCTGTCTCTGTCCCTGCCACTGTCTCTGTCTCTGTCTCTGTCTCTGTCTCGGTCTCTGTCTCTGTCTCTGTCTCTGTCTCTGTCTCTGTCTCTGTCTCTGTCTATGTCTCTGTCTCTGTCTCTGTCCTTGTCTCCGTCTCTGTCTCTGTCTGTGCCTCTGTCTCTGTCTCTGTCTCTGTCTCTGTCTCTGTCTCTGTCTCTGTCTCTGTCTCTGTCTCTGTCTCTGTCTCTGTCTCCGTCTCTGTCTCTGTCTCTGTCTCTGTCCCTGTCTCTGTCTCTGTCTCTGTCTCGGTCTCTGCCTCTGTATCGGTATCTGCCTCCGCCTTTGTCTTCGTCTTTGTCTCTGTCATTGTCTCCGTCTTTTTCTCCTGCCCCTCTGTCTCCGTATCTCCTTTTCCCTCTGTCTCTGTCCCTGTCCCTGTCCCTGTCCCTGTCCCTGTCCCTGTCTCTGTCTCTGTCTCTGTCTCTGTCTCTGTCTCTGTCTCTGTCTCTGTCTCTGTCTCTGTCTCAGTCTCAGTCTCTGTCTCTGTCTCTGTCTCAATCTCTTGTCTCTGTCTCTGTCTGTGTCTCCATCTCTGTCTCTGTCTCGGTCTCTGTCTCTGTCTCTGTCTCTGTCTCTGTCTCTGTCTCTGTCTCTGTCTCTGTCTCTGTCTCTGTCTCTGTCTCTGTCTCTGTCTCTGTCTCTGCCTCTGTCTCTGTCTCTGTCTCTGTCTCTGTGTCTGTCTCTGTCTCTGTCTCTGTCTCTGTCTCTGTCTCTGTCTTTGTATCCGTCTTTGTCTCCGTCTTTGTCTCCGTCGTTGTCTTCCTCTTTGTCTCCGCTTTTGTCTCCGCTTATGTCTCCTGCCCCTCTGTCTCGGTCTTTGTCTCATGCACCTCAGTCTCTGTCTCTGTCTCTGTCTCTGTCTGTGTCTGTGTCTCTGTCTCTGTCTCTGTCTCTGTCTGTTTCTGTGTCTCTGTCTCTGTTTCCGTATCGGACTCTGCCTCTGTCTCTATCTCCGCTTTTGTCTCTGCCTTTGTCTCCGTATTTGTCTCTGTCTGTGTCTCCATCTTTGTCTCCGTCTTTGCCTCCGTCTTGGTCTCGGTCTTTGTCTCCGTCTTTTTCTCCGTCTTTGTCTTCCTACTTCTGTCTGTTTTTGTCTCCGTCTTTGTCTCTATCTCTGTCTCTGTCTTTGTCTCTGTCTCTGTCTCTGTCTCTGTCTTTGTCTCTGTCTCTGTCTCTGTCTCTGTCTCTGTCTCTGTCTCTGTCTCTGTCTCTGTCTTTGTCTCCGTCTCTGTCTCTGCCTCTGTCTCTGTCTCTGTCTCTGTCTCTGTCTCTGTCTCTGTCTTTGTCTCCGTCTCTGTCTCTGCCTCTGTCTCTGTCTCCGCCTCTGCCTCTGTCTCTGTCTTTGTCTCCATCTTTGTCTCCGTCTCTGTCTCCGTTTTTTTCACCGTCTTTGTCTCCGTCGTCGTCTTCCTCTTCGTGTGCGTCTTTGTCTCCGTCTTTGTCTACGTCTTTGTCTACTTCGCTGTCTCCGTCTCTGCCTCTGTCTCTGTCCCTGTCCCTGTCCCTGTCCCTGTCCCTGTCCCTGTCTCTGTCTCTGTCTCTGTCTCTGTCTCTGTCTTTGTCTCCGTCTCTGTCTCTGTCTCTGCCTCTGTTCCCGTCTCTGTGTCTCTGTCTCTGTCTCTGCCTCTGTCTCTGTCTCTGCCTCTGTCTCTGTCCCTATCTCTGTCTCTGTCTCTGTTCCCGCCTCTGTGTTCGCCTCTGCCTCTGTCTCGGTCTTTGTCTCCATCTTCGTCTCCGTCTTTGTCTCCGTCTTTGTCAACGTCCTTGTCTCCGTCGTCGCCTTCCTCTTCGTCTGCGACTTTGTCTCCGTCTTTGTCTACGTCTTTGTCTCCGTCTTTGTCTCCGTCTTTGTCACCGTCTTTGTCTCCATCGTCGTCTTCCTCTTCGTCTGCGTCTTTGTCTCCGTCTTTGTCTACGCCTTTGTCTACGTCTTTGTCTCCGTCTTTGTCTCCGTCCATGTCTCCTTCCCCTCTTTCTCGGTCTTTGTCTCATATGCCTCTGTCTCTGTCTATGTCTCTGTCTCTGTCTGTGTCTCTGCCTGTGTCTCTGCCTCTGTATCGGTATCTGCCTCCGCCTTTGTCTTCGTCTTTGTCTCTGTCATTGTCTCCGTCTTTTTCTCCTGCCCCTCTGTCTCCGTATCTCCTTTTCCCTCTGTCTCTGTCCCTGTCCCTGTCCCTGTCCCTGTCCCTGTCTCTGTCTCTGTCTCTGTCTCTGTCTCTGTCTCTGTCTCTGTCTCTGTCTCTGTCTCTGTCTCAGTCTCTGTCTCTGTCTCTGTCTCAATCTCTTGTCTCTGTCTCTGTCTGTGTCTCCATCTCTGTCTCTGTCTCGGTCTCTGTCTCTGTCTCTGTCTCTGTCTCTGTCTCTGTCTCTGTCTCTGTCTCTGTCTCTGTCTCTGTCTCTGTCTCTGTCTCTGTCTCTGTCTCTGTCTCTGTCTCTGTCTCTGTCTCTGTCTCTGTCTCTGTCTCTGTCTCTGTCTCTGTCTCTGTCTCTGTCTCTGTCTCTGTCTCTGTCTCTGTCTCTGTCTCTGTCTCTGTCTCTGTCTCTGTCTCCGTCTTTGTCTCTGTCTTTGTCTCCATCTTTGTCTCCGTCTTTGTGCCTGTCTTTGTCTCCGTATTTGTATCCGTCAGTGTAACCATCTTTGTCTCCGTCTTTGCCTCCGTCTTTGTCTTCGTCTTAGTCTCCGTCTTTGTCTCAGTCTTCGTCTCCGTCTTTGTGCCTGTCTTTGTCTCCATATTTGTCACCGTCTTTGTCTCTGTATTTGTCTCCGACTGTGTCTCCATATTTGTCTCCGTCTTTGTCTCCGTCTTTGCCTCCGTCTTTGTCTACGTCTTTGTCTCCGTCTTTGTCTCCGTCTTTGTCTCCGTCTTTGTCTCCGTCCATGTCTCCTGCCCCTCTGTCTCGGTCTTTGTCTCATGCGCGTCTCTCTCTGTATCTGTCTCTGTCTGTGTCTCTGTCTCTGTCTCTGTTTCTGTCTCTGTCTCTGTCTCTGTCTCTGTCTCTGTCCCTGTCTCTGTCTCTGTCTCTGCCTGTGTCTGTGTCTCTGTCTCTGTCTCTGTCTCTGTCTCTGTCTCTGTCTCTGTCTCTGTCTCTGTCTCTGTCTTTGTATCCGTCTTTGTCTCCGTCTTTGTCTCCGTCGTTGTCTTCCTCTTTGTCTCCGCCTTTGTCTCCGCTTATGTCTCCTGCCCCTCTGTCTCGGTCTTTGTCTCATGCACCTCAGTCTCTGTCTCTGTCTCTGTCTCTGTCTCTGCCTGTGTCTGTGTCTCTGTCTCTGTCTCTGTCTCTGTCTGTGTCTGTGTCTCTGTCTCTGTTTCCGTATCGGACTCTGCCTCTGTCTCTATCTCCGCTTTTGTCTCTGCCTTTGTCTCCGTATTTGTCTCTGTCTGTGTCTCCATCTTTGTCTCCGTCTTTGCCTCCGTCTTGGTCTCGGTCTTTGTCTCCGTCTGTGTCTCCGTCCATGTCTCCTGCCCTTCTGTCTCGGTCTCTGTCTCCGTCTCCGTCTCTGTCTCTGCCTCTGTCTCTGTCTCTGTCTCCGTCTTTGTCTCTATCTCTGTCTCTGTCTTTGTCTCTGTCTCTGTCTCTGTCTCTGTCTCTGTCTCTGTCTCTGTCTCTGTCTCTGTCTCTGTCTCTGTCTCTGTCTCTGTCTCTGTCTCTGTCTCTGTCTCTGCCTCTGTCTCTGTCTCTGTCTCTGTCTCTGTCTCTGTCGCGGTCTTTGTCTCCGTCTTCGTTTTCCTCTTTGTTTCCGACTTTGTCTCCGTCTTTATCTCCTGCCCCAGGGTCACCGCCTTTGTCACCTGCCCCTATGTTTCTGTCGCTCTCTCTGTCTCTGTCTGTGTCTCTGTCTCCGTCTCTGTCTCTGTCTCTGTCTGTGTCTCTGTCTCCGTCTCTGTCTCTGTTTCTGTCTCTGTCTCTGTCTCTGTCTCTGTCTCTGTCTCTGTCTCTGTCTCTGTCTCTGTCTCTGTCTCTGTCTCTGTCTCTGTCTCTGTCTCTGTCTCTGTCTCTGCCTCTGTCTCTGTCTCCGTCTCTGTCTCTGTCTCTGTCCCTGTCTCTGTCTCTGTCTCTGTCTCGGTCTCTGTCTCTGTCTCTGTCTCTGTCTCTGCCTCTGTCTCTGTCTCTGTCTCTGTCTATGTCTCTGTCTGTGTCTCTGTCTCTGTCTCTGTCTTTGTCTCCGTCTCTGTCTCCGTCTGTGCCTCTGTCTCTGTCTCTGTCTCTGTCTCTGTCTCTGTCTCTGTCTCTGTCTCTGTCTCTGTCTCTGTCTCTGTCTCTGCCTCTGTCTCTGTCTCTGTCTCTGTCTCTGTCTCTGTCTCTGTCTCTGTCTCTGTCTCTGTCTCTGTCTCTGTCTCTGTCTCTGTCTCTGTCTCTGTCTCTGTCTCTGTCTCTGTCTCTGTCTCTGTCTCTGTATCCGTCTTTGTCTCCGTCTTTGTCACCGTCTTTGTCTCCGTTGTCGTCTTCCTCTTTGTCTCCGCTCGTTTCTCCTGCCCCTCTGTGTCGGTCTTTGTCTCATGCACCTCTGTCTCTGTCTCTGTCTCTGTCTCCGTCTCCGTATCGGACTCTGTCTCCGTCTTTGTCTACGTCTCTGTCTCTGTCTCTGCCTCTGTCTCTGTCTCTGTCTCTGTCTCTGTCTCTGTCTCTGTCTCTGTCTCTGTCTTTGTATCCGTCTTTATCTCCGTCTTTGTCTCCGTCGTCGTCTTCCTCTTTGTCTCCGTCTTTGTCTCCGTCCATGTCTCCTGCCCCTCTTTCTCGGTCTTTGTCTCATATGCCTCTGTCTCTGTCTATGTCTCTGTCTCTGTCTGTGTCTCTGCCTCTGTCTCTGCCTCTGTCTCTGTCTCTGTCTCTGTCTCTGTCTCTGTCTCTGTCTCTGTCTCTGTCTCTGTCTCTGTCTCTGTCTTTGTATCCGTCTTTATCTCCGTCTTTGTCTCCTGTCGTCGTCTTCCTCTTTGTCTCCGTCTTTGTCTCCGTCCATGTCTCCTGCCCCTCTTTCTCGGTCTTTGTCTCATATGCCTCTGTCTCTGTCTATGTCTCTGTCTCTGTCTGTGTCTCTGCCTCTGTCTCTGCCTCTGTATCGGTATCTGCCTCCGCCTTTGTCTTCGTCTTTGTCTCTGTCATTGTCTCCGTCTTTTTCTCCTGCCCCTCTGTCTCCGTATCTCCCTTTCCCTCTGTCTCTGTCCCTGTCCCTGTCCCTGTCCCTGTCCCTGTCTCTGTCTCTGTCCCTGACTCTGTCTCTGTCTCTGTCTTTGTCTCCGTCTGTGTCTCTGTCTCTGCCTCTGTCTCTGTCTCTGTCTCTGTCTCTGTCTCTCTCTCTGTCTCTGTCTCTGTCTCTGTCCCTATCTCTGTCTCTGTCTCTGTTCCCGCCTCTGTCCCCGCCTCTGCCTCTGTCTCGGTCTTTGCCTCCATCTTTGTCTCCATCTTCGTCTCCGTCTTTGTCTCTGTCTTTGTCACCGTCCTTGTCTCCGTGGTCGCCTTCCTCTTCGTCTGCGACCTTGTCTCCGTCTTTGTCTACGTCCTTGTCTCCGTCTATGTCTCCGTCCATGTCTCCTGCCCTCCTGTCTCGGTCTCTGTCTCTGTCTCTGTCTCCGCCTCTGCCTCTGTCTCTGTCTTTGTCTCCATCCTTGTCTCCGTCTTTGTCTCCGTCTTTGTCACCGTCTTTGTCTCCGTCGTCGTCTTCCTCTTCGTCTGCGTCTTTGTCTCCGTCTTTGTCTACGTCTTTGTCTACGTCTTTGTCTCCGTCTTTGTCTTCGTCCATGTCTCCTGCCCCTCTGTCTCGGTCTTTGTCTCATATGCCTCTGTCTCTGTCTATGTCTCTGTCTCTGTCTGTGTCTCTGCCTCTGTCTCTGCCTCTGTATCGGTATCTGTCTCCGCCTTTGTCTTCGTCTTTGTCTCTGTCATTGTCTCCGTCTTTTTCTCCTGCCCCTCTGTCTCCGTATCACCCTTTCCCTCTGTCTCTGTCCCTGTCCCTGTCCCTGTCCCTGTCCCTGTCCCTGTCCCTGTGTCTGTCTCTGTCTCTGTCTCTGTCTCTGTCGCTGTCTCTGTCTCTGTCTCTGTCTTTGTATCCGTCTTTGTCTCCGTCTTTGTCTCCGTCGTCGTCTTCCTCTTTGTCTCCGTCTTTGTCTCCGCTTATATCTCCTGCCCCTCTGTCTCAGTCTTTGCCTCATGCACCTCTGTCTCTGTCTCTGGCTCTGTCTGTGTGTGTGTCTGTGTCTCTGTCTCCGTATCGGTCTCTGTCTCTGTCTCTGTCTCCGCCTTTGTCTCTGCCTTTGTCTCCGTATCTGTCTCTGTCTGTGTCTCCATCTTTGTCTCCGTCTTTGTCTGCGTCTTTGCCTCCGTCTTGGTCTCAGTCTTTGTCTCCGTCTTTGTCACCGTCCTTGTCTCCGTCGCCGCCTTCCTCTTCGTCTGCGTCTTTGTCTCCGTCTTTGTCTACGTCTTTGTCTACTTCTTTCTCTCCGCCTTTGCCTCCGTCCATGTCTCCTGCGCCACTGTGTCGGTCTTTGTCTCATGCGCCTCTGTCTCTGTCTACGTCTCTGTATCTGTCTGTGTCTCTGTCTCTGTCTCTGCCTCTGCATCGGTATCTGTCTTCGTCTTTGTCTTCGTCTTTGTCTCTGTCATTGTCTCCGACTTTGTCTCCTGCCCCTCTGTCTCCGTCTCTCCCTTTCCCTCTGTCACTGTCCCTGTCCCTGTCCCTGTCTCTGTCTCTGTCTCTGACTCTGTCTCTATCTCTGTCTCTGTCTCTGTCTCTGTCCCAGCCTCTGTCTCTGTCCCTATCTCTGTCTCTGTCTCTATTCCCGTCTCTGTCTCCGCCTCTGCCTCTGTCACTGTCTTTGTCTCCATCTTTGTCTCCGTCTTTGTCTCCGTCTTTGTCACCGTCTTTGTCTCCGTCGTCGTGTTCCTCTTCGTCTGCGTCTTTGTCTCCGGCTTTGCCTCCGTCTTTGTCTACGTTTTTGTCTCCGTCTTTGTCTCCGTCCATGTCTCCTGCCCCTCTGTCTCGGTCTTTGTCTCATGCGCCTCTGTCTCTGACCCTGTCTCTGTCTGTGTCTATGTCTCTGTCTCTTCCTCTGCATCGGTTTCTGTCCCTGTCCCTGTCTCCGTCTTTGTATCCGTCTTTGTCTCCGTCTTTGTCACCGTCTTTGTCTCCGTCGTCGTCTTCCTCTTTGTCTCCGTCTTTGTCTCCGTCTTTGTCACCGTCCTTGTCTTCATACTTGTCTCTGTTTTTGTCTCCGTCTTTGTCTCTATCTCTGTCTCTGTCTCTCCCTCTGTCTCTGTCTCTGTCTCTGTCTCTGCCTCTGTATCGGTATCTGTCTCCGCCTTTGTCTTCGTCTTTGTCTCCGTCTTTGTCTCCGCTTATGTCTCCTGCCCCTCTGTCTCGGTCTTTGTCTCATGCACCTCTGTCTCTGTCTCTGTCTCTGTCTGTGTCTCTGTCTGTGTCTCTGTCTCTGTCTCTGCCTCTGTCTCTGTTTCTGTCTCTGTCTCTGTCTCTGTCTCTGTCTCTGTCTCTGTCTGTGTCTCTGTCTCTGTCTCTGCGTCTCTGGCTCTGTCTCTGCCTCTGTCTCTGTCTCTGCCTCTGTCTCTGTCCCTATCTCTGTCTCTGTCTCTGTTCCCGCCTCTGTCTCCGCCTCTGCCTCTGTCTCGGTCTTTGTCTCCATCTTCGTCTCCGTCTTTGTCTCCGTCTTTGTCACCGTCCTTGTCTCCGTCGTCGCCTTCCTCTTCGTCTGCGACTTTGTCTCCGTCTTTGTCTACGTCTTTGTCTCCGTCTGTGTCTCCGTCCATGTCTCCTGCCCTTCTGTCTCGGTCTTTGTATCATGCGACTCTGTCTCTGTCTCTGTCTCTGTCTCTGTCTCTGTCTCTGTCTCTGTCTCTGTCTCTGTCTCTGTCTCTGTCTCTGTCTCTGTCTCCGTCTCTGTCTCTGTCTCTGTCTCTGTCTCTGTCTCTGTCTCTGTCTCTGCCTCTGTCTCTGTCCCTATCTCTCTCTCTGTCTCTGTTCCCGCCTCTGTCTTCGCCTCTGCTTCTTTCTCGGTCTTTGTCTCCATCTTCGTCTCCGTCTTTGTCTCCGTCTTTGTCACCGTCCTTGTCTCCGTCGTCGCCTTCCTCTTCGTCTGCGACTTTGTCTCCGTCTTTGTCTACGTCTTTGTCTACGTCTTTGTCTCCGTCTGTGTCTCCGTCCATGTCTCGTGCCCTTCTGTCTCGGTCTCTGTCTCTGTCTTTGTCTCCGTCTCTGTCTCTGCCTCTGTCTCTGTCTCTGTCTCTGTCTCTGTCTCTGTCTCTGTCTCTGTTTCTGTCTCTGTCCCTGCCACTGTCTCTGTCTCTGTCTCTGTCTCGGTCTCTGTCTCTGTCTGTGTCTCTGTCTCTGTCTCTGTCTCTGTCTCTGTCTATGTCTCTGTCTCTGTCTCTGTCTCTGTCTTTGTCTCCGTCTCTGTGTCTGTCTGTGCCTCTGTCTCTGTCTCTGTCTCTGTCTCTGTCTCTGTCTCTGTCTCTGCCTCTGTCTCTGTCTCTGTCTCTGTCTCTGTCTCTGTCCCTGTCTCTGTCTCTGTCTCTGTCTCTGTCTCTGTCTGTGTCTCTGTCTCTGCCTCTGTTTCTGTCTCTGTCTCTGTCTCTGTCTCTGTCTCTGTCTTTGTATCCGTCTTTGTCTCCGTCTTTGTCTCCGTCGTCGTCTGCCTCTTTCTCTCCGTCTTTGTCTCCGCTTATGTCTCCTGCTCCTCTGTCTCGGTCTTTGTCTCATGCACCTCTGTCTCTGTCTCTGTCTCTGTCTGTGCCTGTGTCTCTGTCTCTGCCTCCGTATCGGTCTCTGTCTCTGTTTCTGTCTCCGCCTTTGTCTCTGCCTTTGTCTCCGTATTTGTCTCTGTCTGTGTCTCCATATTTGTCTCCGTCTTTGTCTGCGTCTTTGCCTCCGTTTTGGTCTCAGTCTTTGTCTCCGTCTTTGTCTCCGTCTTTGCCTCCGTCTTGGTCTCAGTCTTTGTCTCCGTCTTTATCTCCGTCTTTGTCTTCATACTTGTCTCTGTTTTTGTCTCCGTCTTTGTCTCTATCTCTGTCTCTGTCTTTGTCTCTGTCTCTGTCTCTGTCTCTGTCTCTGTCTCTGTCTCTGTCTCTGTCTCTGTCTCTGTCTCTGTCTCTGTCTCTGTCTCTGTCTCTGTCTCTGTCTGTGTCTCTGTCTCTGCCTCTGTTTCTGTCTCTGTCTCTGTCTCTGTCTCTGTCTCTGTCTCTGTCTCTGTCTCTGTCTCTGTCTCTGTCTCTGTCTCTGTCTCTGTCTCTGTCTCTGTCTGTGTCTGTGTCTCTGTCTCTGTTTCCGTATCGGACTCTGCCTCTGTCTCTGTCTCCGCTTTTGTCTCTGCCTTTGTCTCCGTATTTGTCTCTGTCTGTGTCTCCATCTTTGTCTCCGTCTTTGCCTCCGTCTTGGTCTCGGTCTTTGTCTCCGTCTTTTTCTCCGTCTTTGTCTTCCTACTTGTGTCTGTTTTTGTCTCGTCTTTGTCTCTATCTCTGTCTCTGTCTCTGTCTCTGTCTCTGTCTCTGTCTCTGTTTCTGTCTCTGTCCCTGCCACTGTCTCTGTCTCTGTCTCTGTCTCGGTCTCTGTCTCTGTCTGTGTCTCTGTCTCTGTCTCTGTCTCTGTCTCTGTCTATGTCTCTGTCTCTGTCTCTGTCTCTGTCTTTGTCTCCGTCTCTGTGTCTGTCTGTGCCTCTGTCTCTGTCTCTGTCTCTGTCTCTGTCTCTGTCTCTGTCTCTGTCTCTGCCTCTGTCTCTGTCTCTGTCTCTGTCTCTGTCTCTGTCCCTGTCTCTGTCTCTGTCTCTGTCTCTGTCTCTGTCTCTGTCTGTGTCTCTGTCTCTGCCTCTGTTTCTGTCTCTGTCTCTGTCTCTGTCTCTGTCTCTGTCTTTGTATCCGTCTTTGTCTCCGTCTTTGTCTCCGTCGTCGTCTGCCTCTTTCTCTCCGTCTTTGTCTCCGCTTATGTCTCCGGCTCCTCTGTCTCGGTCTTTGTCTCATGCACCTCTGTCTCTGTCTCTGTCTCTGTCTGTGCCTGTGTCTCTGTCTCTGCCTCCGTATCGGTCTCTGTCTCTGTTTCTGTCTCCGCCTTTGTCTCTGCCTTTGTCTCCGTATTTGTCTCTGTCTGTGTCTCCATATTTGTCTCCGTCTTTGTCTGCGTCTTTGCCTCCGTTTTGGTCTCAGTCTTTGTCTCCGTCTTAGTCTCCGTCTTTGCCTCCGTCTTGGTCTCAGTCTTTGTCTCCGTCTTTATCTCCGTCTTTGTCTCCGCTTATGTCTCCTGCCCATCTGTCTCGGTCTTTGTCTCATGCACCTCTGTCTCTGTCTCTGTCTCTGTCTGTATCTGTGTCTCTCTCTCTGTCTCCGTATCGGTCTCTGTCCCTGTCTCTGTCTCTGTCTCTGTCTCTGTCTCTGCCTCTGTCTCTGTCTCTGCCTCTGTCTCTGTCTCTGTCTCCGTCTCTGTCTCTGTCTTTGTCTCCGTCTTTGTCTCCGCGTTTGTGTCCGTCTTTGTCTCCGTCTTTGTCTCCGTCTTCGTTTTCCTCTTTGTTTCCGACTTTGTCTCCGTCTTTGTCTCCTGCCCCAGGGTCACCGCCTTTGTCACCTGCCCCTATGTTTCTGTCGCTCTCTCTGTCTCTGTCTGTGTCTCTGTCTCCGTCTCTGTCTCTGTTTCTGTCTCTGTCTCTCCCTCTGTCTCTGTCTCTGTCTCTGTCTCTGTCTCTGTCTGTGTCTCTGTCTCTGTCTCTGTCTCTGTCTCTGTCTCTGTCTCTGTCTTTGTATCCGTCTTTGTCTCCGTCTTTGTCTCCGTCGTCGTCTCCTTCTTTCTCTCCGTCTTTGTCTCCGCTTATGTCTCCTGCTCCTCTGTCTCGGTCTTTGTCTCATGCACCTCTGTCTCTGTCTCTGTCTCTGTCTGTGCCTGTGTCTCTGTCTCTGCCTCCGTATCGGTCTCTGTCTCTGTCTCTGTCTCCGCCTTTGTCTCTGCCTTTGTCTCCGTATTTGTCTCTGTCTGTGTCTCCATATTTGTCTCCGTCTTTGTCTGCGTCTTTGCCTCCGTTTTGGTCTCAGTCTTTGTCTCCGTCTTTGTCTCCGTCTTTGCCTCCGTCTTGGTCTCAGTCTTTGTCTCCGTCTTTATCTCCGTCTTTGTCTTCATACTTGTCTCTGTTTTTGTCTCCGTCTTTGTCTCTATCTCTGTCTCTGTCTTTGTCTCTGTCTCTGTCTCTGTCTCTGTCTCTGTCTCTGTCTCTGTCTCTGTCTCTGTCTCTGTCTCTGTCTCTGTCTCTGTCTCTGTCTCTGTCTGTGTCTCTGTCTCTGCCTCTGTTTCTGTCTCTGTCTCTGTCTCTGTCTCTGTCTCTGTCTTTGTATCCGTCTTTGTCTCCGTCTTTGTCTCCGTCGTCGTCTGCCTCTTTCTCTCCGTCTTTGTCTCCGCTTATGTCTCCTGCTCCTCTGTCTCGGTCTTTGTCTCATGCACCTCTGTCTCTGTCTCTGTCTCTGTCTGTGCCTGTGTCTCTGTCTCTGCCTCCGTATCGGTCTCTGTCTCTGTTTCTGTCTCCGCCTTTGTCTCTGCCTTTGTCTCCGTATTTGTCTCTGTCTGTGTCTCCATATTTGTCTCCGTCTTTGTCTGCGTCTTTGCCTCCGTTTTGGTCTCAGTCTTTGTCTCCGTCTTTGTCTCCGTCTTTGCCTCCGTCTTGGTCTCAGTCTTTGTCTCCGTCTTTATCTCCGTCTTTGTCTTCATACTTGTCTCTGTTTTTGTCTCCGTCTTTGTCTCTATCTCTGTCTCTGTCTTTGTCTCTGTCTCTGTCTCTGTCTCTGTCTCTGTCTCTGTCTCTGTCTCTGTCTCTGTCTCTGTCTCTGTCTCTGTCTCTGTCTCTGTCTCTGTCTCTGTCTGTGTCTCTGTCTCTGCCTCTGTTTCTGTCTCTGTCTCTGTCTCTGTCTCTGTCTCTGTCTCTGTCTCTGTCTCTGTCTCTGTCTCTGTCTCTGTCTCTGTCTCTGTCTCTGTCTCTGTCTCTGTCTCTGTCTGTGTCTGTGTCTCTGTCTCTGTTTCCGTATCGGACTCTGCCTCTGTCTCTGTCTCCGCTTTTGTCTCTGCCTTTGTCTCCGTATTTGTCTCTGTCTGTGTCTCCATCTTTGTCTCCGTCTTTGCCTCCGTCTTGGTCTCGGTCTTTGTCTCCGTCTTTTTCTCCGTCTTTGTCTTCCTACTTGTGTCTGTTTTTGTCTCGTCTTTGTCTCTATCTCTGTCTCTGTCTCTGTCTCTGTCTCTGTCTCTGTCTCTGTCTCTGTCTCTGTCCCTGTCCTCGTCTCTGTCTCTGTCTCTGTCTCTGTCTCTGTCTCTGTCTCTGTCTCTGTCTCTGTCTCTGTCTCTGTCTCTGTCTCTGTCTCTGTCTCTGTCTCTGTCTCTGTCTCTGTCTCTGTCTCTGTCTCTGTCTCTGTCTCTGTCTCTGTCTCTGTCTCTGTCTCTGTCTCTGTCTCTTTCTCTGTCTCTGTCTCTGTCTCTGTCTCTGTCTCTGTCTCTGTCTCTGTCTCTGTCTCTGTCTCTGTCTCTGTCTCTGTCTCTGTCTCTGTCTTCGTATCCGTCTTTGTCTCCGTCTTTGTCTCCGTCGTCGTCTTCCCCTTTGTCTCCGTCTTTGTCTCCGCTTATGTCTCCTGCCCCTCTGTCTCGGTCTTTGTCTCATGCACCTCTGTCTCTGTCTCTGTCTCTGTCTGTGCCTGTGTCTCTGTCTCTGTCTCCGTATCGGTCTCTGTCTCTGTCTCTGTCTCCGCCTTTGTCTCTGCCTTTGTCTCCGTATTTGTCTCTGTCTGTGTCTCTATATTTGTCTCCGTCTTTGTCTGCGTCTTTGCCTCCGTTTTGGTCTCAGTCTTTGTCTCCGTCTTAGTCTCCGTCTTTGCCTCCGTCTTGGTCTCAGTCTTTGTCTCCGTCTTTATCTCCGTCTTTGTCTCCGCTTATGTCTCCTGCCCATCTGTCTCGGTCTTTGTCTCATGCACCTCTGTCTCTGTCTCTGTCTCTGTCTGTATCTGTGTCTCTCTCTCTGTCTCCGTATCGGTCTCTGTCCCTGTCTCTGTCTCTGTCTCTGTCTCTGTCTCTGCCTCTGTCTCTGTCTCTGCCTCTGTCTCTGTCTCTGTCTCCGTCTCTGTCTCTGTCTTTGTCTCCGTCTTTGTCTCCGCGTTTGTGTCCGTCTTTGTCTCCGTCTTTGTCTCCGTCTTCGTTTTCCTCTTTGTTTCCGACTTTGTCTCCGTCTTTGTCTCCTGCCCCAGGGTCACCGCCTTTGTCACCTGCCCCTATGTTTCTGTCGCTCTCTCTGTCTCTGTCTGTGTCTCTGTCTCCGTCTCTGTCTCTGTTTCTGTCTCTGTCTCTCCCTCTGTCTCTGTCTCTGTCTCTGTCTCTGTCTCTGTCTGTGTCTCTGTCTCTGTCTCTGTCTCTGTCTCTGTCTCTGTCTCTGTCTTTGTATCCGTCTTTGTCTCCGTCTTTGTCTCCGTCGTCGTCTCCCTCTTTCTCTCCGTCTTTGTCTCCGCTTATGTCTCCTGCTCCTCTGTCTCGGTCTTTGTCTCATGCACCTCTGTCTCTGTCTCTGTCTCTGTCTGTGCCTGTGTCTCTGTCTCTGCCTCCGTATCGGTCTCTGTCTCTGTCTCTGTCTCCGCCTTTGTCTCTGCCTTTGTCTCCGTATTTGTCTCTGTCTGTGTCTCCATATTTGTCTCCGTCTTTGTCTGCGTCTTTGCCTCCGTTTTGGTCTCAGTCTTTGTCTCCGTCTTTGTCTCCGTCTTTGCCTCCGTCTTGGTCTCAGTCTTTGTCTCCGTCTTTATCTCCGTCTTTGTCTTCATACTTGTCTCTGTTTTTGTCTCCGTCTTTGTCTCTATCTCTGTCTCTGTCTTTGTCTCTGTCTCTGTCTCTGTCTCTGTCTCTGTCTCTGTCTCTGTCTCTGTCTCTGTCTCTGTCTCTGTCTCTGTCTCTGTCTCTGTCTCTGTCTCTGTCTGTGTCTCTGTCTCTGCCTCTGTTTCTGTCTCTGTCTCTGTCTCTGTCTCTGTCTCTGTCTTTGTATCCGTCTTTGTCTCCGTCTTTGTCTCCGTCGTCGTCTGCCTCTTTCTCTCCGTCTTTGTCTCCGCTTATGTCTCCTGCTCCTCTGTCTCGGTCTTTGTCTCATGCACCTCTGTCTCTGTCTCTGTCTCTGTCTGTGCCTGTGTCTCTGTCTCTGCCTCCGTATCGGTCTCTGTCTCTGTTTCTGTCTCCGCCTTTGTCTCTGCCTTTGTCTCCGTATTTGTCTCTGTCTGTGTCTCCATATTTGTCTCCGTCTTTGTCTGCGTCTTTGCCTCCGTTTTGGTCTCAGTCTTTGTCTCCGTCTTTGTCTCCGTCTTTGCCTCCGTCTTGGTCTCAGTCTTTGTCTCCGTCTTTATCTCCGTCTTTGTCTTCATACTTGTCTCTGTTTTTGTCTCCGTCTTTGTCTCTATCTCTGTCTCTGTCTTTGTCTCTGTCTCTGTCTCTGTCTCTGTCTCTGTCTCTGTCTCTGTCTCTGTCTCTGTCTCTGTCTCTGTCTCTGTCTCTGTCTCTGTCTCTGTCTCTGTCTCTGTCTGTGTCTCTGTCTCTGCCTCTGTTTCTGTCTCTGTCTCTGTCTCTGTCTCTGTCTCTGTCTCTGTCTCTGTCTCTGTCTCTGTCTCTGTCTCTGTCTCTGTCTCTGTCTCTGTCTGTGTCTGTGTCTCTGTCTCTGTTTCCGTATCGGACTCTGCCTCTGTCTCTGTCTCCGCTTTTGTCTCTGCCTTTGTCTCCGTATTTGTCTCTGTCTGTGTCTCCATCTTTGTCTCCGTCTTTGCCTCCGTCTTGGTCTCGGTCTTTGTCTCCGTCTTTTTCTCCGTCTTTGTCTTCCTACTTGTGTCTGTTTTTGTCTCGTCTTTGTCTCTATCTCTGTCTCTGTCTCTGTCTCTGTCTCTGTCTCTCTCTCTGTCTCTGTCTCTGTCCCTGTCTCTGTCTCTGTCTCTGTCTCTGTCTCTGTCTCTGTCTCTGTCTCTGTCTCTGTCTCTGTCTCTGTCTCTGTCTCTGTCTCTGTCTCTGTCTCTGTCTCTGTCTCTGTCTCTGTCTCTGTCTCTGTCTCTGTCTCTGTCTCTGTCTCTTTCTCTGTCTCTGTCTCTGTCTCTGTCTCTGTCTCTGTCTCTGTCTCTGTCTCTGTCTCTGTCTCTGTCTCTGTCTCTGTCTCTGTCTCTGTCTCTGTCTTCGTATCCGTCTTTGTCTCCGTCTTTGTCTCCGTCGTCGTCTTCCCCTTTGTCTCCGTCTTTGTCTCCGCTTATGTCTCCTGCCCCTCTGTCTCGGTCTTTGTCTCATGCACCTCTGTCTCTGTCTCTGTCTCTGTCTGTGCCTGTGTCTCTGTCTCTGTCTCCGTATCGGTCTCTGTCTCTGTCTCTGTCTCCGCCTTTGTCTCTGCCTTTGTCTCCGTATTTGTCTCTGTCTGTGTCTCTATATTTGTCTCCGTCTTTGTCTGCGTCTTTGCCTCCGTTTTGGTCTCAGTCTTTGTCTCCGTCTTTGTCTCCGTCTTTGTCTTCCTGCTTGTCTCTGTTTTTGTCTGCGTCTTTGTCTCTATCTCTGTCTCCGTCTCTCTCTCTGTCTCTGTCTCTGTCTCTGTCTGTGTCTCTGTCTCTGTCTCTGTCTCTGTCTCTGTCTCCGTCTTTGTCTCTGTCTTTGTCTCCATCTTTGTCTCCGTCTTTGTGCCTGTCTT
The DNA here is from genome assembly GCA_945859595.2 of Megachile willughbiella. NCBI lineage: Eukaryota > Metazoa > Arthropoda > Insecta > Hymenoptera > Megachilidae > Megachile > Megachile willughbiella. The sequence continues at coordinate 1,270,002 of CAMAOD020000271.1, forward strand.
TGTCTCCGTATTTGTGTCCGTCTGTGTAACCATCTTTGTCTCCGTCTTTGTCTCCGTCTTTGCCTCCGTCTTTGTCTTCGTCTTAGTCTCCGTCTTTGTCTCAGTCTTTGTCTCCGTCTTTGTGCCTGTCTTTGTCTCCATATTTGGCACCGTCTTTGTCTCTGTATTTGTCTCCGTCTGTGTCTCCATATTTGTCTCCGTCTTTGTCTCCGTCTTTGCCTCCGTCTTTGTCTACGTCTTTGTCTCCGTCTTTGTCTCCGTCTTTGTCTCCGTCTTTGTCTCCGTCTTTGTCTCCGTCCATGTCTCCTGACCCTCTGTCTCGGTCTTTGTCTCATGCGCGTCTCTCTCTGTCTCTGTCTCTGTCTGTGCCTCTGTCTCTGCCTCTGTTTCTGTCTCTGTCTCTGTCTCTGTCTCTGTCTCTCTCTCTGTCTCTGTCTCTGTCTCTGTCTCTGTCTCTGTCTCTGTCTCTGTCTCTGTCTCTGTCTCTGTCTCTGTCTCTGTCTTTGTATCCGTCTTTGTCTCCGTCTTTGTCTCCGCTTATGTCTCCTGCCCCTCTGTCTCGGTCTTTGTCTCATGCACCTCAGTCTCTGTCTCTGTCTCTGTCTCTGTCTGTGTCTGTGTCTCTGTCTCTGTCTCTGTCTCTGTCTCTGTCTCTGTCTCTGTCTGTGTCTGTGTCTCTGTCTCTGTTTCCGTATCGGACTCTGCCTCTGTCTCTGTCTCCGCTTTTGTCTCTGCCTTTGTCTCCGTATTTGTCTCTGTCTGTGTCTCCATCTTTGTCTCCGTCTTTGCCTCCGTCTTGGTCTCGGTCTTTGTCTCCGTCTTTTTCTCCGTCTTTGTCTTCCTACTTGTGTCTGTTTTTGTCTCCGTCTTTGTCTCCATCTCTGTCTCTGTCTTCGTCTCTGTCTCTGTCTCTGTCTCTGTCTCTGTCTTTGTCTCTGTCTCTGTCTCTGTCTCTGTCTCTGTCTCTGTCTCTGTCTCTGTCTCTGTCTCTGTCTCTGTCTCTGTCTCTGTCTCTGTCTCTGTCTCTGTCTCTGTCTCTGTCTGTGTCTCTGTCTCTGCCTCTGTTTCTGTCTCTGTCTCTGTCTCTGTCTCTGTCTCTGTCTCTGTCTCTGTCTCTGTCTCTGTCTCTGTCTCTGTCTCTGTCTCTGTCTCTGTCTCTGTCTCTGTCTCTGTCTCTGTCTCTGTCTCTGTCTCTGTCTCTGTCTCTGTCTGTGTCTCTGTCTCTGCCTCTGTTTCTGTCTCTGTCTCTGTCTCTGTCTCTGTCTCTGTCTTTGTATCCGTCTTTGTCTCCGTCTTTGTCTCCGTCGTCGTCTGCCTCTTTCTCTCCGTCTTTGTCTCCGCTTATGTCTCCGGCTCCTCTGTCTCGGTCTTTGTCTCATGCACCTCTGTCTCTGTCTCTGTCTCTGTCTGTGCCTGAGTCTCTGTCTCTGCCTCCGTATCGGTCTCTGTCTCTGTTTCTGTCTCCGCCTTTGTCTCTGCCTTTGTCTCCGTATTTGTCTCTGTCTGTGTCTCCATATTTGTCTCCGTCTTTGTCTGCGTCTTTGCCTCCGTTTTGGTCTCAGTCTTTGTCTCCGTCTTAGTCTCCGTCTTTGCCTCCCTCTTGGTCTCAGTCTTTGTCTCCGTCTTTATCTCCGTCTTTGTCTCCGCTTATGTCTCCTGCCCATCTGTCTCGGTCTTTGTCTCATGCACCTCTGTCTCTGTCTCTGTCTCTGTCTGTATCTGTGTCTCTCTCTCTGTCTCCGTATCGGTCTCTGTCCCTGTCTCTGTCTCTGTCTCTGTCTCTGTCTCTGCCTCTGTCTCTGTCTCTGCCTCTGTCTCTGTCTCTGTCTCCGTCTCTGTCTCTGTCTTTGTCTCCGTCTTTGTCTCCGCGTTTGTGTCCGTCTTTGTCTCCGTCTTTGTCTCCGTCTTCGTTTTCCTCTTTGTTTCCGACTTTGTCTCCGTCTTTGTCTCCTGCCCCAGGGTCACCGCCTTTGTCACCTGCCCCTATGTTTCTGTCGCTCTCTCTGTCTCTGTCTGTGTCTCTGTCTCCGTCTCTGTCTCTGTTTCTGTCTCTGTCTCTCCCTCTGTCTCTGTCTCTGTCTCTGTCTCTGTCTCTGTCTGTGTCTCTGTCTCTGTCTCTGTCTCTGTCTCTGTCTCTGTCTCTGTCTTTGTATCCGTCTTTGTCTCCGTCTTTGTCTCCGTCGTCGTCTCCCTCTTTCTCTCCGTCTTTGTCTCCGCTTATGTCTCCTGCTCCTCTGTCTCGGTCTTTGTCTCATGCACCTCTGTCTCTGTCTCTGTCTCTGTCTGTGCCTGTGTCTCTGTCTCTGCCTCCGTATCGGTCTCTGTCTCTGTCTCTGTCTCCGCCTTTGTCTCTGCCTTTGTCTCCGTATTTGTCTCTGTCTGTGTCTCCATATTTGTCTCCGTCTTTGTCTGCGTCTTTGCCTCCGTTTTGTTCTCAGTCTTTGTCTCCGTCTTTGTCTCCGTCTTTGCCTCCGTCTTGGTCTCAGTCTTTGTCTCCGTCTTTATCTCCGTCTTTGTCTTCATACTTGTCTCTGTTTTTGTCTCCGTCTTTGTCTCTATCTCTGTCTCTGTCTTTGTCTCTGTCTCTGTCTCTGTCTCTGTCTCTGTCTCTGTCTCTGTCTCTGTCTCTGTCTCTGTCTCTGTCTCTGTCTCTGTCTCTGTCTCTGTCTGTGTCTGTGTCTCTGCCTCTGTTTCTGTCTCTGTCTCTGTCTCTGTCTCTGTCTCTGTCTTTGTATCCGTCTTTGTCTCCGTCTTTGTCTCCGTCGTCGTCTGCCTCTTTCTCTCCGTCTTTGTCTCCGCTTATGTCTCCTGCTCCTCTGTCTCGGTCTTTGTCTCATGCACCTCTGTCTCTGTCTCTGTCTCTGTCTGTGCCTGTGTCTCTGTCTCTGCCTCCGTATCGGTCTCTGTCTCTGTTTCTGTCTCCGCCTTTGTCTCTGCCTTTGTCTCCGTATTTGTCTCTGTCTGTGTCTCCATATTTGTCTCCGTCTTTGTCTGCGTCTTTGCCTCCGTTTTGGTCTCAGTCTTTGTCTCCGTCTTTGTCTCCGTCTTTGCCTCCGTCTTGGTCTCAGTCTTTGTCTCCGTCTTTATCTCCGTCTTTGTCTTCATACTTGTCTCTGTTTTTGTCTCCATCTTTGTCTCTATCTCTGTCTCTGTCTTTGTCTCTGTCTCTGTCTCTGTCTCTGTCTCTGTCTCTGTCTCTGTCTCTGTCTCTGTCTCTGTCTCTGTCTCTGTCTCTGTCTCTGTCTCTGTCTCTGTCTCTGTCTCTGTCTGTGTCTCTGTCTCTGCCTCTGTTTCTGTCTCTGTCTCTGTCTCTGTCTCTGTCTCTGTCTCTGTCTCTGTCTCTGTCTCTGTCTCTGTCTCTGTCTCTGTCTCTGTCTCTGTCTCTGTCTGTGTCTGTGTCTCTGTCTCTGTTTCCGTATCGGACTCTGCCTCTGTCTCTGTCTCCGCTTTTGTCTCTGCCTTTGTCTCCGTATTTGTCTCTGTCTGTGTCTCCATCTTTGTCTCCGTCTTTGCCTCCGTCTTGGTCTCGGTCTTTGTCTCCGTCTTTTTCTCCGTCTTTGTCTTCCTACTTGTGTCTGTTTTTGTCTCGTCTTTGTCTCTATCTCTGTCTCTGTCTCTGTCTCTGTCTCTGTCTCTGTCTCTGTCTCTGTCCCTGTCTCTGTCTCTGTCTCTGTCTCTGTCTCTGTCTCTGTCTCTGTCTCTGTCTCTGTCTCTGTCTCTGTCTCTGTCTCTGTCTCTGTCTCTGTCTCTGTCTCTGTCTCTGTCTCTGTCTCTGTCTCTGTCTCTGTCTCTGTCTCTGTCTCTGTCTCTTTCTCTGTCTCTGTCTCTGTCTCTGTCTCTGTCTCTGTCTCTGTCTCTGTCTCTGTCTCTGTCTCTGTCTCTGTCTCTGTCTCTGTCTTCGTATCCGTCTTTGTCTCCGTCTTTGTCTCCGTCGTCGTCTTCCCCTTTGTCTCCGTCTTTGTCTACGCTTATGTCTCCTGCCCCTCTGTCTCGGTCTTTGTCTCATGCACCTCTGTCTCTGTCTCTGTCTCTGTCTGTGCCTGTGTCTCTGTCTCTGTCTCCGTATCGGTCTCTGTCTCTGTCTCTGTCTCCGCCTTTGTCTCTGCCTTTGTCTCCGTATTTGTCTCTGTCTGTGTCTCTATATTTGTCTCCGTCTTTGTCTGCGTCTTTGCCTCCGTTTTGGTCTCAGTCTTTGTCTCCGTCTTTGTCTCCGTCTTTGTCTTCCTACTTGTCTCTGTTTTTGTCTGCGTCTTTGTCTCTATCTCTGTCTCCGTCTCTCTCTCTGTCTCTGTCTCTGTCTCTGTCTGTGTCTCTGTCTCTGTCTCTGTCTCTGTCTCTGTCTCCGTCTTTGTCTCTGTCTTTGTCTCCATCTTTGTCTCCGTCTTTGTGCCTGTCTTTGTCTCCGTATTTGTGTCCGTCTGTGTAACCATCTTTGTCTCCGTCTTTGTCTCCGTCTTTGCCTCCGTCTTTGTCTTCGTCTTAGTCTCCGTCTTTGTCTCAGTCTTTGTCTCCGTCTTTGTGCCTGTCTTTGTCTCCATATTTGGCACCGTCTTTGTCTCTGTATTTGTCTCCGTCTGTGTCTCCATATTTGTCTCCGTCTTTGTCTCCGTCTTTGCCTCCGTCTTTGTCTACGTCTTTGTCTCCGTCTTTGTCTCCGTCTTTGTCTCCGTCTTTGTCTCCGTCTTTGTCTCCGTCCATGTCTCCTGACCCTCTGTCTCGGTCTTTGTCTCATGCGCGTCTCTCTCTGTCTCTGTCTCTGTCTGTGCCTCTGTCTCTGCCTCTGTTTCTGTCTCTGTCTCTGTCTCTGTCTCTGTCTCTCTCTCTGTCTCTGTCTCTGTCTCTGTCTCTGTCTCTGTCTCTGTCTCTGTCTCTGTCTCTGTCTCTGTCTCTGTCTCTGTCTCTGTCTCTGTCTCTGTCTCTGTCTCTGTCTCTGTCTCTGTCTCTGTCTCTGTCTCTGTCTCTGTCTTTGTATCCGTCTTTGTCTCCGTCTTTGTCTCCGCTTATGTCTCCTGCCCCTCTGTCTCGGTCTTTGTCTCATGCACCTCAGTCTCTGTCTCTGTCTCTGTCTCTGTCTGTGTCTGTGTCTCTGTCTCTGTCTCTGTCTCTGTCTCTGTCTCTGTCTCTGTCTCTGTCTGTGTCTGTGTCTCTGTCTCTGTTTCCGTATCGGACTCTGCCTCTGTCTCTGTCTCCGCTTTTGTCTCTGCCTTTGTCTCCGTATTTGTCTCTGTCTGTGTCTCCATCTTTGTCTCCGTCTTTGCCTCCGTCTTGGTCTCGGTCTTTGTCTCCGTCTTTTTCTCCGTCTTTGTCTTCCTACTTGTGTCTGTTTTTGTCTCCGTCTTTGTCTCCATCTCTGTCTCTGTCTTTGTCTCTGTCTCTGTCTCTGTCTCTGTCTCTGTCTTTGTCTCTGTCTCTGTCTCTGTCTCTGTCTCTGTCTCTGTCTCTGTCTCTGTCTCTGTCTCTGTCTCTGTCTCTGTCTCTGTCTCTGTCTCTGTCTCTGTCTCTGTCTCTGTCTCTGTCTCTGTCTGTGTCTCTGTCTCTGCCTCTGTTTCTGTCTCTGTCTCTGTCTCTGTCTCTGTCTCTGTCTCTGTCTCTGTCTCTGTCTCTGTCTCTGTCTCTGTCTCTGTCTCTGTCTCTGTCTCTGTCTCTGTCTCTGTCTCTGTCTCTTTCTCTGTCTCTGTCTCTGTCTCTGTCTCTGTCTCTGTCTCTGTCTCTGTCTCTGTCTCTGTCTCTGTCTCTGTCTCTGTCTCTGTCTTTGTATCCGTCTTTGTCTCCGTCTTTGTCTCCGTCGTCTTCTTCCCCTTTGTCTCCGTCTTTGTTTCCACTTATGTCTCCTGCCCATCTGTCTCGGTCTTTGTCTCATGCACCTCTGTCTCTGTCTCTGTCTCTGTCTGTATCTGTGTCTCTGTTTCTGTCTCTGTCTCCGTATCGGTCTCTGTCTCTGTCTCTGTCTCCGCCTTTGTCTCTGCCTTTGTCTCCGTATTTGTCTCTGTCTGTGTCTCCATCTTTGTCTCCGTCTTTGTCTGCGTCTTTGCCTCCGTCTTGGTCTCAGTCTTTGTCTCCGTCTTTGTCTCCGTCTTTGTCTTCATACTAGTCTCTGTTTTTGTCTCCGTCTTTGTCTCTATCTCTGTCTCTGTCTCTCTCTCTGTCTCTGTCTCTGTCTCTGTCTCTGTCTCTGTCTCTGTCTCTGTCTCTGTCTCTCTCTCTGTCTCTGTCTCTGTCTCTGTCTCTGTCTCTGTCTCTGTCTCTGTCTCTGTCTCTGTCTCTGTCTCTGTCTCTGTCTCTGTCTCTGTCTCTGTCTCTGTCTCTGTCTCTGTCTCTGTCTCTGTCTCTGTCTCTGTCTTCGTCTTTGTCTCTGTCTTTGTCTCCATCTTTGTCTCCGTCTTTGTGCCTGTCTTTGTCTCCGTATTTGTATCCGTCTGTGTAACCATCTTTGTCTCCGTCTTTGTCTCCGTCTTTGCCTCCGTCTTTGTCTTCGTCTTAGTCTCCGTCTTTGTCTCAGTCTTTGTCTCCGTCTTTGTGCCTGTCTTTGTCTCCATATTTGTCACCGTCTTTGTCTCTGTATTTGTCTCCGACTGTGTCTCCATATTTGTCTCCGTCTTTGTCTCCGTCTTTGCCTCCGTCTTTGTCTACGTCTTTGTCTCCGTCTTTGTCTCCGTCTTTGTCTCCGTCTTTGTCTCCGTCCATGTCTCCTGCCCCTCTGTCTCGGTCTTTGTCTCATGCGCGTCTCTCTCTGTCTCTGTCTCTGTCTGTGTCTCTGTCTCTGTCTCTGTTTCTGTCTCTGTCTCTGTCTCTGTCTCTGTCTCTGTCTCGGTCTCTGTCTCTGTCTCTGTCTCTGTCTCTGTCTCTGTCTCTGTCTCTGTCTCTGTCTCTGTCTCTGTCTTTGTATCCGTCTTTGTCTCCGTCTTTGTCTCCGTCGTTGTCTTCCTCTTTGTCTCCGCCTTTGTCTCCGCTTATGTCTCCTGCCCCTCTGTCTCGGTTTTTGTCTCATGCGCGTCTCTCTCTGTCTCTGTCTCTGTCTGTGTCTCTGTCTCTGTCTCTGTTTCTGTCTCTGTCTCTGTCTCTGTCTCTGTCTCGGTCTCTGTCTCTGTCTCTGTCTCTGTCTCTGTCTCTGTCTCTGTCTCTGTCTCTGTCTTTGTATCCGTCTTTGTCTCCGTCTTTGTCTCCGTCGTTGTCTTCCTCTTTGTCTCCGCCTTTGTCTCCGCTTATGTCTCCTGCCCCTCTGTCTCGGTCTTTGTCTCATGCACCTCAGTCTCTGTCTCTGTCTCTGTCTCTGTCTGTGTCTGTGTCTCTGTCTCTGTCTCTGTCTCTGTCTCTGTCTGTGTCTGTGTCTCTGTCTCTGTCTCTGTCTCCGTATCGGTCTCTGTCTCTGTCTCTGTCTCCGCCTTTGTCTCTGCCTGTGTCTCCGTATTTGTCTCTGTCTGTGTCTCCATCTTTGTCTCCGTCTTTGTCTGCGTCTTTGTCACCGTCCTTGTCTCCGTCGCCGCCTTCCTCTTCGTCTGCGTCTTTGCCTCCGTCTTTGTCTACGTCTTTGTCTCCGTCTTTGTCTGCGTCTTTGTCTCTGTCATTGTCTCCGCCTTTTTCTCCTGCCCCTCTGTCTCCGTATCCCCCTTTCCCTCTGTCTCTGTCCCTGTCCCTGTCCCTGTCCCTGTCCCTGTCCCTGTCCCTGTGTCTGTCTCTGTCTCTGTCTCTGTCTCTGTCTCTGTCTCTGTCTCTGTCTCTGTCTCTGTCTCTGTCTCTGTCTCTGTCTTTGTCTCCGTCTCTGTCTCTGTCTCTGCCTCTGTTCCCGTCTCTGTCTCTGTCTCTGTGTCTCTGTCTCTGTCTCTGCCTCTGTCTCTGTCTCTGCCTCTGTCTCTCTCCCTATCTCTGTCTCTGTCTCTGTTCCCGCCTCTGTCTTCGCCTCTGCCTCTGTCTCGGTCTTTGTCTCCATCGTCGTCTCCGTCTTTGTCTCCGTCTTTGTCACCGTCCTTGTCTCCGTCGTCGCCTTCCTCTTCGTCTGCGACTTTGTCTCCGTCTTTGTCTACGTCTTTGTCTCCGTCTTTGTCTCCGTCTTTGTCACCGTCTTTGTCTCCGTCTTTGTCTACGTCTTTGTCTACGTCTTTGTCTACGTCTTTGTCTCCGTCTTTGTCTCCGTCCATGTCTCCTGCCCCTCTGTCTCGGTCTTTGTCTCATGCGCCTCTGTCTCTGTCTCTGTCTCTGTCTCTGTCTCTGTCTCTGTCTCTGTCTGTGTCTGTGTCTCTGTCTCTGTCTCCGCATCGGACTCTGTCTCCGTCTCTCTCTCCGCCTTTGTCTCTGCCTTTGTCTCCGTATTTGTCTCTGTCTGTGTCTCCATCTTTGTTTCCGTCTTTGTCTCAGTCTTTGTCTCCGTCTTTGTCTCCGTCTTTGTCTTCCTACTTGTCTCTGTTTTTGTCTCCGTCTTTGCCTCTATCTCTGTCTCTGTCTCTGTCTCCGTCTCTGTCTCTGCCTCTGTCTCTGTCCCTATCTCTGTCTCTGTCTATGTTCCCGCCTCTGTCTCCGCCTCTGCCTCTGTCTCGGTCTTTGTCTCCATCTTCGTCTCCGTCTTTGTCTCCGTCTTTGTCACCGTCCTTGTCTCCGTCGTCGCCTCCCTCTTCGTCTGCGACTTTGTCTCCGTCTTTGTCTACGTCTTTGTCTCCGTCTGTGTCTCCGTCCATGTCTCCTGCCCTTCTGTCTCGGTCTTTGTATCATGCGACTCGGTCTCTGTCTCTGTCTCTGTCTCTGTCTCTGTCTCTGTCTCTGTCTCTGTCTCTGTCCCTGTCTCTGTCTCTGTCTCTGTCTCTGCCTCTGTCTCTGCCTCTGTCTCTGTCTCTGTCTCTGTCTATGTCTCTGTCTCTGTCTCTGTCTCTGTCTCTGTCGCTGTCTCTGTCTCTGTCTCTGCCCCTGTCTCTGCCTCTGTCTTTGTCTCCGTCTTTGTCTCCGTCTTTGTCTCCGTCTTCGCTTTCCTCTTTGTTTCCGACTTTGTCTCCGCCTTTGTCTCCTGCCCCTATGTTTCTCTCGCTCTCTCTGTCTCTGTCTCTGCCTCTGTCCCTGTCTCTGTGTCTCTGTCTCTGTCTCTGCCTCTGTCTCTGTCTCCGTCTCTGCCTGTGCCTCTGTCTCTGTCCCTATCTCTGTCCCTGTCTCTGTTCCCGCCTCTGTCTCCGCCTCTGCCTCTGTCTCGGTCTTTGTCTCCATCTTCGTCTCCGTCTTTGTCTCCGTCTTTGTCACCGTCCTTGTCTCCGTCGTCGCCTCCCTCTTCGTCTGCGACTTTGTCTCCGTCTTTGTCTACGTCTTTGTCTCCGTCTGTGTCTCCGTCCATGTCTCCTGCCCTTCTGTCTCGGTCTTTGTATCATGCGACTCGGTCTCTGTCTCTGTCTCTGTCTCTGTCTGTGTCTCTGTCTCTGTCTCCGCATCGGACTCTGTCTCCGTCTCTCTCTCCGCCTTTGTCTCTGCCTTTGTCTCCGTATTTGTCTCTGTCTGTGTCTCCATCTTTGTTACCGTCTTTGTCTCAGTCTTTGTCTCCGTCTTTGTCTCCGTCTTTGTCTTCCTACTTGTCTCTGTTTTTGTCTCCGTCTTTGCCTCTATCTCTGTCTCTGTCTCTGTCTCTCTCTCTGTCTCTGTCTCTGTCTCTGTCTCTGTCTCTGTCTCTGTCTCTGTCTCTGTCTCTGTCTCTGTCTCTGTCTCTGTCTCTATCTCTGTCTCTGTCTCAGTCCCTGTCTCTGTCTCTGTCTCTGTCTCTGTCTCTGTCTCTGTCTCTGTCTCTGTCTCTGTCTCTGTCTCTGTCTCTGTCTCTGTCTCTGTCTCAATCTCAGTCTCTGTCTCTGTCTCTGTCTCAATCTCTTGTCTCTGTCTCTGTCTGTGTCTCCATCTCTGTCTCTGTCTCGGTCTCTGTCTCTGTCTCTGTCTCTGTCTCTGTCTCTGTCTCTGTCTCTGTCTCTGTCTCTGTCTCTGTCTCTGTCTCTGTCTCTGTCTCTGTCTCTGTCTCTGTCTCTGTCTCTGTCTCCGTCTTTGTCTCTGTCTTTGTCTCCATCTTTGTCTCCGTCTTTGTGCCTGTCTTTGTCTCCGTATTTGTATCCGTCTGTGTAACCATCTTTGTCTCCGTCTTTGTCTCCGTCTTTGCCTCCGTCTTTGTCTTCGTCTTAGTCTCCGTCTTTGTCTCAGTCTTTGTCTCCGTCTTTGTGCCTGTCTTTGTCTCCATATTTGTCACCGTCTTTGTCTCTGTATTTGTCTCCGTCTGTGTCTCCATATTTGTCTCCGTCTTTGTCTGCGTCTTTGCCTCCGTCTTGGTCTCAGTCTTTGTCTCCGTCTTTGTCACCGTCCTTGTCTCCGTCGCCGCCTTCCTCTTCGTCTGCGTCTTTGTCTCCGTCTTTGTCTACGTTTTTGTCTCCGTCTTTGTCTCCGTCCATGTCTCCTGCCCCTCTGTCTCGGTCTTTGTCTCATGCGCCTCTGTCTCTGACCCTGTCTCTGTCTGTGTCTATGTCTCTGTCTCTTCCTCTGCATCGGTCTCTGTCCCTGTCCCTGTCTCCGTCTTTGTATCCGTCTTTGTCTCCGTCTTTTTCACCGTCTTTGTCTCCGTCGTCGTCTTCCTCTTTGTCTCCGTCTTTGTCTCCGTCTTTGTCACCGTCCTTGTCTTCATACTTGTCTCTGTTTTTGTCTCCGTCTTTGTCTCTATCTCTGTCTCTGTCTCTCTCTCTGTCTCTGTCTCTGTCTCTGTCTCTGCCTCTATCTCTGTCTCTGTCTCAGTCCCTGTCTCTGTCTCTGTCTCTGTCTCTGTCTCTGTCTCTGTCTCTGTCCCTGTCCCTGTCCCTGTCCCTGTCTCTGTCTCTGTCTCTGTCTCTGTCTCTGCCTCTGTATCGGTATCTGTCTCCGGCTTTGTCTTCGTCTTTGTCTCTGTCATTGTCTCCGCCTTTTTCTCCTGCCCCTCTGTCTCCGTATCTCCCTTTCCCTTTGTCTCTGTCCCTGTCCCTGTCCCTGTCCCTGTCCCTGTCCCTGTCCCTGTCCCTGTGTCTGTCTCTGTCTCTGTCTCTGTCTCTGTCTCTGTCTCTGTCTCTGTCTCTGTCTCTGTCTTTGTGTCCGTCTTTGACTCCGTCTTGTCTCCGTCGTCGTCTTCCTCTTTGTCTCCGTCTTTGTCTCCGCTTATGTCTCCTGCCCCTCTGTCTCGGTCTTTGTCTCATGCACCTCTGTCTCTGTCTCTGTCTCTGTCTCTGTCTCTGTCTGTGTCTGTGTCTGTGTCTGTGTCTGTGTCTCTGTCTCTGTCTCCGTATCGGTCTCTGTCTCTGTCTCTGTCTCCGCCTTTGTCTCTGCCTTTGTCTCTGTTTTTGTCTCCGTCTTTGTCTCTATCTCTGTCTCTGTCTCTCTCTCTGTCTCTGTCTCTGCGTCTCTGGCTCTGTCTCTGCCTCTGTCTCTGTCTCTGTATCCGTCTTTGTCTCCGTCTTTGTCACCGTCTTTGTCTCCGTTGTCGTCTTCCTCTTTGTCTCCGCTCATTTCTCCTGCCCCTCTGTGTCGGTCTTTGTCTCATGCACCTCTGTCTCTGTCTCCGCCTCCGTATCGGACTCTGTCTCCGTCTTTGTCTCCGTCTGTGTCTCTGTCTCTGCCTCTGTCTCTGTCCATATCTCTGTCTCTGTCTCTGTTCCCGTCTCTGTCTCCGCCTCTGCCTCTGTCTCTGTCTTTGTCTCCATCTTTGTCTCCGTCTTTGTCTCCCTCTTTGTCACCGTCTTTGTCTCCGTCGTCGTCTTCCTCTTCGTCTGCGTCTTTGTCTCCGTCTTTGTCTACGTCTTTGTCTACTTCGCTGTCTCCGTCTCTGCCTCTGTCTCTGTCCCTGCCCCTGTCCCTGTCCCTGTCCCTGTCCCTGTCTCTGTCTCTGTCTCTGTCTCTGTCTCTGTCTCTGTCTCTGTCTTTGTCTCCGTCTCTGTCTCTGTCTCTGCCTCTGTTCCCGTCTCTGTCTCTGTCTCTGTGTCTCTGTCTCTGTCTCTGCCTCTGTCTCTGTCTCTGCCTCTGTCTCTGTCCCTATCTCTGTCTCTGTCTCTGTTCCCGCCTCTGTCTTCGCCTCTGCCTCTGTCTCGGTCTTTGTCTCCATCTTCGTCTCCGTCTTTGTCTCCGTCTTTGTCACCGTCCTTGTCTCCGTCGTCGCCTTCCTCTTCGTCTGTGACATTGTCTCCGTCATTGTCTACGTCTTTGTCTCCGTCTTTGTCTCCGTCTTTGTCACCGTCTTTGTCTCCGTCTTTGTCTACGTCTTTGTCTACGTCTTTGTCTACGTCTTTGTCTACGTCTTTGTCTCCGTCTTTGTCTCCGTCCATGTCTCCTGCCCCTCTGTCTCGGTCTTTGTCTCATGCGCCTCTGTCGCTGTCTCAGTCTCTGTCTCTGTCTGTGTCTGTGTCTCTGTCTCTGTCTCCGCATCGGACTCTGTCTCCGTCTCTCTCTCCGCCTTTGTCTCTGCCTTTGTCTCCGTATTTGTCTCTGTCTGTGTCTCCATCTTTGTTTCCGTCTTTGTCTCAGTCTTTGTCTCCGTCTTTGTCTCCGTCTTTGTCTCCGTCTTTGTCAACGTCCTTGTCTCCGTCGTCGCCTTCCTCTTCGTCTGCGACTTTGTCTCCGTCTTTGTCTACGTCTTTGTCTCCGTCTGTGTCTCCGTCCATGTCTCCTGCCCTTCTGTCTCGGCCTCTGTCTCTGTCTTTGTCTCCGTCTGTGTCTCTACCTCTGTCTCTGTCTCTGTCTCTGTGTCTGGCTCTGTCTCTGTCTGTCTCTGTCTCTGTCTCTGTCTCTGTCTCTGTCTCTGTCTCTGTCTCTGTCTCTGTCTCTGTATCTGTCTCTGTCTCTGTCTCTGTCTCTGTCTCTGTCTCTGCCTCTGTCTCTGTCTCTGTGTCTCTGTCTCTGTCTCTGCCTCTGTCTCTGTCTCTGTCTCTGTCTCTGTCTCTGTCTCTGTCTCTGTCTCTGTCTCTGTCTCTGTCTCTGTCTCTGCCTCTGTCTCTGTCCCTATCTCTGTCTCTGTCTCTGTTCCCGCCTCTGTCTTCGCCTCTGCCTCTGTCTCGGTCTTTGTCTCCATCTTCGTCTCCGTCTTTGTCTGCGTCTTTGTCACCGTCCTTGTCTCCGTCGTCGCCTTCCTCTTCGTCTGCGACTTTGTCTCCGTCTTTGTCTACGTCTTTGTCTCCGTCTGTGTCTCCGTCCATGTCTCCTGCCCTTCTGTCTCGGTCTCTGTCTCTGTCTTTGTCTCCGTCTCTGTCTCTGCCTCTGTCTCTGTCTCTGTCTCTGTCTCTGTCTCTGTCTCTGTCTCTGTCCCTGTCACTGTCTCTGTCTCTGTCTCTGTCTCGGTCTCTGTCTCTGTCTCTGTCTCTGTCTCTGTCTCTGTCTCTGTCTCTGTCTCTGTCTCTGTCTATGTCTCTGTCTCTGTCTCTGTCTCTGTCTTTGTCTCCGTCTCTGTCTCTGTCTGTGCCTCTGTCTCTGTCTCTGTCTCTGTCTCTGTCTCTGTCTCTGTCTCTGTCTCTGCCTCTGTCTCTGTCTCTGTCTCTGTCTCTGTCTCTGTCTCTGCCTCTGTCTCTGTCTCTGTCTCTGTCTCTGTCTCTGTCTCTGTCTCTGTCTCTGTCTCTGTCTTTGTATCCGTCTTTATCTCCGTCTTTGTCTCCGTCGTCGTCTTCCTCTTTGTCTCCGTCTTTGTCTCCGCTTGTGTCTCCTGCCCCTCTGTCTCCGTCTTTGTCTCATGCACCTCTGTCTCTGTCTCTGTATCTGTCTGTGTCTGTGTCTCCGTCGCTGTCTTCGTATCGGACTCTGTCTCTGTCTCTGTCTCCGCCTCTGTCTCTGTCCCTATCTCTGTCTCTGTCTCTGTTCCCGTCTCTGTCTCCGCCTCTGCCTCTGTCTCTGTCTTTGTCTCCATCTTTGTTTCCGTCTTTGTCTCCGTCTTTGTCACCGTCTTTGTCTCCGTCGTCGTCTTCCTCTTCGTCTGCGTCTTTGTCTCCGTCTTTGTCTACGACTTTGTCTACTTCGCTGTCTCCGTCTCTGCCTCTGTCTCTGTCCCTGTCCCTGTTCCTGTCCCTGTCCCTGTCCCTGTCCCTGTCTCTGTCTCTGTCTCTGTCTCTGTCTCTGTCTTTGTCTCCGTCCATGTCTCCTGCCCCTCTGTCTCGGTCTTTGTCTCATGCGCCTCTGTCTCTGTCTCTGCCTCTGTCTCTGTCTCTGTCTCTGCCTCTGTCTCTGTCTCTGTCTCTGTCTCTGTCTCTGTCTCTGTCTCTGTCTCTGTCTCTGTCTCCGTCTCTGTCTCTGTCTCTGTCTCTGTCTCTGTATCCGTCTTTGTCTCCGTCTTTGTCAACGTCCTTGTCTCCGTCGTCGCCTTCCTCTTCGTCTGCGACTTTGTCTCCGTCTTTGTCTACGTCTTTGTCTCCGTCTGTGTCTCCGTCCATGTCTCCTGCCCTTCTGTCTCGGCCTCTGTCTCTGTCTTTGTCTCCGTCTGTGTCTCTACCTCTGTCTCTGTCTCTGTCTCTGTGTCTGGCTCTGTCTCTGTCTGTCTCTGTCTCTGTCTCTGTCTCTGTCTCTGTCTCTGTCTCTGTCTCTGTCTCTGTCTCTGTCTCTGTATCTGTCTCTGTCTCTGTCTCTGTCTCTGTCTCTGTCTCTGCCTCTGTCTCTGTCTCTGTGTCTCTGTCTCTGCCTCTGTCTCTGTCTCTGTCTCTGTCTCTGTCTCTGTCTCTGTCTCTGTCTCTGTCTCTGTCTCTGTCTCTGTCTCTGCCTCTGTCTCTGTCCCTATCTCTGTCTCTGTCTCTGTTCCCGCCTCTGTCTTCGCCTCTGCCTCTGTCTCGGTCTTTGTCTCCATCTTCGTCTCCGTCTTTGTCTGCGTCTTTGTCACCGTCCTTGTCTCCGTCGTCGCCTTCCTCTTCGTCTGCGACTTTGTCTCCGTCTTTGTCTACGTCTTTGTCTCCGTCTGTGTCTCCGTCCATGTCTCCTGCCCTTCTGTCTCGGTCTCTGTCTCTGTCTTTGTCTCCGTCTCTGTCTCTGCCTCTGTCTCTGTCTCTGTCTCTGTCTCTGTCTCTGTCTCTGTCTCTGTCCCTGTCACTGTCTCTGTCTCTGTCTCTGTCTCGGTCTCTGTCTCTGTCTCTGTCTCTGTCTCTGTCTCTGTCTCTGTCTCTGTCTCTGTCTCTGTCTATGTCTCTGTCTCTGTCTCTGTCTCTGTCTTTGTCTCCGTCTCTGTCTCTGTCTGTGCCTCTGTCTCTGTCTCTGTCTCTGTCTCTGTCTCTGTCTCTGTCTCTGTCTCTGCCTCTGTCTCTGTCTCTGTCTCTGTCTCTGTCTCTGTCTCTGCCTCTGTCTCTGTCTCTGTCTCTGTCTCTGTCTCTGTCTCTGTCTCTGTCTCTGTCTTTGTATCCGTCTTTATCTCCGTCTTTGTCTCCGTCGTCGTCTTCCTCTTTGTCTCCGTCTTTGTCTCCGCTTGTGTCTCCTGCCCCTCTGTCTCCGTCTTTGTCTCATGCACCTCTGTCTCTGTCTCTGTATCTGTCTGTGTCTGTGTCTCCGTCGCTGTCTTCGTATCGGACTCTGTCTCTGTCTCTGTCTCCGCCTCTGTCTCTGTCCCTATCTCTGTCTCTGTCTCTGTTCCCGTCTCTGTCTCCGCCTCTGCCTCTGTCTCTGTCTTTGTCTCCATCTTTGTTTCCGTCTTTGTCTCCGTCTTTGTCACCGTCTTTGTCTCCGTCGTCGTCTTCCTCTTCGTCTGCGTCTTTGTCTCCGTCTTTGTCTACGACTTTGTCTACTTCGCTGTCTCCGTCTCTGCCTCTGTCTCTGTCCCTGTCCCTGTTCCTGTCCCTGTCCCTGTCCCTGTCCCTGTCTCTGTCTCTGTCTCTGTCTCTGTCTCTGTCTTTGTCTCCGTCCATGTCTCCTGCCCCTCTGTCTCGGTCTTTGTCTCATGCGCCTCTGTCTCTGTCTCTGCCTCTGTCTCTGTCTCTGTCTCTGCCTCTGTCTCTGTCTCTGTCTCTGTCTCTGTCTCTGTCTCTGTCTCTGTCTCTGTCTCTGTCTCCGTCTCTGTCTCTGTCTCTGTCTCTGTATCCGTCTTTGTCTCCGTCTTTGTCAACGTCCTTGTCTCCGTCGTCGCCTTCCTCTTCGTCTGCGACTTTGTCTCCGTCTTTGTCTACGTCTTTGTCTCCGTCTGTGTCTCCGTCCATGTCTCCTGCCCTTCTGTCTCGGCCTCTGTCTCTGTCTTTGTCTCCGTCTGTGTCTCTACCTCTGTCTCTGTCTCTGTCTCTGTGTCTGGCTCTGTCTCTGTCTGTCTCTGTCTTTGTCTCCGTCTGTGTCTCTACCTCTGTCTCTGTCTCTGTCTCTGTGTCTGGCTCTGTCTCTGTCTGTCTCTGTCTCTGTCTCTGTCTCTGTCTCTGTCTCTGTCTCTGTCTCTGTCTCTGTCTCTGTCTCTGTATCTGTCTCTGTCTCTGTCTCTGTCTCTGTCTCTGTCTCTGCCTCTGTCTCTGTCTCTGTGTCTCTGTCTCTGCCTCTGTCTCTGTCTCTGTCTCTGTCTCTGTCTCTGTCTCTGTCTCTGTCTCTGTCTCTGTCTCTGTCTCTGTCTCTGTCTCTGCCTCTGTCTCTGTCCCTATCTCTGTCTCTGTCTCTGTTCCCGCCTCTGTCTTCGCCTCTGCCTCTGTCTCGGTCTTTGTCTCCATCTTCGTCTCCGTCTTTGTCTGCGTCTTTGTCACCGTCCTTGTCTCCGTCGTCGCCTTCCTCTTCGTCTGCGACTTTGTCTCCGTCTTTGTCTACGTCTTTGTCTCCGTCTGTGTCTCCGTCCATGTCTCCTGCCCTTCTGTCTCGGTCTCTGTCTCTGTCTTTGTCTCCGTCTCTGTCTCTGCCTCTGTCTCTGTCTCTGTCTCTGTCTCTGTCTCTGTCTCTGTCTCTGTCCCTGTCACTGTCTCTGTCTCTGTCTCTGTCTCGGTCTCTGTCTCTGTCTCTGTCTCTGTCTCTGTCTCTGTCTCTGTCTCTGTCTCTGTCTATGTCTCTGTCTCTGTCTCTGTCTCTGTCTTTGTCTCCGTCTCTGTCTCTGTCTGTGCCTCTGTCTCTGTCTCTGTCTCTGTCTCTGTCTCTGTCTCTGCCTCTGTCTCTGTCTCTGTCTCTGTCTCTGTCTCTGTCTCTGCCTCTGTCTCTGTCTCTGTCTCTGTCTCTGTCTCTGTCTCTGTCTCTGTCTCTGTCTCTGTCTTTGTATCCGTCTTTATCTCCGTCTTTGTCTCCGTCGTCGTCTTCCTCTTTGTCTCCGTCTTTGTCTCCGCTTGTGTCTCCTGCCCCTCTGTCTCCGTCTTTGTCTCATGCACCTCTGTCTCTGTCTCTGTATCTGTCTGTGTCTGTGTCTCCGTCGCTGTCTTCGTATCGGACTCTGTCTCTGTCTCTGTCTCCGCCTCTGTCTCTGTCCCTATCTCTGTCTCTGTCTCTGTTCCCGTCTCTGTCTCCGCCTCTGCCTCTGTCTCTGTCTTTGTCTCCATCTTTGTTTCCGTCTTTGTCTCCGTCTTTGTCACCGTCTTTGTCTCCGTCGTCGTCTTCCTCTTCGTCTGCGTCTTTGTCTCCGTCTTTGTCTACGTCTTTGTCTACTTCGCTGTCTCCGTCTCTGCCTCTGTCTCTGTCCCTGTCCCTGTCCCTGTCCCTGTCCCTGTCCCTGTCCCTGTCTCTGTCTCTGTCTCTGTCTCTGTCTCTGTCTCTGTCTCTGTCTCTGTCTTTGTCTCCGTCTCTGTCTCTGTCTCTGCCTCTGTTCCCGTCTCTGTCTCTGTCTCTGTGTCTCTGTCTCTGTCTCTGCCTCTGACTCTGTCTCTGCCTCTGTCTCTGTCCCTATCTCTGTCTCTGTCTCTGTTCCCGCCTCTGTCTTCGCCTCTGCCTCTGTCTCGGTCTTTGTCTCCATCTTCGTCTCCGTCTTTGTCTCCGTCTTTGTCACCGTCCTTGTCTCCGTCGTCGCCTTCCTCTTCGTCTGTGACTTTGTCTCCGTCATTGTCTACGTCTTTGTCTCCGTCTTTGTCTCCGTCTTTGTCACCGTCTTTGTCTCCGTCTTTGTCTACGTCTTTGTCTACGTCTTTGTCTACGTCTTTGTCTCCGTCTTTGTCTCCGTCCATGTCTCCTGCCCCTCTGTCTCGGTCTTTGTCTCATGCGCCTCTGTCTCTGTCTCTGTCTCTGTCTCTGTCTCTGTCTGTGTCTGTGTCACTGTCTCTGTCTCCGCATCGGACTCTGTCTCCGTCTCTCTCTCCGCCTTTGTCTCTGCCTTTGTCTCCGTATTTGTCTCTGTCTGTGTCTCCATCTTTGTTTCCGTCTTTGTCTCAGTCTTTGTCTCCGTCTTTGTCTCCGTCTTTGTCTTCCTACTTGTCTCTGTTTTTGTCTCCGTCTTTGCCTCTATCTCTGTCTCTGTCTCTGTCTCCGTCTCTGTCTCTGCCTCTGTCTCTGTCCCTATCTCTGTCTCTGTCTCTGTTCCCGCCTCTGTCTTCGCCTCTGCCTCTGTCTCGGTCTTTGTCTCCATCTTCGTCTCCGTCTTTGTCTCCGTCTTTGTCACCGTCCTTGTCTCCGTCGTCGCCTTCCTCTTCGTCTGCGACTTTGTCTCCGTCTTTGTCTACGTCTTTGTCTCCGTCTGTGTCTCCGTCCATGTCTCCTGCCCTTCTGTCTCGGCCTCTGTCTCTGTCTTTGTCTCCGTCTGTGTCTCTACCTCTGTCTCTGTCTCTGTCTCCGTGTCTGGCTCTGTCTCTGTGTGTCTCTGTCCCTGTCTCTGTCTCTGTCTCTGTCTCTGTCTCTGTCTCTGTCTCTGTCTCTGTCTCTGTCTCTGCCTCTGTCTCTGTCTCTGTGTCTCTGTCTCTGTCTCTGCCTCTGTCTCTGTCTCTGTCTCTGTCTCTGTCTCTGTCTCTGTCTCTGTCTCTGCCTCTGTCTCTGTCTCCGTCTCTGTCTCTGTCTCTGTCTCTGTATCCGTCTTTGTCTCCGTCTTTGTCACCGTCTTTGTCTCCGTTGTCGTCTTCCTCTTTGTCTCCGCTCATTTCTCCTGCCCCTCTGTGTCGGTCTTTGTCTCATGCACCTCTGTCTCTGTCTCCGTCTCCGTATCGGACTCTGTCTCCGTCTTTGTCTCCGTCTGTGTCTCTGTCTCTGCCTCTGTCTCTGTCCCTATCTCTGTCTCTGTCTCTGTTCCCGTCTCTGTCTCCGCCTCTGCCTCTGTCTCTGTCTTTGTCTCCATCTTTGTGTCCGTCTTTGTCTCCCTCTTTGTCACCGTCTTTGTCTCCGTCGTCGTCTTCCTCTTCGTCTGCGTCTTTGTCTCCGTCTTTGTCTACGTCTTTGTCTACTTCGCTGTCTCCGTCTCTGCCTCTGTCTCTGTCCCTGTCCCTGTCCCTGTCCCTGTCCCTGTCCCTGTCCCTGTCTCTGTCTCTGTCTCTGTCTCTGTCTCTGTCTCTGTCTCTGTCTTTGTCTCCGTCTCTGTCTCTGTCTCTGCCTCTGTTCCCGTCTCTGTCTCTGTCTCTGTGTCTCTGTCTCTGTCTCTGCCTCTGTCTCTGTCTCTGCCTCTGTCTCTGTCTCTGCCTCTGTCTCTGTCCCTATCCCTGTCTCTGTCTCTGTTCCCGCCTCTGTCTTCGCCTCTGCCTCTGTCTCGGTCTTTGTCTCCATCTTCGTCTCCGTCTTTGTCTCCGTCTTTGTCACCGTCCTTGTCTCCGTCGTCGCCTTCCTCTTCGTCTGTGACTTTGTCTCCGTCATTGTCTACGTCTTTGTCTCCGTCTTTGTCTCCGTCTTTGTCACCGTCTTTGTCTCCGTGTTTGTCTACGTCTTTGTCTACGTCTTTGTCTACGTCTTTGTCTCCGTCTTTGTCTCCGTCCATGTCTCCTGCCCCTCTGTCTCGGTCTTTGTCTCATGCGCCTCTGTCTCTGTCTCTGTCTCTGTCTCTGTCTGTGTCTGTGTCTCTGTCTCTGTCTCCGCATCGGACTCTGTCTCCGTCTCTCTCTCCGCCTTTGTCTCTGCCTTTGTCTCCGTATTTGTCTCTGTCTGTGTCTCCATCTTTGTTTCCGTCTTTGTCTCAGTCTTTGTCTCCGTCTTTGTCTCCGTCTTTGTCTTCCTACTTGTCTCTGTTTTTGTCTCCGTCTTTGCCTCTATCTCTGTCTCTGTCTCTGTCTCCGTCTCTGTCTCTGCCTCTGTCTCTGTCCCTATCTCTGTCTCTGTCTCTGTTCCCGCCTGTGTCTTCGCCTCTGCCTCTGTCTCGGTCTTTGTCTCCATCTTCGTCTCCGTCTTTGTCTCCGTCTTTGTCACCGTCCTTGTCTCCGTCGTCGCCTTCCTCTTCGTCTGCGACTTTGTCTCCGTCTTTGTCTACGTCTTTGTCTCCGTCTGTGTCTCCGTCCATGTCTCCTGCCCTTCTGTCTCGGCCTCTGTCTCTGTCTTTGTCTCCGTCTGTGTCTCTACCTCTGTCTCTGTCTCTGTCTCTGTGTCTGGCTCTGTCTCTGTCTGTCTCTGTCTCTGTCTCCGTCTTTGTCACCGTCCTTGTCTCCGTCGTCGCCTTCCTCTTCGTCTGTGACTTTGTCTCCGTCATTGTCTACGTCTTTGTCTCCGTCTTTGTCTCCGTCTTTGTCACCGTCTTTGTCTCCGTCTTTGTCTACGTCTTTGTCTACGTCTTTGTCTACGTCTTTGTCTCCGTCTTTGTCTCCGTCCATGTCTCCTGCCCCTCTGTCTCGGTCTTTGTCTCATGCGCCTCTGTCTCTGTCTCTGTCTCTGTCTCTGTCTCTGTCTGTGTCTGTGTCACTGTCTCTGTCTCCGCATCGGACTCTGTCTCCGTCTCTCTCTCCGCCTTTGTCTCTGCCTTTGTCTCCGTATTTGTCTCTGTCTGTGTCTCCATCTTTGTTTCCGTCTTTGTCTCAGTCTTTGTCTCCGTCTTTGTCTCCGTCTTTGTCTTCCTACTTGTCTCTGTTTTTGTCTCCGTCTTTGCCTCTATCTCTGTCTCTGTCTCTGTCTCCGTCTCTGTCTCTGCCTCTGTCTCTGTCCCTATCTCTGTCTCTGTCTCTGTTCCCGCCTCTGTCTTCGCCTCTGCCTCTGTCTCGGTCTTTGTCTCCATCTTCGTCTCCGTCTTTGTCTCCGTCTTTGTCACCGTCCTTGTCTCCGTCGTCGCCTTCCTCTTCGTCTGCGACTTTGTCTCCGTCTTTGTCTACGTCTTTGTCTCCGTCTGTGTCTCCGTCCATGTCTCCTGCCCTTCTGTCTCGGCCTCTGTCTCTGTCTTTGTCTCCGTCTGTGTCTCTACCTCTGTCTCTGTCTCTGTCTCCGTGTCTGGCTCTGTCTCTGTGTGTCTCTGTCCCTGTCTCTGTCTCTGTCTCTGTCTCTGTCTCTGTCTCTGTCTCTGTCTCTGTCTCTGTCTCTGTCTCTGCCTCTGTCTCTGTCTCTGTGTCTCTGTCTCTGTCTCTGCCTCTGTCTCTGTCTCTGTCTCTGTCTCTGTCTCTGTCTCTGTCTCTGTCTCTGCCTCTGTCTCTGTCTCCGTCTCTGTCTCTGTCTCTGTCTCTGTATCCGTCTTTGTCTCCGTCTTTGTCACCGTCTTTGTCTCCGTTGTCGTCTTCCTCTTTGTCTCCGCTCATTTCTCCTGCCCCTCTGTGTCGGTCTTTGTCTCATGCACCTCTGTCTCTGTCTCCGTCTCCGTATCGGACTCTGTCTCCGTCTTTGTCTCCGTCTGTGTCTCTGTCTCTGCCTCTGTCTCTGTCCCTATCTCTGTCTCTGTCTCTGTTCCCGTCTCTGTCTCCGCCTCTGCCTCTGTCTCTGTCTTTGTCTCCATCTTTGTGTCCGTCTTTGTCTCCCTCTTTGTCACCGTCTTTGTCTCCGTCGTCGTCTTCCTCTTCGTCTGCGTCTTTGTCTCCGTCTTTGTCTACGTCTTTGTCTACTTCGCTGTCTCCGTCTCTGCCTCTGTCTCTGTCCCTGTCCCTGTCCCTGTCCCTGTCCCTGTCCCTGTCCCTGTCTCTGTCTCTGTCTCTGTCTCTGTCTCTGTCTCTGTCTCTGTCTTTGTCTCCGTCTCTGTCTCTGTCTCTGCCTCTGTTCCCGTCTCTGTCTCTGTCTCTGTGTCTCTGTCTCTGTCTCTGCCTCTGTCTCTGTCTCTGCCTCTGTCTCTGTCTCTGCCTCTGTCTCTGTCCCTATCCCTGTCTCTGTCTCTGTTCCCGCCTCTGTCTTCGCCTCTGCCTCTGTCTCGGTCTTTGTCTCCATCTTCGTCTCCGTCTTTGTCTCCGTCTTTGTCACCGTCCTTGTCTCCGTCGTCGCCTTCCTCTTCGTCTGTGACTTTGTCTCCGTCATTGTCTACGTCTTTGTCTCCGTCTTTGTCTCCGTCTTTGTCACCGTCTTTGTCTCCGTGTTTGTCTACGTCTTTGTCTACGTCTTTGTCTACGTCTTTGTCTCCGTCTTTGTCTCCGTCCATGTCTCCTGCCCCTCTGTCTCGGTCTTTGTCTCATGCGCCTCTGTCTCTGTCTCTGTCTCTGTCTCTGTCTGTGTCTGTGTCTCTGTCTCTGTCTCCGCATCGGACTCTGTCTCCGTCTCTCTCTCCGCCTTTGTCTCTGCCTTTGTCTCCGTATTTGTCTCTGTCTGTGTCTCCATCTTTGTTTCCGTCTTTGTCTCAGTCTTTGTCTCCGTCTTTGTCTCCGTCTTTGTCTTCCTACTTGTCTCTGTTTTTGTCTCCGTCTTTGCCTCTATCTCTGTCTCTGTCTCTGTCTCCGTCTCTGTCTCTGCCTCTGTCTCTGTCCCTATCTCTGTCTCTGTCTCTGTTCCCGCCTGTG
Organism: Megachile willughbiella; assembly: GCA_945859595.2. Lineage (NCBI taxonomy): Eukaryota > Metazoa > Arthropoda > Insecta > Hymenoptera > Megachilidae > Megachile > Megachile willughbiella. Next base: position 1,292,669 of record CAMAOD020000271.1, read on the forward strand.
TCTTCGCCTCTGCCTCTGTCTCGGTCTTTGTCTCCATCTTCGTCTCCGTCTTTGTCTCCGTCTTTGTCACCGTCCTTGTCTCCGTCGTCGCCTTCCTCTTCGTCTGCGACTTTGTCTCCGTCTTTGTCTACGTCTTTGTCTCCGTCTGTGTCTCCGTCCATGTCTCCTGCCCTTCTGTCTCGGCCTCTGTCTCTGTCTTTGTCTCCGTCTGTGTCTCTACCTCTGTCTCTGTCTCTGTCTCTGTGTCTGGCTCTGTCTCTGTCTGTCTCTGTCTCTGTCTCTGTCTCTGTCTCTGTCTCTGTCTCTGTCTCTGTATCTGTCTCTGTCTCTGTCTCTGTCTCTGTCTCTGTCTCTGCCTCTGTCTCTGTCTCTGTGTCTCTGTCTCTGTCTCTGCCTCTGCCTCTGTCTCTGTCTCTGTCTCTGTCTCTGTCTCTGTCTCTGTCTCTGTCTCTGTCTCTGTCTCTGTCTCTGCCTCTGTCTCTGTCCCTATCTCTGTCTCTGTCTCTGTTCCCGCCTCTGTCTTCGCCTCTGCCTCTGTCTCGGTCTTTGTCTCCATCTTCGTCTCCGTCTTTGTCTGCGTCTTTGTCACCGTCCTTGTCTCCGTCGTCGCCTTCCTCTTCGTCTGCGACTTTGTCTCCGTCTTTGTCTACGTCTTTGTCTCCGTCTGTGTCTCCGTCCATGTCTCCTGCCCTTCTGTCTCGGTCTCTGTCTCTGTCTTTGTCTCCGTCTCTGTCTCTGCCTCTGTCTCTGTCTCTGTCTCTGTCTCTGTGTCTGTCTCTGTCTCTGTCCCTGTCACTGTCTCTGTCTCTGTCTCTGTCTCGGTCTCTGTCTCTGTCTCTGTCTCTGTCTCTGTCTCTGTCTCTGTCTCTGTCTCTGTCTATGTCTCTGTCTCTGTCTCTGTCTTTGTCTTTGTCTCCGTCTCTGTCTCTGTCTGTGCCTCTGTCTCTGTCTCTGTCTCTGTCTCTGTCTCTGTCTCTGTCTCTGCCTCTGTCTCTGTCTCTGTCTCTGTCTCTGTCTCTGTCTCTGCCTCTGTCTCTGTCTCTGTCTCTGTCTCTGTCTCTGTCTCTGTCTCTGTCTCTGTCTTTGTATCCGTCTTTATCTCCGTCTTTGTCTCCGTCGTCGTCTTCCTCTTTGTCTCCGTCTTTGTCTCCGCTTGTGTCTCCTGCCCCTCTGTCTCCGTCTTTGTCTCATGCACCTCTGTCTCTGTCTCTGTATCTGTCTGTGTCTGTGTCTCCGTCGCTGTCTTCGTATCGGACTCTGTCTCTGTCTCTGTCTCCGCCTCTGTCTCTGTCCCTATCTCTGTCTCTGTCTCTGTTCCCGTCTCTGTCTCCGCCTCTGCCTCTGTCTCTGTCTTTGTCTCCATCTTTGTTTCCGTCTTTGTCTCCGTCTTTGTCACCGTCTTTGTCTCCGTCGTCGTCTTCCTCTTCGTCTGCGTCTTTGTCTCCGTCTTTGTCTACGTCTTTGTCTACTTCGCTGTCTCCGTCTCTGCCTCTGTCTCTGTCCCTGTCCCTGTTCCTGTCCCTGTCCCTGTCCCTGTCCCTGTCTCTGTCTCTGTCTCTGTCTCTGTCTCTGTCTTTGTCTCCGTCCATGTCTCCTGCCCCTCTGTCTCGGTCTTTGTCTCATGCGCCTCTGTCTCTGTCTCTGCCTCTGTCTCTGTCTCTGTCTCTGCCTCTGTCTCTGTCTCTGTCTCTGTCTCTGTCTCTGTCTCTGTCTCTGTCTCTGTCTCTGTCTCTGTCTCCGTCTCCGTCTCTGTCTCTGTCTCTGTCTCTGTATCCGTCTTTGTCTCCGTCTTTGTCACCGTCTTTGTCTCCGTTGTCGTCTTCCTCTTTGTCTCCGCTCATTTCTCCTGCCCCTCTGTGTCGGTCTTTGTCTCATGCACCTCTGTCTCTGTCTCCGTCTCCGTATCGGACTCTGTCTCCGTCTTTGTCTCCGTCTGTGTCTCTGTCTCTGCCTCTGTCTCTGTCCCTATCTCTGTCTCTGTCTCTGTTCCCGTCTCTGTCTCCGCCTCTGCCTCTGTCTCTGTCTTTGTCTCCATCTTTGTCTCCGTCTTTGTCTCCCTCTTTGTCACCGTCTTTGTCTCCGTCGTCGTCTTCCTCTTCGTCTGCGTCTTTGTCTCCGTCTTTGTCTACGTCTTTGTCTACTTCGCTGTCTCCGTCTCTGCCTCTGTCTCTGTCCCTGTCCCTGTCCCTGTCCCTGTCCCTGTCCCTGTCCCTGTCTCTGTCTCTGTCTCTGTCTCTGTCTCTGTCTCTGTCTCTGTCTCTGTCTCTGTCTTTGTCTCCGTCTCTGTCTCTGTCTCTGCCTCTGTTCCCGTCTCTGTCTCTGTCTCTGTGTCTCTGTCTCTGTCTCTGCCTCTGTCTCTGTCTCTGCCTCTGTCTCTGTCCCTATCTCTGTCTCTGTCTCTGTTCCCGCCTCTGTCTTCGCCTCTGCCTCTGTCTCGGTCTTTGTCTCCATCTTCGTCTCCGTCTTTGTCTCCGTCTTTGTCACCGTCCTTGTCTCCGTCGTCGCCTTCCTCTTCGTCTGTGACTTTGTCTCCGTCATTGTCTACGTCTTTGTCTCCGTCTTTGTCTCCGTCTTTGTCACCGTCTTTGTCTCCGTGTTTGTCTACGTCTTTGTCTACGTCTTTGTCTACGTCTTTGTCTCCGTCTTTGTCTCCGTCCATGTCTCCTGCCCCTCTGTCTCGGTCTTTGTCTCATGCGCCTCTGTCTCTGTCTCTGTCTCTGTCTGTGTCTGTGTCTCTGTCTCTGTCTCCGCATCGGACTCTGTCTCCGTCTCTCTCTCCGCCTTTGTCTCTGCCTTTGTCTCCGTATTTGTCTCTGTCTGTGTCTCCATCTTTGTTTCCGTCTTTGTCTCAGTCTTTGTCTCCGTCTTTGTCTCCGTCTTTGTCTTCCTACTTGTCTCTGTTTTTGTCTCCGTCTTTGCCTCTATCTCTGTCTCTGTCTCTGTCTCCGTCTCTGTCTCTGCCTCTGTCTCTGTCCCTATCTCTGTCTCTGTCTCTGTTCCCGCCTGTGTCTTCGCCTCTGCCTCTGTCTCGGTCTTTGTCTCCATCTTCGTCTCCGTCTTTGTCTCCGTCTTTGTCACCGTCCTTGTCTCCGTCGTCGCCTTCCTCTTCGTCTGCGACTTTGTCTCCGTCTTTGTCTACGTCTTTGTCTCCGTCTGTGTCTCCGTCCATGTCTCCTGCCCTTCTGTCTCGGCCTCTGTCTCTGTCTTTGTCTCCGTCTGTGTCTCTACCTCTGTCTCTGTCTCTGTCTCTGTGTCTGGCTCTGTCTCTGTCTGTCTCTGTCTCTGTCTCTGTCTCTGTCTCTGTCTCTGTCTCTGTCTCTGTCTCTGTCTCTGCCTCTGTCTCTGTCTCTGTGTCTCTGTCTCTGTCTCTGCCTCTGTCTCTGTCTCTGTCTCTGTCTCTGTCTCTGTCTCTGTCTCTGTCTCTGTCTCTGTCTCTGCCTCTGTCTCTGTCCCTATCTCTGTCTCTGTCTCTGTTCCCGCCTCTGTCTTCGCCTCTGCCTCTGTCTCGGTCTTTGTCGCCATCTTCGTCTCCGTCTTTGTCTGCGTCTTTGTCACCGTCCTTGTCTCCGTCGTCGCCTTCCTCTTCGTCTGCGACTTTGTCTCCGTCTTTGTCTACGTCTTTGTCTCCGTCTGTGTCTCCGTCCATGTCTCCTGCCCTTCTGTCTCGGTCTCTGTCTCTGTCTTTGTCTCCGTCTCTGTCTCTGCCTCTGTCTCTGTCTCTGTCTCTGTCTCTGTCTCTGTCTCTGTCTCTGTCTCTGTCCCTGTCACTGTCTCTGTCTCTGTCTCGGTCTCTGCCTCTGTCTCTGTCTCTGTCTCTGTCTCTGTCTCTGTCTCTGTCTCTGTCTCTGTCTCTGTCTCTGTCTCTGTCTATGTCTCTGTCTCTGTCTCTGTCTTTGTCTCCGTCTCTGTCTCTGTCTGTGCCTCTGTCTCTGTCTCTGTCTCTGTCTCTGTCTCTGTCTCTGTCTCTGTCTCTGTCTCTGTCTCTGTCTCTGTCTCTGTCTCTGTCTCCGTCTCTGTCTTTGTCTCCGTCTTTGTCACCGTCTTTGTCTCCGTTGTCGTCTTCCTCTTTGTCTCCGCTCATTTCTCCTGCCCCTCTGTGTCGGTCTTTGTCTCATGCACCTCTGTCTCTGTCTCTGTCTCTGTCTCCGTCTCCGTATCGGACTCTGTGTCCGTCTTTGTCTCCGTCTGTGTCTCTGTCTCTGCCTCTGTCTCTGTCTCTGTCTCTGTCTCTGTCGCTGTCTCTGTCTTTGTATCCGTCTTTATCTCCGTCTTTGTCTCCGTCGTCGTCTTCCTCTTTGTCTCCGTCTTTGTCTCCGCTTGTGTCTCCTGCCCCTCTGTCTCGGTCTTTGTCTCATGCACCTCTGTCTCTGTCTCTGTATCTGTCTGTGTCTGTGTCTCCGTCGCTGTCTTCGTATCGGACTCTGTCTCTGTCTCTGTCTCCGCCTCTGTCTCTGTCCCTATCTCTGTCTCTGTCTCTGTTCCCGTCTCTGTCTCCGCCTCTGCCTCTGTCTCGGTCTTTGTCTCCATCTTCGTCTCCGTCTTTGTCTCCGTCTTTGTCAACGTCCTTGTCTCCGTCGTCGCCTTCCTCTTCGTCTGCGACTTTGTCTCCGTCTTTGTCTACGTCTTTGTCTCCGTCTTTGTCTCCGTCTTTGTCACCGTCTTTGTCTCCATCGTCGTCTTCCTCTTCGTCTGCGTCTTTGTCTCCGTCTTTGTCTACGCCTTTGTCTACGTCTTTGTCTCCGTCTTTGTCTCCGTCCATGTCTCCTGCCCCTCTTTCTCGGTCTTTGTCTCATATGCCTCTGTCTCTGTCTATGTCTATGTCTCTGTCTGTGTCTCTGCCTCTGTCTCTGCCTCTGTATCGGTATCTGCCTCCGCCTTTGTCTTCGTCTTTGTCTCTGTCATTGTCTCCGTCTTTTTCTCCTGCCCCTCTGTCTCCGTATCTCCTTTTCCCTCTGTCTCTGTCCCTGTCCCTGTCCCTGTCCCTGTCCCCGTCCCTGTCTCTGTCTCTGTCTCTGTCTCTGTCTCTGTCTCTGTCTCTGTCTCTGTCTCAGTCTCAGTCTCTGGCTCTGTCTCTATCTCAATCTCTTGTCTCTGTCTCTGTCTGTGTCTCTGTCTCTGTCTCTGTCTCTGTCTCTGTCTCTGTCTCTGTCTCTGTCTCTGTCTCTGTCTCTGTCTCTGTCTCTGTCTCTGTCTCTGTCTCTGTCTCTGTCTCTGTCTCTGTCTCTGTCTCTGTCTCTGTCTCTGTCTCTGTCTCTGTCTCTGTCTCTGTCTCTGTCTCCGTCTCTGTCTCAGTCTCAGTCTCTGGCTCTGTCTCTATCTCAATCTCTTGTCTCTGTCTCTGTCTGTGTCTCTGTCTCTGTCTCTGTCTCTGTCTCTGTCTCTGTCTCTGTCTCTGTCTCTGTCTCTGTCTCTGTCTCTGTCTCTGTCTCTGTCTCTGTCTCTGTCTCTGTCTCTGTCTCTGTCTCTGTCTCTGTCTCTGTCTCTGTCTCTGTCTCTGTCTCTGTCTCCGTCTTTGTCTCTGTCTTTGTCTCCATCTTTGTCTCCGTCTTTGTGCCTGTCTTTGTCTCCGTATTTGTATCCGTCTGTGTAACCATCTTTGTCTCCGTCTTTGTCTGCGTCTTTGCCTCCGTCTTTGTCTTCGTCTTAGTCTCCGTCTTTGTCTCAGTCTTTGTCTCCGTCTTTGTGCCTGTCTTTGTCTCCATATTTGTCACCGTCTTTGTCTCTGTATTTGTCTCCGTCTGTGTCTCCATATTTGTCTCCGTCTTTGTCTCCGTCTTTGCCTCCGTCTTTGTCTACGTCTTTGTCTCCGTCTTTGTCTCCGTCTTTGTCTACGTCTTTGTCTCCGTCTGTGTCTCCGTCCATGTCTCCTGCCCTTCTGTCTCGGCCTCTGTCTCTGTCTTTGTCTCCGTCTGTGTCTCTACCTCTGTCTCTGTCTCTGTCTCTGTGTCTGGCTCTGTCTCTGTCTGTCTCTGTCTCTGTCTCTGTCTCTGTCTCTGTCTCTGTCTCTGTCTCTGCCTCTGTCTCTGTCCCTATCTCTGTCTCTGTCTCTGTTCCCGCCTCTGTCTTCGCCTCTGCCTCTGTCTCGGTCTTTGTCTCCATCTTCGTCTCCGTCTTTGTCTGCGTCTTTGTCACCGTCCTTGTCTCCGTCGTCGCCTTCCTCTTCGTCTGCGACTTTGTCTCCGTCTTTGTCTACGTCTTTGTCTCCGTCTGTGTCTCCGTCCATGTCTCCTGCCCTTCTGTCTCGGTCTCTGTCTCTGTCTTTGTCTCCGTCTCTGTCTCTGCCTCTGTCTCTGTCTCTGTCTCTGTCTCTGTCTCTGTCTCTGTCTCTGTCCCTGTCACTGTCTCTGTCTCTGTCTCTGTCTCGGTCTCTGTCTCTGTCTCTGTCTCTGTCTCTGTCTCTGTCTCTGTCTCTGTCTATGTCTCTGTCTCTGTCTCTGTCTCTGTCTTTGTCTCCGTCTCTGTCTCTGTCTGTGCCTCTGTCTCTGTCTCTGTCTCTGTCTCTGTCTCTGTCTCTGTCTCTGTCTCTGCCTCTGTCTCTGTCTCTGTCTCTGTCTCTGTCTCTGTCTCTGCCTCTGTCTCTGTCTCTGTCTCTGTCTCTGTCTCTGTCTCTGTCTCTGTCTCTGTCTTTGTATCCGTCTTTATCTCCGTCTTTGTCTCCGTCGTCGTCTTCCTCTTTGTCTCCGTCTTTGTCTCCGCTTGTGTCTCCTGCCCCTCTGTCTCCGTCTTTGTCTCATGCACCTCTGTCTCTGTCTCTGTATCTGTCTGTGTCTGTGTCTCCGTCGCTGTCTTCGTATCGGACTCTGTCTCTGTCTCTGTCTCCGCCTCTGTCTCTGTCCCTATCTCTGTCTCTGTCTCTGTTCCCGTCTCTGTCTCCGCCTCTGCCTCTGTCTCTGTCTTTGTCTCCATCTTTGTTTCCGTCTTTGTCTCCGTCTTTGTCACCGTCTTTGTCTCCGTCGTCGTCTTCCTCTTCGTCTGCGTCTTTGTCTCCGTCTTTGTCTACGACTTTGTCTACTTCGCTGTCTCCGTCTCTGCCTCTGTCTCTGTCCCTGTCCCTGTTCCTGTCCCTGTCCCTGTCCCTGTCCCTGTCTCTGTCTCTGTCTCTGTCTCTGTCTCTGTCTTTGTCTCCGTCCATGTCTCCTGCCCCTCTGTCTCGGTCTTTGTCTCATGCGCCTCTGTCTCTGTCTCTGCCTCTGTCTCTGTCTCTGTCTCTGCCTCTGTCTCTGTCCCTATCTCTGTCTCTGTCTCTGTTCCCGTCTCTGTCTCCGCCTCTGCCTCTGTCTCTGTCTTTGTCTCCATCTTTGTCTCCGTCTTTGTCTCCCTCTTTGTCACCGTCTTTGTCTCCGTCGTCGTCTTCCTCTTCGTCTGCGTCTTTGTCTCCGTCTTTGTCTACGTCTTTGTCTACTTCGCTGTCTCCGTCTCTGCCTCTGTCTCTGTCCCTGTCCCTGTCCCTGTCCCTGTCCCTGTCCCTGTCCCTGTCTCTGTCTCTGTCTCTGTCTCTGTCTCTGTCTCTGTCTCTGTCTCTGTCTCTGTCTTTGTCTCCGTCTCTGTCTCTGTCTCTGCCTCTGTTCCCGTCTCTGTCTCTGTCTCTGTGTCTCTGTCTCTGTCTCTGCCTCTGACTCTGTCTCTGCCTCTGTCTCTGTCCCTATCTCTGTCTCTGTCTCTGTTCCCGCCTCTGTCTTCGCCTCTGCCTCTGTCTCGGTCTTTGTCTCCATCTTCGTCTCCGTCTTTGTCTCCGTCTTTGTCACCGTCCTTGTCTCCGTCGTCGCCTTCCTCTTCGTCTGTGACTTTGTCTCCGTCATTGTCTACGTCTTTGTCTCCGTCTTTGTCTCCGTCTTTGTCACCGTCTTTGTCTCCGTGTTTGTCTACGTCTTTGTCTACGTCTTTGTCTACGTCTTTGTCTCCGTCTTTGTCTCCGTCCATGTCTCCTGCCCCTCTGTCTCGGTCTTTGTCTCATGCGCCTCTGTCTCTGTCTCTGTCTCTGTCTGTGTCTGTGTCTCTGTCTCTGTCTCCGCATCGGACTCTGTCTCCGTCTCTCTCTCCGCCTTTGTCTCTGCCTTTGTCTCCGTATTTGTCTCTGTCTGTGTCTCCATCTTTGTTTCCGTCTTTGTCTCAGTCTTTGTCTCCGTCTTTGTCTCCGTCTTTGTCTTCCTACTTGTCTCTGTTTTTGTCTCCGTCTTTGCCTCTATCTCTGTCTCTGTCTCTGTCTCCGTCTCTGTCTCTGCCTCTGTCTCTGTCCCTATCTCTGTCTCTGTCTCTGTTCCCGCCTGTGTCTTCGCCTCTGCCTCTGTCTCGGTCTTTGTCTCCATCTTCGTCTCCGTCTTTGTCTCCGTCTTTGTCACCGTCCTTGTCTCCGTCGTCGCCTTCCTCTTCGTCTGCGACTTTGTCTCCGTCTTTGTCTACGTCTTTGTCTCTGTCTGTGTCTCCGTCCATGTCTCCTGCCCTTCTGTCTCGGCCTCTGTCTCTGTCTTTGTCTCCGTCTGTGTCTCTACCTCTGTCTCTGTCTCTGTCTCTGTGTCTGGCTCTGTCTCTGTCTGTCTCTGTCTCTGTCTCTGTCTCTGTCTCTGTCTCTGTCTCTGTCTCTGTCTCTGTCTCTGCCTCTGTCTCTGTCTCTGTGTCTCTGTCTCTGTCTCTGCCTCTGTCTCTGTCTCTGTCTCTGTCTCTGTCTCTGTCTCTGTCTCTGTCTCTGTCTCTGTCTCTGTCTCTGTCTCTGTCTCTGTCTCTGTCTCTGCCTCTGTCTCTGTCCCTATCTCTGTCTCTGTCTCTGTTCCCGCCTCTGTCTTCGCCTCTGCCTCTGTCTCGGTCTTTGTCGCCATCTTCGTCTCCGTCTTTGTCTGCGTCTTTGTCACCGTCCTTGTCTCCGTCGTCGCCTTCCTCTTCGTCTGCGACTTTGTCTCCGTCTTTGTCTACGTCTTTGTCTCCGTCTGTGTCTCCGTCCATGTCTCCTGCCCTTCTGTCTCGGTCTCTGTCTCTGTCTTTGTCTCCGTCTCTGTCTCTGCCTCTGTCTCTGTCTCTGTCTCTGTCTCTGTCTCTGTCTCTGTCTCTGTCTCTGTCTCTGTCTCTGTCTTTGTCTCCGTCTCTGTCTCTGTCTGTGCCTCTGTCTCTGTCTCTGTCTCTGTCTCTGTCTCTGTCTCTGTCTCTGTCTCTGTCTCTGTCTCTGTCTCCGTCTCTGTCTTTGTCTCCGTCTTTGTCACCGTCTTTGTCTCCGTTGTCGTCTTCCTCTTTGTCTCCGCTCATTTCTCCTGCCCCTCTGTGTCGGTCTTTGTCTCATGCACCTCTGTCTCTGTCTCTGTCTCTGTCTCCGTCTCCGTATCGGACTCTGTGTCCGTCTTTGTCTCCGTCTGTGTCTCTGTCTCTGCCTCTGTCTCTGTCTCTGTCTCTGTCTCTGTCTCTGTCTCTGTCTTTGTATCCGTCTTTATCTCCGTCTTTGTCTCCGTCGTCGTCTTCCTCTTTGTCTCCGTCTTTGTCTCCGCTTGTGTCTCCTGCCCCTCTGTCTCGGTCTTTGTCTCATGCACCTCTGTCTCTGTCTCTGTATCTGTCTGTGTCTGTGTCTCCGTCGCTGTCTTCGTATCGGACTCTGTCTCTGTCTCTGTCTCCGCCTCTGTCTCTGTCCCTATCTCTGTCTCTGTCTCTGTTCCCGTCTCTGTCTCCTCCTCTGCCTCTGTCTCTGTCTTTGTCTCCATCTTTGTCTCCGTCTTTGTCTCCGTCTTTGTCACCGTCTTTGTCTCCGTCGTCGTCTTCCTCTTCGTCTGCGTCTTTGTCTCCGTCTTTGTCTACGTCTTTGTCTACTTCGCTGTCTGCGTCTCTGTCTCTGTCTCTGTCTTTGTCTCCGTCTCTGTCTCTGTCTCTGCCTCTGTTCCCGTCTCTGTCTCTGTCTCTGTGTCTCTGTCTCTGTCTCTGCCTCTGTCTCTGTCTCTGCCTCTGTCTCTGTCCCTATCTCTGTCTCTGTCTCTGTTCCCGCCTCTGTCTTCGCCTCTGCCTCTGTCTCGGTCTTTGTCTCCATCTTCGTCTCCGTCTTTGTCTCCGTCTTCGTCACCGTCCTTGTCTCCGTCGTCGCCTTCCTCTTCGTCTGCGACTTTGTCTCCGTCTTTGTCTACGTCTTTGTCTCCGTCTTTGTCTCCGTCTTTGTCACCGTCTTTGTCTCCGTCGTCGTCTTCCTCTTCGTCTGCGTCTTTGTCTCCGTCTTTGTCTACGTCTTTGTCTACGTCTTTGTCTCCGTCTTTGTCTTCGTCCATGTCTCCTGCCCCTCTGTCTCGGTCTTTGTCTCATATGCCTCTGTCTCTGTCTATGTCTCTGTCTCTGTCTGTGTCTCTGCCTCTGTCTCTGCCTCTGTATCGGTATCTGTCTCCGCCTTTGTCTTCGTCTTTGTCTCTGTCATTGTCTCCGTCTTTTTCTCCTGCCCCTCTGTCTCCGTATCACCCTTTCCCTCTGTCTCTGTCCCTGTCCCTGTCCCTGTCCCTGTGTCTGTCTCTGTCTCTGTCTCTGTCGCTGTCTCTGTCTCTGTCTCTGTCTTTGTATCCGTCTTTGTCTCCGTCTTTGTCTCCGTCGTCCTCTTCCTCTTTGTCTCCGTCTTTGTCTCCGCATATATCTCCTGCCCCTCTGTCTCGGTCTTTGTCTCATGCACCTCTGTCTCTGTCTCTGTCTCTGTCTGTGTGTGTGTCTGTGTCTCTGTCTCCGTATCGGTCTCTGTCTCTGTCTCTGTCTCCGCCTTTGTCTCTGCCTTTGTCTCTGTCCCTATCTCTGTCTCTGTCTCTGTTCCCGCCTCTGTCTTCGCCTCTGCCTCTGTCTCGGTCTTTGTCTCCGTCTTTGTCACCGTCCTTGTCTCCGTCGTCGCCTTCCTCTTCGTCTGCGACTTTGTCTCCGTCTTTGTCTACGTCTTTGTCTACGTCTTTGTCTCCGTCTGTGTCTCCGTCCATGTCTCGTGCCCTTCTGTCTCGGTCTCTGTCTCTGTCTTTGTCTCCGTCTCTGTCTCTGCCTCTCTCTCTCTCTCTCTGTCTCTGTCTCTGTCTCTGTCTCTGTCTCTGTCTCTGTCTCTGTCTCTGTCTCTGTCCCTGCCACTGTCTCTGTCTCTGTCTCTGTCTCGGTCTCTGTCTCCGTCTCTGTCTCTGTCTCTGTCTCTGTCTCTGTCTATGTCTCTGTCTCTGTCTCTGTCTCTGTCTTTGTCTCCGTCTCTGTCTCTGTCTGTGCCTCTGTCTTTGCCTCTGTCTCTGTCTCTGTCTCTGTCTCTGTCTCTGTCTCTGTCTCTGTCTCTGTCTCTGTCTCTGTCTCTGTCTCTGTCTCTGTCTCTGTCTCTGTCTCTGTCTCTGTCTCTGTCTCTGTCTCTGTCTCTGTCTCTGTCTCTGCCTCTGTCTCTGTCCCTATCTCTGTCTCTGTCTCTGTTCCCGCCTCGGTCTTCGCCTCTGCCTCTGTCTCGGTCTTTGTCTCCATCTTCGTCTCCGTCTTTGTCTCCGTCTTTGTCATCGTCCTTGTCTCCGTCGTCGCCTTCCTCTTCGTCTGCGACTTTGTCTCCGTCTTTGTCTACGTCTTTGTCTCCGTCTGTGTCTCCGTCCATGTCTCCTGCCCTTCTGTCTCGGTCTCTGTCTCCGTCTCTGTCTCTGCCTCTGTCTCTGCCTCTGTCTCTGTCTCTGTCTCTGTCTATGTCTCTGTCTCTGTCTCTGCCTCTGTCTCTGTCTCTGTCTGTGTCTCTGTCTCGGTCTCTGTCTCTGTCTCTGTCTGTGTCTCTGTCTCTGTCTCTGTCTCTGTCTCTGTCTCTGTCTATGTCTCTGTCTCTGTCTCTGTCTCTGTCTTTGTCTCCGTCTCTGTCTCTGTCTGTGCCTCTGTCTCTGTCTCTGTCTCTGTCTCTGTCTCTGTCTCTGTCTCTGTTTCTGCCTCTGTCTCTGTCTCCGTCTCTGTCTCTGTCTCTGTCCCTGTCTCTGTCTCTGTCTCTGTCTCGGTCTCTGTCTCTGTCTCTGTCTCTGCCTCTGTCTCTGTCTCTGTCTCTGTCTATGTCTCTGTCTCTGTCTCTGTCTCTGTCTCTGTCTCTGTCTTTGTCTCCGTCTCTGTCTCTGTCTGCGCCTCTGTCTCTGTCTCTGTCTCTGTCTCTGTCTCTGTCTCTGTCTCTGTCTCTGTCTCTGTCCCTGTCCCTGTCCCTGTCCCTGTCCCTGTCCCTGTCTCTGTCTCTGTCTCTGTCTCTGTCTCTGTCTCTGTCTCTGTCTTTGTCTCCGTCTCTGTCTCTGTCTCTGCCTCTGTTCCCGTCTCTGTCTCTGTCTCTGTGTCTCTGTCTCTGTCTCTGCCTCTGTCTCTGTCTCTGCCTCTGTCTCTGTCCCTATCTCTGTCTCTGTCTCTGTTCCCGCCTCTGTCTTCGCCTCTGCCTCTGTCTCGGTCTTTGTCTCCATCTTCGTCTCCGTCTTTGTCTCCGTCTTTGTCACCGTCCTTGTCTCCGTCGTCGCTTTCCTCTTCGTCTGCGACTTTGTCTCCGTCTTTGTCTACGTCTTTGTCTCCGTCTTTGTCTCCGTCTTTGTCACCGTCTTTGTCTCCATCGTCGTCTTCCTCTTCGTCTGCGTCTTTGTCTCCGTCTTTGTCTACGCCTTTGTCTACGTCTTTGTCTCCGTCTTTGTCTCCGTCCATGTCTCCTGCCCCTCTTTCTCGGTCTTTGTCTCATATGCCTCTGTCTCTGTCTATGTCTCTGTCTCTGTCTGTGTCTCTGCCTCTGTCTCTGCCTCTGTATCGGTATCTGCCTCCGCCTTTGTCTTCGTCTTTGTCTCTGTCATTGTCTCCGTCTTTTTCTCCTGCCCCTCTGTCTCCGTATCTCCCTTTCCCTCTGTCTCTGTCCCTGTCCCTGTCCCTGTTCCTGTCCCTGTCTCTGTCTCTGTCTCTGTCTCTGTCTCTGTCTCTGTCTCTGTCTCTGTCTCTGTCTCTATCTCTGTCTCTGTCTCAGTCCCTGTCTCTGTCTCTGTCTCTGTCTCTGTCTCTGACCCTGTCCCTGTCCCTGTCCCTGTCTCTGTCTCTGTCTCTGTCTCTGTCTCTGCCTCTGTATCGGTATCTGTCTCCGCCTTTGTCTTCGTCTTTGTCTCTGTCATTGTCTCCGCCTTTTTCTCCTGCACCTCTGTCTCCGTATCTCCCTTTCCCTCTGTCTCTGTCCCTGTCCCTGTCCCTGTCCCTGTCCCTGTCCCTGTGTCTGCCTCTGTCTCCGCCTCTGCCTCTGTCTCGGTCTTTGTCTCCATCTTCGTCTCCGTCCTTGTCTCCGTCTTTGTCTACGTCTTTGTCTCCGTCTGTGTCTCCGTCCATGTCTCCTGCCCTTCTGTCTCGGTCTTTGTATCATGCGACACTGTCTCTGTCTCTGTCTCTGTCTCTGTCTCTGTCTCTGTCTCTGTCTCTGTCTCTGTCTCTGTCTCTATCTCTGTCTCTGTCTCTGTCCCTGTCTCTGCCTCTGTCTTTGTCTACGTCTTTGTCTCCGTCTTTGTCTCCGTCTTCGCTTTCCTCTTTGTTTCCGACTTTGTCTCCGCCTTTGTCTCCTGCCCCTATGTTTCTCTCGCTCTCTCTGTCTCTGCCTCTGTCTCTGTCCCTATCTCTGTCTCTGTCTGTGTTCCCGCCTCTGTCTTCGCCTCTGCCTCTGTCTCGGTCTTTGTCTCCATCTTCGTCTCCGTCTTTGTCTCCGTCTTTGTCACCGTCCTTGTCTCCGTCGTCGCCTTCCTCTTCGTCTGCGACTTTGTCTCCGTCTTTGTCTACGTCTTTGTCTCCGTTTGTGTCTCCGTCCATGTCTCCTGCCCTTCTGTCTCGGCCTCTGTCTCTGTCTTTGTCTCCGTCTCTGTCTCTACCTCTGTCTCTGTCTCTGTCTCTGTCTCTGTCTCTGTCTCTGTCTCTGTCTCTGCCTCTGTCTCTGTCTCTGTGTCTCTGTCTCTGTCTCTGCCTCTGTCTCTGTCTCTGTCTCTGTCTCTGTATCTGTCTCTGTCTCTGTCTCTGTCTCTGCCTCTGTCTCTGTCCCTATCTCTGTCTCTGCCTCTGTCTCTGTCTCTGTCTCTGTCTCTGTCTCTGTCTCTGTCTCTGTGCCTGTCTCTGTCTCTGTCTCTGTCTCCGTCTCTGTCTCTTTCTCTGTCTCTCTCTGTCTCTGTCTCTGTCTCTGTCTCTGTCTCTGTCTCTGTCTCTGTCTCTGTCTCTGTCTCTGTCTCTGTCTCTGTCTCTGTCTCTGTCTCTGTCTCTGTCTCTGTCCCTGTCTCTGCCTCTGTCTTTGTCTACGACTTTGTCTCCGTCTTTGTCTCCGTCTTCGCTTTCCTCTTTGTTTCCGACTTTGTCTCCGCCTTTGTCTCCTGCCCCTATGTTTCTCTCGCTCTCTCTGTCTCTGTCTCTGCCTCTGTCCCTGTCTCTGTGTCTCTGTCTCTGTCTCTGTCTCTGTCTCTGTCTCTGTCTCTGTCTCTGTCTCTGTCTCTATCTCTGTCTCTGTCTCTGTCCCTGTCTCTGCCTCTGTCTTTGTCTACGTCTTTGTCTCCGTCTTTGTCTCCGTCTTCGCTTTCCTCTTTGTTTCCGACTTTGTCTCCGCCTTTGTCTCCTGCCCCTATGTTTCTCTCGCTCTCTCTGTCTCTGCCTCTGTCTCTGTCCCTATCTCTGTCTCTGTCTGTGTTCCCGCCTCTGTCTTCGCCTCTGCCTCTGTCTCGGTCTTTGTCTCCATCTTCGTCTCCGTCTTTGTCTCCGTCTTTGTCACCGTCCTTGTCTCCGTCGTCGCCTTCCTCTTCGTCTGCGACTTTGTCTCCGTCTGTGTCTCCGTCCATGTCTCCTGCCCTTCTGTCTCGGTCTCTGTCTCCGTCTCTGTCTCTGCCTCTGCCTCTGTCTCTGTCTCTGTCTCTGTCTCTGTCTCTGTCTCTGTCTCTGTCTCTGTCTCTGTCTTTGTCTCTGTCTCTGTCTCTGTCTCTGTCTCTGCCTCTGTCTCTGTCTCTGTGTCTCTGTCTCTGTCTCTGCCTCTGTCTCTGTCTCTGTCTCTGTCTCTGTCTCTGTCTCTGTCTCTGTCTCTGTCTCTGTCTCTGTCTCTGTCTCTGTCTCTGTCTCTGTCTCTGTCTCTGTCTCTGCCTCTGTCTCTGTCCCTATCTCTGTCTCTGTCTCTGTTCCCGCCTCTGTCTTCGCCTCTGCCTCTGTCTCGGTCTTTGTCTCCATCTTCGTCTCCGTCTTTGTCTCCGTCTTTGTCACCGTCCTTGTCTCCGTCGTCGCCTTCCTCTTCGTCTGCGACTTTGTCTCCGTCTTTGTCTACGTCTTTGTCTACGTCTTTGTCTCCGTCTGTGTCTCCGTCCATGTCTCGTGCCCTTCTGTCTCTGTCTCTGTCTCGGTCTCTGTCTCTGTCTCTGTCTCTGTCTCTGTCTCTGTCTCTGTCTCTGTCTCTGTCTCTGTCTATGTCTCTGTCTCTGTCTCTGTCTCTGTCTCTGTCTTTGTCTCCGTCTCTGTCTCTGTCTGTGCCTCTGTCTCTGCCTCTGTCTCTGTCTCTGTCTCTGTCTCTGTCTCTGTCTCTGTCTCTGTCTCTGTCCCTGTCTCTGTCTCTGTCTCTGTCTCTGTCTCTGTCTCTGTCTCTGCCTCTGTCTCTGTCTCAGTGTCTCTGTCTCTGTCTCTGTCTCTGTCTCTGCCTCTGTCTCTGTCCCTATCTCTGTCTCTGTCTCTGTCTCTGTCTCTGTCTCTGTCTCTGTCTCTGCCTCTGTCTCTGTCCCTATCTCTGTCTCTGTCTCTGTTCCCGCCTCTGTCTTCGCCTCTGCCTCTGTGTCGGTCTTTGTCTCCATCTTCGTCTCCGTCTTTGTCTCCGTCTTTGTCATCGTCCTTGTCTCCGTCGTCGCCTTCCTCTTCGTCTGCGACTTTGTCTCCGTCTTTGTGTACGTCTTTGTCTCCGTCTGTGTCTCCGTCCATGTCTCCTGCCCTTCTGTCTCGGTCTCTGTCTCCGTCTCTGTCTCTGCCTCTGTCTCTGCCTCTGTCTCTGTCTCTGTCTCTGTCTATGTCTCTGTCTCTGTCTCTGCCTCTGTCTCTGTCTCTGTCTCTGTCTCGGTCTCTGTCTCTGTCTCTGTCTCTGTCTCTGTCTCTGTCTCTGTCTCTGTCTCTGTCTCTGTCTATGTCTCTGTCTCTGTCTCTGTCTCTGTCTTTGTCTCCGTCTCTGTCTTTGTCTCCGTCTCTGTCTCTGTCTGTGCCTCTGTCTCTGTCTCTGTCTCTGTCTCTGTCTCTGTCTCTGTCTCTGTCTCTGTCTCCGTCTCTGTCTCTGTCTCTGTCCCTGTCTCTGTCTCTGTCTCTGTCTCGGTCTCTGTCTCTGTCTCTGTCTCTGTCTCTGTCTCTGTCTCTGCCTCTGTCTCTGTCTCTGTCTCTGTCTATGTCTCTGTCTCTGTCTCTGTCTGCGCCTCTGTCTCTGTCTCTGTCTCTGTCTCTGTCTCTGTCTCTGTCTCTGTCTCTGTCTCTGTCTCTGTCTCTGTCTCTGCCTCTGTCTCTGTCTCTGTCTCTGTCTCTGTCTCTGTCTGTGTCTCTGTCTCTGTCTCTGTCTCTGTCTCTGTCTCTGTCTCTGTCTCTGTATCCGTCTTTGTCTCCGTCTTTGTCACCGTCTTTGTCTCCGTCGTCGTCTTCCTCTTTGTCTCCGTCTTTGTCTCCGCTTGTGTCTACTGCCCCTCTGTCTCGGTCTTTGTCTCATGCACCTCTGTCTCTGTCTCTGTATCTGTCTGTGTCTGTGTCTCCGTCGCTGTCTTCGTATCGGACTGTGTCTCTGTGTCTGTCTCCGCCTCTGTCTCTGTCCCTATCTCTGTCTCTGTCTCTGTTCCCGTCTCTGTCTCCGCCTCTGCCTCTGTCTCTGTCTTTGTCTCCATCTTTGTCTCCGTCTTTGTCTCCGTCTTTGTCACCGTCTTTGTCTCCGTCGTCGTCTTCCTCTTCGTCTGCGTCTTTGTCTCCGTCTTTGTCTACGTCTTTGTCTACTTCGCTGTCTCCGTCTCTGCCTCTGTCTCTGTCCCTGTCCCTGTCCCTGTCCCTGTCCCTGTCCCTGTCTCTGTCTCTGTCTCTGTCTCTGTCTCTGTCTCTGTCTTTGTCTCCGTCTCTGTCTCTGTCTCTGCCTCTGTTCCCGTCTCTGTCTCTGTCTCTGTGCCTCTGTCTCTGTCTCTGCCTCTGTCTCTGTCTCTGCCTCTGTCTCTGTCCCTATCTCTGTCTCTGTCTCTGTTCCCACCTCTGTCTTCGCCTCTGCCTCTGTCTCGGTCTTTGTCTCCATCTTCGTCTCCGTCTTTGCCTCCGTCTTTGTCACCGTCCTTGTCTCCGTCGTCGCCTTCCTCTTCGTCTGCGACTTTGTCTCCGTCTTTGTCTACGTCTTTGTCTCCGTCTTTGTCTCCGTCTTTGTCACCGTCTTTGTCTCCATCGTCGTCTTCCTCTTCGTCTGCGTCTTTGTCTCCGTCTTTGTCTACGCCTTTGTCTACGTCTTTGTCTCCGTCTTTGTCTCCGTCCATGTCTCCTGCCCCTCTTTCTCGGTCTTTGTCTCATATGCCTCTGTCTCTGTCTATGTCTCTGTCTCTGTCTCTGTCTGTGTCTCTGCCTCTGTCTCTGCCTCTGTATCGGTATCTGCCTCCGCCTTTGTCTTCGTCTTTGTCTCTGTCATTGTCTCCGTCTTTTTCTCCTGCCCCTCTGTCTCCGTATCTCCCTTTCCCTCTGTCTCTGTCCCTGTCCCTGTCCCTGTCCCTGTCCCTGTCCCTGTGTCAGTCTCTGTCTCTGTCTCTGTCTCTGTCTCTGTCGCTGTCTCTGTCTCTGTCTCTGTCTTTGTATCCGTCTTTGTCTCCGTCTTTGTCTCCGTCGTCGTCTTCCTCTTTGTCTCCGTCTTTGTCTCCGCTTATGTCTCCTGCCCCTCTGTCTCGGTCTTTGTCTCATGCACCTCTGTCTCTGTCTCTGTCTCTGTCTCTGTCTCTGTCTCTGTCTGTGTCTGTGTCTCTGTTTCTGTCTCCGTATCGGTCTCCTTCTCTGTCTCTGTCTCCGCCTTTGTCTCTGCCTTTGTCTCTGTTTTTGTCTCCGTCTTTGTCTCTATCTCTGTCTCTGTCTCTCTCTCTGTCTCTGTCTGTGTCTCTGTCTGTGTCTCTGTCTCCGTCTCTGTCTCTGTCTCTGTCTCTGTCTCTGTCTCTGTCTCTGTCTCTGTCTCTGTCTCTGTTTCTGTCTCTGTCTCTGTCTCTGTCTCTGCCTCTGTCTCTGTCCCTATCTCTGTCTCTGTCTCTGTTCCCGCCTCTGTCTCCGCCTCTGCCTCTGTCTCGGTCTTTGTCTCCATCTTCGTCTCCGTCTTTGTCTCCGTCTTTGTCTACGTCTTTGTCTCCGTCTGTGTCTCCGTCCATGTCTCCTGCCCTTCTGTCTCGGTCTTTGTATCATGCGACTCTGTCTCTGTCTCTGTCTCTGTCTCTGTCTCTGTCTCTGTCTCTGTCTCTGTCTCTGTCTCTGCCTCCGTCTCTGTCTCTGTCTCTGTCTCTGTCTCTGTCTCTGTGCCTGTCTCTGTCTCTGTCTCTGTCTCCGTCTCTGTCTCTGTCTCTGTCTCTCTCTGCCTCTGTCCCTGTCTCTGTGTCTCTGTCCCTGTCTCTGCCTCTGTCTCTGTCTCCGTCTCTGCCTCTGCCTCTGTCTCTGTCCGTATCTCTGTCCCTGTCTCTGTTCCCGCCTCTGTCTCCGCCTCTGCCTCTGTCTCGGTCTTTGTCTCCATCTTCGTCTCCGTCTTTGTCTCCGTCTTTGTCACCGTCCTTGTCTCCGTCGTCGCCTCCCTCTTCGTCTGCGACTTTGTCTCCGTCTTTGTCTACGTCTTTGTCTCCGTCTGTGTCTCCGTCCATGTCTCCTGCCCTTCTGTCTCGGTCTTTGTATCATGCGACTCGGTCTCTGTCTCTGTCTCTGTCTCTGTCTCTGTCTCTGCCTCTGTCTCTGTCCCTATCTCTGTCTCTGTCTCTGTTCCCGCCTCTGTCTCCGCCTCTGCCTCTGTCTCGGTCTTTGTCTCCATCTTCGTCTCCGTCCTTGTCTCCGTCTTTGTCTACGTCTTTGTCTCCGTCTGTGTCTCCGTCCATGTCTCCTGCCCTTCTGTCTCGGTCTTTGTATCATGCGACTCTGTCTCTGTCTCTGTCTCTGTCTCTGTCTCTGTCTCTGTCTCTGTCTCTGTCTCTGTCTCTGTCTCTGTCTCTGTCTCCGTCTCTGTCTCTGTCTCTGTCTCTGTCTCTGTCTCTGTCTCTGTCTCTGTCTCTGTGCCTGTCTCTGTCTCTGTCTCTGTCTCCGTCTCTGTCTCTTTCTCTGTCTCTCTCTGTCTCTGTCTCTGTCTCTGTCTCTGTCTCTGTCTCTGTCTCTGTCTCTGTCTCTGTCTCTGTCTCTGTCTCTGTCTCTGTCTCTGTCTCTGTCTCTGTCCCTGTCTCTGCCTCTGTCTTTGTCTACGACTTTGTCTCCGTCTTTGTCTCCGTCTTCGCTTTCCTCTTTGTTTCCGACTTTGTCTCCGCCTTTGTCTCCTGCCCCTATGTTTCTCTCGCTCTCTCTGTCTCTGTCTCTGCCTCTGTCCCTGTCTCTGTGTCTCTGTCTCTGTCTCTGTCTCTGTCTCTGTCTCTGTCTCTGTCTCTGTCTCTGTCTCTATCTCTGTCTCTGTCTCTGTCCCTGTCTCTGTCTCGGTCTTTGTCTCCATCTTCGTCTCCGTCTTTGTCTCCGTCTTTGTCTACGTCTTTGTCTCCGTCTGTGTCTCCGTCCATGTCTCCTGCCCTTCTGTCTCGGTCTTTGTATCATGCGACTCTGTCTCTGTCTCTGTCTCTGTCTCTGTCTCTGTCTCTGTCTCTGTCTCTGTCTCTGTCTCTGCCTCCGTCTCTGTCTCTGTCTCTGTCTCTGTCTCTGTCTCTGTGCCTGTCTCTGTCTCTGTCTCTGTCTCCGTCTCTGTCTCTGTCTCTGTCTCTCTCTGTCTCTGTCTCTGTCTCTGTCTCTGTCTCTGTCTCTGTCTCTGTCTCTGTCTCTGTCTCTGTCTCCGTCTCTGTCTCTGTCTCTGTCCCTGTCTCTGCCTCTGTCTTTGTCTACGTCTTTGTCTCCGTCTTTGTCTCCGTCTTCGCTTTCCTCTTTGTTTCCGACTTTGTCTCCGCCTTTGTCTCCTGCCCCTATGTTTCTCTCGCTCTCTCTGTCTCTGTCTCTGCCTCTGTCCCTGTCTCTGTGTCTCTGTCCCTGTCTCTGCCTCTGTCTCTGTCTCCGTCTCTGCCTCTGCCTCTGTCTCTGTCCCTATCTCTGTCCCTGTCTCTGTTCCCGCCTCTGTCTCCGCCTCTGCTTCTGTCTCGGTCTTTGTCTCCATCTTCGTCTCCGTCTTTGTCTCCGTCTTTGTCACCGTCCTTGTCTCCGTCGTCGCCTCCCTCTTCGTCTGCGACTTTGTCTCCGTGTTTGTCTACGTCTTTGTCTCCGTCTGTGTCTCCGTCCATGTCTCCTGCCCTTCTGTCTCGGTCTTTGTATCATGCGACTCGGTCTCTGTCTCTGTCTCTGTCTCTGTCTCTGTCTCTGTCACTGTCTCTGTCTCTGTCTCTGTCTCTGTCTCTGTCCCTGTCCCTGTCTCTGTCTCTGGCTCTGCCTCTGTCTCTGTCTCTGTCTCTGTCTCTGTCTCTGTCTCTGTCTCTGTCTCTGTCTCTGTCTCTGTCTCTGTCTTTGTCACCGTCTTTGTCTCCGTCTTTGTCTACGTCTTTGTCTCCGTCTTTGTCTCCGTCCATGTCTCCTGCCCATCTGTCTCGGTCTTTGTCTCATGCGCCTCTGTCTCTGTCTCTGTCTCTGTCTCTGTCTCTGTCTCTGTCTGTGTCTGTGTCTCTGTCTCTGTCTCCGCATCGGACTCTGTCTCCGTCTCTGTCTCCGCCTTTGTCTCTGCCTTTGTCTCCGTATTTGTCTCTGTCTGTGTCTCCATCTTTGTTTCCGTCTTTGTCTCAGTCTTTGTCTCCGTCTTTGTCTCCGTCTTTGTCTTCCTACTTGTCTCTGTTTTTGTCTCCGTCTTTGCCTCTATCTCTGTCTCTGTCCCTGTCTCCGTCTCTGTCTCTGCCTCTGTCTCTGTCCCTATCTCTGTCTCTGTCTGTGTTCCCGCCTCTGTCTTCGCCTCTGCCTCTGTCTAGGTCTTTGTCTCCATCTTCGTCTCCGTCTTTGTCTCCGTCTTTGTCACCGTCCTTGTCTCCGTCGTCGCCTTCCTCTTCGTCTGCGACTTTGTCTCCGTCTTTGTCTACGTCTTTGTCTCCGTTTGTGTCTCCGTCCATGTCTCCTGCCCTTCTGTCTCGGCCTCTGTCTCTGTCTTTGTCTCCGTCTCTGTCTCTACCTCTGTCTCTGTCTCTGTCTCTGTCTCTGTCTCTGTCTCTGTCTCTGTCTCTGTCTCTGTCTCTGCCTCTGTCTCTGTCTCTGTGTCTCTGTCTCTGTCTCTGCCTCTGTCTCTGTCTCTGTCTCTGTCTCTGTATCTGTCTCTGTCTCTGTCTCTGTCTCTGCCTCTGTCTCTGTCCCTATCTCTGTCTCTGTCTCTGTCTCTGTCTCTGTCTCTGTCTCTGTCTCTGCCTCTGTCTCTGTCCCTATCTCTGTCTCTGTCTCTGTTCCCGCCTCTGTCTTCGCCTCTGCCTCTGTCTCGGTCTTTGTCTCCATCTTCGTCTCCGTCTTTGTCTCCGTCTTTGTCACCGTCCTTATCTCCGTCGTCGCCTTCCTCTTCGTCTGCGACTTTGTCTCCGTCTTTGTCTACGTCTTTGTCTACGTCTTTGTCTCCGTCTGTGTCTCCGTCCATGTCTCGTGCCCTTCTGTCTCGGTCTCTGTCTCTGTCTTTGTCTCCGTCTCTGCCTCTGCCTCTGTCTCTGTCTCTGTCTCTGTCTCTGTCTCTGTCTCTGTCTCTGTCTCTGTCTCTGTCTCTGTCCCTGCCACTGTCTCTGTCTCTGTCTCTGTCTCGGTCTCTGTCTCTGTCTCTGTCTCTGTCTCTGTCTCTGTCTCTGTCTCTGTCTCTGTCTCTGTCTATGTCTCTGTCTCCGTCTCTGTCTCTGTCTTTGTCTCCGTCTCTGTCTCTGTCTGTGCCTCTGTCTCTGTCTCTGCCTCTGTCTCTGTCTCTGTCTCTGTCTCTGTCTCTGTCTCTGTCTCTGTCTCTGTCTCTGTCTCTGTCTCTGTCTCTGTCTCGGTCTCTGTCTCTGTCTCAGTGTCTCTGTCTCTGTCTCTGTCTCTGTCTCTGCCTCTGTGTCTGTCCCTATCTCTGTCTCTGTCTCTGTCTCTGTCTCTGTCTCTGTCTCTGTCACTGTCTCTGCCTCTGTCTCTGTCCCTATCTCTGTCTCTGTCTCTGTTCCCGCCTCTGTCTTCGCCTCTGCCTCTGTCTCGGTCTTTGTCTCCATCTTCGTCTCCGTCTTTGTCTCCGTCTTTGTCATCGTCCTTGTCTCCGTCGTCGCCTTCCTCTTCGTCTGCGACTTTGTCTCCGTCTTTGTCTACGTCTTTGTCTCCGTCTGTGTCTCCGTCCATGTCTCCTGCCCTTCTGTCTCGGTCTCTGTCTCCGTCTCTGTCTCTGCCTCTGTCTCTGCCTCTGTCTCTGTCTCTGTCTCTGTCTATGTCTCTGTCTCTGTCTCTGCCCCTGTCTCTGTCTCTGTCTCTGTCTCGGTCTCTGTCTCTGTCTCTGTCTCTGTCTCTGTCTCTGTCTCTGTCTCTGTCTCTGTCTATGTCTCTGTCTCTGTCTCTGTCTCTGTCTTTGTCTCCGTCTCTGTCTCTGGCTGTGCCTCTGTCTCTGTCTCTGTCTCTGTCTCTGTCTCTGTCTCTGTCTCTGTCTCTGTCTCTGCCTCTGTCTCTGTCTCCGTCTCTGTCTCTGTCTCTGTCCCTGTCTCTGTCTCTGTCTCTGTCTCGGTCTCTGTCTCTGTCTCTGTCTCTGTCTCTGCCTCTGTCTCTGTCTCTGTCTCTGTCTATGTCTCTGTCTCTGTCTCTGTCTCTGTCTCTGTCTCTGTCTTTGTCTCCGTCTCTGTCTCTGTCTGCGCCTCTGTCTCTGTCTCTGTCTCTGTCTCTGTCTCTGTCTCTGTCTCTGTCTCTGTCTCTGTCTCTGCCTCTGTCTCTGTCTCTGTCTCTGTCTCTGTCTCTGTCTCTGTCTCTGTCTCTGTCTCTGTCTCTGTCTCTGTCTCTGTCTCTGTCTCTGTCTCTGTCTCTGTATCCGTCTTTGTCTCCGTCTTTGTCACCGTCTTTGTCTCCGTTGTCGTCTTCCTCTTTGTCTCCGCTCAGTTCTCCTGCCCCTCTGTGTCGGTCTTTGTCTCATGCACCTCTGTCTCTGTCTCTGTATCTGTCTGTGTCTGTGTCTCCGTCGCTGTCTTCGTATCGGACTGTGTCTCTGTCTCTGTCTCTGCCTCTGTCTCTGTCTCTGCCTCTGTCTCTGTCCCTATCTCTGTCTCTGTCTCTGTTCCCGCCTCTGTCTTCGCCTCTGCCTCTGTCTCGGTCTTTGTCTCCATCTTCGTCTCCGTCTTTGTCTCCGTCTTTGTCACCGTCCTTGTCTCCGTCGTCGCCTTCCTCTTCGTCTGCGACTTTGTCTCCGTCTTTGTCTACGTCTTTATCTCCGTCTTTGTCTCCGTCTTTGTCACCGTCTTTGTCTCCATCGTCGTCTTCCTCTTCGTCTGCGTCTTTGTCTCCGTCTTTGTCTACGCCTTTGTCTACGTCTTTGTCTCCGTCTTTGTCTCCGTCCATGTCTCCTGCCCCTCTTTCTCGGTCTTTGTCTCATATGCCTCTGTCTCTGTCTATGTCTCTGTCTCTGTCTGTGTCTCTGCATCTGTCTCTGCCTCTGTATCGGTATCTGCCTCCGCCTTTGTCTTCGTCTTTGTCTCTGTCATTGTCTCCGTCTTTTTCTCCTGCCCCTCTGTCTCCGTATCTCCCTTTCCCTCTGTCTCTGTCCCTGTCCCTGTCCCTGTTCCTGTCCCTGTCTCTGTCTCTGTCTCTGTCTCTGTCTCTGTCTCTGTCTTTGTCTCCGTCTCTGTATCTGTCTCTGCCCCTGTCTCTGTCTCTGTCTCTGTCTCTGTCTCTCTCTCTGTCTCTGTCTCTGTCTCTGTCTCTGTCCCTATCTCTGTCTCTGTCTCTGTTCCCGCCTCTGTCTCCGCCTCTGCCTCTGTCTCGGTCTTTGTCTCCATCTTTGTCTCCATCTTCGTCTCCGTCTTTGTCTCCGTCTTTGTCACCGTCCTTGTCTCCGTGGTCGCCTTCCTCTTCGTCTGCGACTTTGTCTCCGTCTTTGTCTACGTCCTTGTCTCCGTCTATGTCTCCGTCCATGTCTCCTGCCCTCCTGTCTCGGTCTCTGTCTCTGTCTCTGTCTCCGCCTCTGCCTCTGTCTCTGTCTTTGTCTCCATCCTTGTCTCCGTCTTTGTCTGCGTCTTTGTCACCGTCTTTGTCTCCGTCGTCGTCTTCCTCTTCGTCTGCGTCTTTGTCTCCGTCTTTGTCTACGTCTTTGTCTACGTCTTTGTCTCCGTCTTTGTCTTCGTCCATGTCTCCTGCCCCTCTGTCTCGGTCTTTGTCTCATATGCCTCTGTCTCTGTCTATGTCTCTGTCTCTGTCTGTGTCTCTGCCTCTGTCTCTGCCTCTGTATCGGTATCTGTCTCCGCCTTTGTCTTCGTCTTTGTCTCTGTCATTGTCTCCGTCTTTTTCTCCTGCCCCTCTGTCTCCGTATCACCCTTTCCCTCTGTCTCTGTCCCTGTCCCTGTCCCTGTCCCTGTCCCTGTCCCTGTCCCTGTCCCTGTCCCTGTCCCTGTGTCTGTCTCTGTCTCTGTCTCTGTCGCTGTCTCTGTCTCTATCTCTGTCTTTGTATCCGTCTTTGTCTCCGTCTTTGTCTCCGTCGTCGTCTTCCTCTTTGTCTCCGTCTTTGTCTCCGCTTATATCTCCTGCCCCTCTGTCTCGGTCTTTGTCTCATGCACCTCTGTCTCTGTCTCTGTCTCTGTCTCTGTCTGTGTCTGTGTCTGTGTCTCTGTCTCCGTATCGGTCTCTGTCTCTGTCTCTGTCTCCGCCTTTGTCTCTGCCTTTGTCTCCGTATTTGTCTCTGTCTGTGTCTCCATCTTTGTCTCCGTCTTTGTCTGCGTCTTTGCCTCCGTCATGGTCTCAGTCTTTGTCTCCGTCTTGTCACCGTCCTTGTCTCCGTCGCCGCCTTCCTCTTCGTCTGCGTCTTTGTCTCCGTCTTTGTCTACGTCTTTGTCTACTTCTTTCTCTCCGCCTTTGCCTCCGTCCATGTCTCCTGCCCCACTGTGTCGGTCTTTGTCTCATGCGCCTCTGTCTCTGTCTACGTCTCTGTATCTGTCTGTGTCTCTGTCTCTGTCTCTGCCTCTGCATCGGTATCTGTCTTCGTCTTTGTCTTCGTCTTTGTCTCTGTCATTGTCTCCGACTTTGTCTCCTGCCCCTCTGTCTCCGTCTCTCCCTTTCCCTCTGTCTCTGTCCCTGTCCCTGTCCCTGTCTCTGTCTCTGTCTCTGACTCTGTCTCTATCTCTGTCTCTGTCTCTGTCTCTGTCCCAGCCTCTGCCTCTGTCCCTATCTCTGTCTCTGTCTCTATTCCCGGCTCTGTCTCCGCCTCTGCCTCTGTCACTGTCTTTGTCTCCATCTTTGTCTCCGTCTTTGTCTCCGTCTTTGTCACCGTCTTTGTCTCCGTCGTCGTGTTCCTCTTCGTCTGCGTCCTTGTCTCCGGCTTTGCCTCCGTCTTTGTCTACGTTTTTGTCTCCGTCTTTGTCTCCGTCCATGTCTCCTGCCCCTCTGTCTCGGTCTTTGTCTCATGCGCCTCTGTCTCTGACCCTGTCTCTGTCTGTGTCTATGTCTCTGTCTCTTCCTCTGTATCGGTTTCTGTCCCTGTCCCTGTCTCCGTCTTTGTATCCGTCTTTGTCTCCGTCTTTGTCACCGTCTTTGTCTCCGTCGTCGTCTTCCTCTTTGTCTCCGTCTTTGTCTCCGTCTTTGTCACCGTCCTTGTCTTCATACTTGTCTCTGTTTTTGTCTCCGTCTTTGTCTCTATCTCTGTCTCTGTCTCTCTCTCTGTCTCTGTCTCTGTCTCTGTCTCTATCTCTGTCTCTGTCTCAGTCCCTGTCTCTGTCTCTGTCTCTGTCTCTGTCTCTGTCTCTGTCTCTGTCACTGTCTCTGCCTCTGTCTCTGTCCCTATCTCTGTCTCTGTCTCTGTTCCCGCCTCTGTCTTCGCCTCTGCCTCTGTCTCGGTCTTTGTCTCCATCTTCGTCTCCGTCTTTGTCTCCGTCTTTGTCATCGTCCTTGTCTCCGTCGTCGCCTTCCTCTTCGTCTGCGACTTTGTCTCCGTCTTTGTCTACGTCTTTGTCTCCGTCTGTGTCTCCGTCCATGTCTCCTGCCCTTCTGTCTCGGTCTCTGTCTCCGTCTCTGTCTCTGCCTCTGTCTCTGCCTCTGTCTCTGTCTATGTCTCTGTCTCTGTCTCTGCCCCTGTCTCTGTCTCTGTCTCTGTCTCGGTCTCTGTCTCTGTCTCTGTCTCTGTCTCTGTCTCTGTCTCTGTCTCTGTCTATGTCTCTGTCTCTGTCTCTGTCTCTGCCTCTGTCTTTGTCTCCGTCTCTGTCTCTGTCTGTGCCTCTGTCTCTGTCTCTGTCTCTGTCTCTGTCTCTGTCTCTGTCTCTGTCTCTGTCTCTGCCTCTGTCTCTGTCTCCGTCTCTGTCTCTGTCTCTGTCCCTGTCTCTGTCTCTGTCTCTGTCTCGGTCTCTGTCTCTGTCTCTGTCTCTGTCTCTGCCTCTGTCTCTGTCTCTGTCTCTGTCTATGTCTCTGTCTCTGTCTCTGTCTCTGTCTCTGTCTCTGTCTTTGTCTCCGTCTCTGTCTCTGTCTGCGCCTCTGTCTCTGTCTCTGTCTCTGTCTCTGTCTCTGTCTCTGTCTCTGTCTCTGTCTCTGTCTCTGCCTCTGTCTCTGTCTCTGTCTCTGTCTCTGTCTCTGTCTCTGTCTCTGTCTCTGTCTCTGTCTCTGTCTCTGTCTCTGTCTCTGTCTCTGTCTCTGTATCCGTCTTTGTCTCCGTCTTTGTCACCGTCTTTGTCTCCGTTGTCGTCTTCCTCTTTGTCTCCGCTCATTTCTCCTGCCCCTCTGTGTCGGTCTTTGTCTCATGCACCTCTGTCTCTGTCTCTGTCTCTGTCTCCGTCTCCGTATCGGACTCTGTCTCCGTCTTTGTCTACGTCTCTGTCTCTGTCTCTGCCTCTGTCTCTGTCTCTGTCTCTGTCTCTGTCTCTGTCTCTGTCTCTGTCTCTGTCTTTGTATCCGTCTTTATCTCCGTCTTTGTCTCCGTCGTCGTCTTCCTCTTTGTCTCCGTCTTTGTCTCCGCTTGTGTCTACTGCCCCTCTGTCTCGGTCTTTGTCTCATGCACCTCTGTCTCTGTCTCTGTATCTGTCTGTGTCTGTGTCTCCGTCGCTGTCTTCGTATCGGACTGTGTCTCTGTCTCTGTCTCTGCCTCTGTCTCTGTCTCTGCCTCTGTCTCTGTCCCTATCTCTGTCTCTGTCTCTGTTCCCGCCTCTGTCTTCGCCTCTGCCTCTGTCTCGGTCTTTGTCTCCATCTTCGTCTCCGTCTTTGTCTCCGTCTTTGTCACCGTCCTTGTCTCCGTCGTCGCCTTCCTCTTCGTCTGCGACTTTGTCTCCGTCTTTGTCTACGTCTTTATCTCCGTCTTTGTCTCCGTCTTTGTCACCGTCTTTGTCTCCGTCGTCGTCTTCCTCTTCGTCTGCGTCTTTGTCTCCGTCTTTGTCTACGTCTTTGTCTACGTCTTTGTCTCCGTCTTTGTCTTCGTCCATGTCTCCTGCCCCTCTGTCTCGGTCTTTGTCTCATATGCCTCTGTCTCTGTCTATGTCTCTGTCTCTGTCTGTGTCTCTGCCTCTGTCTCTGCCTCTGTATCGGTATCTGTCTCCGCCTTTGTCTTCGTCTTTGTCTCTGTCATTGTCTCCGTCTTTTTCTCCTGCCCCTCTGTCTCCGTATCACCCTTTCCCTCTGTCTCTGTCCCTGTCCCTGTCCCTGTCCCTGTCCCTGTCCCTGTCCCTGTCCCTGTCCCTGTGTCTGTCTCTGTCTCTGTCTCTGTCGCTGTCTCTGTCTCTATCTCTGTCTTTGTATCCGTCTTTGTCTCCGTCCTTGTCTCCGTCGTCGTCTTCCTCTTTGTCTCCGTCTTTGTCTCCGCTTATATCTCCTGCCCCTCTGTCTCGGTCTTTGTCTCATGCACCTCTGTCTCTGTCTCTGTCTCTGTCTCTGTCTGTGTCTGTGTCTGTGTCTCTGTCTCCGTATCGGTCTCTGTCTCTGTCTCTGTCTCCGCCTTTGTCTCTGCCTTTGTCTCCGTATTTGTCTCTGTCTGTGTCTCCATCTTTGTCTCCGTCTTTGTCTGCGTCTTTGCCTCCGTCTTGGTCTCAGTCTTTGTCTCCGTCTTGTCACCGTCCTTGTCTCCGTCGCCGCCTTCCTCTTCGTCTGCGTCTTTGTCTCCGTCTTTGTCTACGTCTTTGTCTACTTCTTTCTCTCCGCCTTTGCCTCCGTCCATGTCTCCTGCCCCACTGTGTCGGTCTTTGTCTCATGCGCCTCTGTCTCTGTCTACGTCTCTGTATCTGTCTGTGTCTCTGTCTCTGTCTCTGCCTCTGCATCGGTATCTGTCTTCGTCTTTGTCTTCGTCTTTGTCTCTGTCATTGTCTCCGACTTTGTCTCCTGCCCCTCTGTCTCCGTCTCTCCCTTTCCCTCTGTCTCTGTCCCTGTCCCTGTCCCTGTCTCTGTCTCTGTCTCTGACTCTGTCTCTATCTCTGTCTCTGTCTCTGTCTCTGTCCCAGCCTCTGCCTCTGTCCCTATCTCTGTCTCTGTCTCTATTCCCGGCTCTGTCTCCGCCTCTGCCTCTGTCACTGTCTTTGTCTCCATCTTTGTCTCCGTCTTTGTCTCCGTCTTTGTCACCGTCTTTGTCTCCGTCGTCGTGTTCCTCTTCGTCTGCGTCTTTGTCTCCGGCTTTGCCTCCGTCTTTGTCTACGTTTTTGTCTCCGTCTTTGTCTCCGTCCATGTCTCCTGCCCCTCTGTCTCGGTCTTTGTCTCATGCGCCTCTGTCTCTGACCCTGTCTCTGTCTGTGTCTATGTCTCTGTCTCTTCCTCTGTATCGGTTTCTGTCCCTGTCCCTGTCTCCGTCTTTGTATCCGTCTTTGTCTCCGTCTTTGTCACCGTCTTTGTCTCCGTCGTCGTCTTCCTCTTTGTCTCCGTCTTTGTCTCCGTCTTTGTCACCGTCCTTGTCTTCATACTTGTCTCTGTTTTTGTCTCCGTCTTTGTCTCTATCTCTGTCTCTGTCTCTCTCTCTGTCTCTGTCTCTGTCTCTGTCTCTATCTCTGTCTCTGTCTCAGTCCCTGTCTCTGTCTCTGTCTCTGTCTCTGTCTCTGTCTCTGACCCTGTCCCTGTCCCTGTCCCTGTCTCTGTCTCCGTCTCTGTCTCTGTCTCTGCCTCTGTATCGGTATTTGTCTCCGCCTTTGTCTTCGTCTTTGTCTCTGTCATTGTCTCCGCCTTTTTCTCCTGCACCTCTGTCTCCGTATATCCCTTTCCCTCTGTCTCTGTCCCTGTCCCTGTCCCTGTCCCTGTCTCTGTCCCTGTGTCTGTCTCTGTCTCTGTCTCTGTCTCTGTCTCTGTCGCTGTCTCTGTCTCTGTCTCTGTCTTTGTATCCGTCTTTGTCTCCGTCTTTGTCTCCGTCGTCGTCTTCCTCTTTGTCTCCGTCTTTGTCTCCGCTTATGTCTCCTGCCCCTCTGTCTCTGTCTCTGTCTCTGTCTGTGTCTCTGTCTCTGTCTCTGCGTCTCTGGCTCTGTCTCTGCCTCTGTCTCTGTCTCTGCCTCTGTCTCTGTCCCTATCTCTGTCTCTGTCTCTGTTCCCGCCTCTGTCTCCGCCTCTGCCTCTGTCTCGGTCTTTGTCTCCATCTTCGTCTCCGTCTTTGTCTCCGTCTTTGTCACCGTCCTTGTCTCCGTCGTCGCCTTCCTCTTCGTCTGCGACTTTGCCTCCGTCTTTGTCTACGTCTCTGTCTCCGTCTGTGTCTCCGTCCATGTCTCCTGCCCTTCTGTCTCGGTCTTTGTATCATGCGACTCTGTCTCTGTCTCTGTCTCTGTCTCTGTCTCTGTCTCTGCCTCTGTCTCTGTCTCTGTCTCTGTCTCTGTCTCTGTCTCCGTCTCTGTCTCTGTCTCTGTCTCTGTCTCTGTCTCTGTCTCTGTCTCTGTGCCTGTCTCTGTCTCTGTCTCTGTCTCCGTCTCTGTCTCTGTCTCTGTCTCTCTCTGTCTCCGTCTCTGTCTCTGTCTCTGTCTCTGTCTCTGTCTCTGTCTCTGTCTCTGTCTCTGTCTCTGTCTCTGTCTCTGTCTCTGTCTCTGTCTCTGTCTCTGTCTCTGTCTCTGTCTCTGTCTCTGTCCCTGTCTCTGCCTCTGTCTTTGTCTCCGTCTTTGTCTCCGTCTTTGTCTCCGTCTTCGCTTTCCTCTTTGTTTCCGACTTTGTCTCCGCCTTTGTCTCCTGCCCCTATGTTTCTCTCGCTCTCTCTGTCTCTGTCTCTGCCTCTGTCCCTGTCTCTGTGTCTCTGTCTCTGTCTCTGCATCTGTCTCTGTCTCCGTCTCTGCCTCTGCCTCTGTCTCTGTCCCTATCTCTGTCCCTGTCTCTGTTCCCGCCTCTGTCTCTGTCCCTGTCCCTGTCTCTGTCTCTGTCTCTGTCTCTGTCTCTGTCTCTGTCTCTGTCTCTGTCTCTGTCTCTGTCTCTGTCTCTGTCTCTGTCTTTGTCACCGTCTTTGTCTCCGTCTTTGTCTCCGTCCATGTCTCCTGCCCATCTGTCTCGGTCTTTGTCTCATGCGCCTCTGTCTCTGTCTCTGTCTCTGTCTCTGTCTCTGTCTGTGTCTCTGTCTCTGTCTTTGTCTCCGTCTCTGTCTCTGCCTCTGTCTCTGTCCCTGTGTCTGTCTCTGTCTCTGTCTCTGTCTCTGTCTCTGTCGCTGTCTCTGTCTCTGTCTCTGTCTTTGTATCCGTCTTTGTCTCCGTCTTTGTCTCCGTCTTTGTCTCCGTCGTCGTCTTCCTCTTTGTCTCCGTCTTTGTCTCCGCTTATGTCTCCTGCCCCTCTGTCTCTGTCTCTGTCTCTGTCTGTGTCTCTGTCTCTGTCTCTGCGTCTCTGGCTCTGTCTCTGCCTCTGTCTCTGTCTCTGCCTCTGTCTCTGTCCCTATCTCTGTCTCTGTCTCTGTTCCCGCCTCTGTCTCCGCCTCTGCCTCTGTCTCGGTCTTTGTCTCCATCTTCGTCTCCGTCTTTGTCTCCGTCTTTGTCACCGTCCTTGTCTCCGTCGTCGCCTTCCTCTTCGTCTGCGACTTTGCCTCCGTCTTTGTCTACGTCTCTGTCTCCGTCTGTGTCTCCGTCCATGTCTCCTGCCCTTCTGTCTCGGTCTTTGTATCATGCGACTCTGTCTCTGTCTCTGTCTCTGTCTCTGTCTCTGTCTCTGCCTCTGTCTCTGTCTCTGTCTCTGTCTCTGTCTCTGTCTCCGTCTCTGTCTCTGTCTCTGTCTCTGTCTCTGTCTCTGTCTCTGTGCCTGTCTCTGTCTCTGTCTCTGTCTCCGTCTCTGTCTCTGTCTCTGTCTCTCTCTGTCTCTGTCTCTGTCTCTGTCTCTGTCTCTGTCTCTGTCTCTGTCTCTGTCTCTGTCTCTGTCTCTGTCTCTGTCTCTGTCTCTGTCTCTGTCTCTGTCTCTGTCTCTGTCTCTGTCTCTGTCCCTGTCTCTGCCTCTGTCTTTGTCTCCGTCTTTGTCTCCGTCTTTGTCTCCGTCTTCGCTTTCCTCTTTGTTTCCGACTTTGTCTCCGCCTTTGTCTCCTGCCCCTATGTTTCTCTCGCTCTCTCTGTCTCTGTCTCTGCCTCTGTCCCTGTCTCTGTGTCTCTGTCTCTGTCTCTGCATCTGTCTCTGTCTCCGTCTCTGCCTCTGCCTCTGTCTCTGTCCCTATCTCTGTCCCTGTCTCTGTTCCCGCCTCTGTCTCTGTCCCTGTCCCTGTCTCTGTCTCTGTCTCTGTCTCTGTCTCTGTCTCTGTCTCTGTCTCTGTCTCTGTCTCTGTCTCTGTCTCTGTCTCTGTCTCTGTCTCTGTCTCTGTCTTTGTCTCCATCTTCGTCTCCGTCTTTGTCTCCGTCTTTGTCACCGTCCTTGTCTCCGTCGCCGCCTTCCTCTTCGTCTGCGACTTTGTCTCCGTCTTTGTCTACGTCTTTGTCTCCGTCTTTGTCTCCGTCTTTGTCACCGTCTTTGTCTCCATCGTCGTCTTCCTCTTCGTCTGCGTCTTTGTCTCCGTCTTTGTCTACGCCTTTGTCTACGTCTTTGTCTCCGTCTTTGTCTCCGTCCATGTCTCCTGCCCCTCTTTCTCGGTCTTTGTCTCATATGCCTCTGTCTCTGTCTATGTCTCTGTCTCTGTCTGTGTCTCTGCCTCTGTCTCTGCCTCTGTATCGGTATCTGCCTCCGCCTTTGTCTTCGTCTTTGTCTCTGTCATTGTCTCCGTCTTTTTCTCCTGCCCCTCTGTCTCCGTATCTCCCTTTCCCTCTGTCTCTGTCGCTGTCCCTGTCCCTGTCCCTGTCTCTGTCTCTGTCTCTGTCTCTCTCTCTGTCTCTGTCTCTGTCGTTGTCTCCGTCTCTGTCTCTGTCTCTGCCTCTGTCTCTGTCTCTGTCTCTGTCTCTGTCTCTGTCCCTATCTCTGTCTCTGTCTCTGTTCCCGCCTCTGTCTCCGCCTCTGCCTCTGTCTCGGTCTTTGTCTCCATCTTTGTCTCCGTCTTTGTCTCCGTCTTTGTCTCCGTCTTTGTCACCGTCCTTGTCTCCGTCGTCGCCTTCCTCTTCGTCTGCGACTTTGTCTCCGTCTTTGTCTACGTCTTTGTCTCCGTCTGTGTCTCCGTCCACGTCTCCTGCCCTTCTGTCGCGGTCTTTGTATCATGCGACTCTGTCTCTGTCTCTGTCTCTGTCTCTGTCTCTGTCTTTGTCTCCGCCCGTATCGGCGTCTTTTTCAGCGTCTTTGTCTCCACCGTCGTCTTCCTCTTCGTCTCCGTCTTTGTCTCCGTCTTTGTCTCCGTCTTTGCCTCCGTCTTTGTCTCAGCCTTTGTCTACGTCTTTGTCTCCGTCTTTGTCTTCCTACTTGTCTCTGTTTTTGTCTCCGTCTTTGTCTCTATCTCTGTCCCTGACTCTGTCTCTGTCTGTGTCCCTGTCTCTGTCTCTGTCTCTGTCTCTGTCTCTGTCTCTGTCTCTGTCTCTGTTCCCGCCTCTGTCTCCGCCTCTGCCTCTGTCTCTGTCTCTGTCTCAATCTATGTCTCAATCTCTGTCTCTGTCTCTGTCTCTGTTCCCGTCTCTGTCTCTGTCTCTGTGTCTCTGTCTCTGTCTCTGCCTCTGTCTCTGTCTCTGCCTCTGTCTCTGTCCCTATCTCTGTCTCTGTCTCTGTCTCTGTCTCTGTCCCTGTCTCTGTCTCTGTCTTTGTCACCGTCTTTGTCTCCGTCTTTGTCTACGTCTTTGTCTACGTCTTTGTCTACGTCTTTGTCTCCGTCTTTGTCTTCGTCCATGTCTCCTGCCCCTCTGTCTCGGTCTTTGTCTCATCCGCCTCTGTCTCTGTCTCTGTCTCTGTCTCTGTCTCTGTCTCTGTCTCTGTCTCTGCCTCTGTCTCGGTCCCTATCTCTGTCTCTGTCTCTGTTCCCGCCTCGGTCTTCGCCTCTGCATCTGTCTCGGTCTTTGTCTCCATCTTTGTCTCCGTCTTTGTCTCCGTCTTTGTCACCGTCCTTGTCTCCGTCGTCGCCTTCCTCTTCGTCTGCGACTTTGTCTCCGTCTTTGTCTACGTCTTTGTCTCCGTCTGTGTCTCCGTCCATGTCTCCTGCCCTTCTGTCTCGGCCTCTGTCTCTGTCTTTGTCTCCGTCTCTGTCTCTACCTCTGTCTCTGTCTCTGTCTGTGTCTCTGCCTCTGTCTCTGCCTCTGTATCGGTATCTGTCTCCGCCTTTGTCTTCGTCTTTGTCTCTGTCATTGTCTCCGTCTTTTTCTCCTGCCCCTCTGTCTCCGTATCTCCCTTTCCCACTGTCTCTGTCCCTGTCCCTGTCCCTGTCCCTGTCCCTGTCCCTGTGTCTGTCTCTGTCTCTGCCTCTGTCTCTGTCTCTGCTTCTGCCTCTGTGTCTGTCCCTATCTCTGTCTCTGTCTCTGTTCCCGCCTCTGTCTCCGCCTCTGCCTCTGTCTCGGTCTTTGTCTCCATCTTCGTCTCCGTCTTTGTCTCCGTCTTTGTCACCGTCCTTGTCTCCGTCGTCGCCTTCCTCTTCGTCTGCGACTTTGTCTCCGTCTTTGTCTACGTCTTTGTCTCCGTCTGTGTCTCCGTCCACGTCTCCTGCCCTTCTGTCACGGTCTTTGTATCATGCGACTCTGTCTCTGTCTCTGTCTCTGTCTCTGTCTCTGTCTCTGTCTCTGTCTCTGTCTCTGTCTCTGTCTCTGTCTCTGTCTCTGTCTCTGTCTCTGTCTCTGTCTCTGTCTCTGTCTCTGTCTCTGTCTCTGTCTCTGCCTCTGTCTCTGTCTCTCTCTCTGTCTCTGTCTCTGTCTCTGTCTCTGTCTCTTTCTCTGTCTCTGTCTCTGTCTCTGTCTCTGTCTCTGTCTCAGTCTCTGTCTCTGTCTCTGTCTCTGTCTCTGTCTCTGTCTCTGTCTCTGTCTCTGTCTCTGTCTTTGTCTCCATCCTTGTCTGCGTCTTTTTCAGCGTCTTTGTCTCCACCGTCGTCTTCCTCTTCGTCTCCGTCTTTGTCTCCGTCTTTGTCTCCGTCTTTGCCTCCGTCTTTGTCTTCCTACTTGTCTCTGTTTTTGTCTCCGTCTTTGTCTCTATCTCTGTCCCTGACTCTGTCTCTGTCTGTGTCTGTGTCTCTGCCTCTGTCTCTGTCTCTGTTCCCGCCTCTGTCTCTGCCTCTGCCTCTGTCTCTGTCTCTGTCTCAATCTCTGTCTCTGTCTCTGTCTCTGTTCCCGTCTCTGTCTCTGTCTCTGTGTCTCTGTCTCTGTCTCTGTGTCTCTGTCTCTGTCTCTGCCTCTGTCTCCGTTTCTGCCTCTGTCTCTGTCCCTATCTCTGTCTCTGTCTCTGTTCCCGCCTCTGTCGCCGCCTCTGCCTCTGTCTCGGTCTTTGTCTCCATCTTTGTCTCCGTCTTTGTCTCCGTCTTTGTCTCCGTCTTTGTCACCGTCCTTGTCTCCGTCGTCGCCTTCCTCTTCGTCTGCGACTTTGTCTCCGTCTTTGTCTACGTCTTTGTCTCCGTCTGTGTCTCCGTCCATGTCTCCTGCCCTCCTGTCTCGGTCTCTGTCTCTGCCTCTGTCTTTGTCCCTATCTCTGTCTCTGTCTCTGTTCCCGCCTCTGTCTTCGCCTCTGCCTCTGTCTCGGTCTTTGTCTCCATCTTCGTCTCCGTCTTTGTCACAGTCCTTGTCTCCGTCTTTGTCTCCGTCTTTGTCACCGTCTTTGTCTCCATCGTCGTCTTCCTCTTCGTCTGCGTCTTTGTCTCCGTCTTTGTCTACGCCTTTGTCTACGTCTTTCTCTCCGTCTTTGTCTACGCCTTTGTCTACGTCTTTCTCTCCGTCTTTGTCTCCGTCCATGTCTCCTGCCCCTCTGTCTCTGTCTTTGTCTCTGTCTCTGTCTCTGTCTCTGTCTCTGTCTGTGTCTGTGTCTCTGTCTCTGTCTCCGCATCGGACTCTGTCTCCGTCTCTGTGTCCGCCTTTGTCTCTGCCTTTGTCTCCGTATTTGTCTCTGTCTGTGTCTCCATCTTTGTCTCCGTCTTTGTATCCGTCTTTGCCTCCGTCTTTGTCTCAGTCTTTGTCTCCGTCTTTGTCTCCGTCTTTGTCTTCCTACTTGTCTCTGTTTTTGTCTCCGTCTTTGTCTCCGACTTTGTCTCTATCTCTGTCTCTGTCTCTGTCTCTGTCTCCGCCTCTGTCTCTGTCTCTGTCTCTGTCTCTGTCTCCGTCTCTGTCTCTGTCTCTGTCTCTGTCTTTGTCTCCGTCCTTGTCTGCGTCTTTTTCAGCGTCTTTGTCTCCACCGTCGTCTTCCTCTTCGTCTCCGTCTTTGCCTCCGGCTTTGTCTCCGTCGTCGTCTTCCTCCTCGTCTCCGTGTTTGTCTCCGTCTTTGTCACCGTCTTTGTCTCCGGCTTTGTCACCGTCCTTGTCTCCGTCGTCGCCTTCTTCTTCGTCTGCGTCTTTGTCTCCGTCTTCGTTTTCCTCTTCGTCTGCGACTTTGTCTCCGTCTTTGTCTACGTCTTTGTCTCCGTCTTTGTCTCCGTCTTTGTCACCGTCTTTGTCTCCATCGTCGTCTTCCTCTTCGTCTGCGTCTTTGTCTCCGTCTTTGTCTACGCCTTTGTCTACGTCTTTGTCTCCGTCTTTGTCTCCGTCCATGTCTCCTGCCCCTCTGTCTCGGTCTTTGTCTCATATGCCTCTGTCTCTGTCTATGTCTCTGTCTCTGTCTGTGTCTCTGCCTCTGTATCGGTATCTGCCTCCGCCTTTGTCTTCGTCTTTGTCTCTGTCATTGTCTCCGTCTTTTTCTCCTGCCCCTCTGTCTCCGTATCTCCCTTTCCCTCTGTCTCTGTCCCTGTCCCTGTCCCTGTCTCTGTCTCTGTCTCTGTCACTGTCTCTGTCTCTGTCTCTGTCTCTGTCTCTGTCTCTGTCTCTGTCTCTGTCCCTGTCTCTGTCTCTGTCTCTGTCTCTGTCTCGGTCTCTGTCTCCGTCTTTGTCTCCGTCCATGTATCCTGCCCCTCTGTCTCGGTCTTTGTCTCATGCGCCTCTGTCTCTGTCTCTGTCTCTGTCTGTGTCTGTGTCTCTGTCTCTGTCTCCGCATCGGACTCTGTCTCCGTCTCTGTCTCCGCCTTTGTCTCTGCCTTTGTCTCCGTATTTGTCTCTGTCTGTGTCTCCATCTTTGTCTCCGTCTTTGTATCCGTCTTTGCCTCCGCCTTTTCTCAGTCTTTGTCTCCGTCTTTGTCTCCGTCTTTGTCTTCCTACTTGTCTCTGTTTTTGTCTCCGTCCTTGTCTCCGACTTTGTCTCTATCTCTGTCTCTGTCTCTGTCTCTGTCTCCGCCTCTGTCTCTGTCTCTGTCTCTGTCTCTGTCTCTGTCTCTGTCTCTGTCTCTGTCTCTGTTTCTGTCTCAGCCTCTGTCTCTGTCCCTATCTCTGTCTCTGTCTCTGTTCCCGCCTCTGTCTCCGCCTCTGCCTCTGTCTCGGTCTTTGTCTCCATCTTTGTCTCCGTCTTTGTCTCCGTCTTTGTCTCCGTCTTTGTCACCGTCCTTGTCTCCGTCGTCGCCTTCCTCTTCGTCTGCGACTTTGTCTCCGTCTTTGTCTACGTCTTTGTCTCCGTCTGTGTCTCCGTCCATGTCTCCTGCCCCCCTGTCTCGGTCTCTGTCTCTGTCTCTGTCTCTGTCTCCGCCTCTGCCTCTGTCTCTGTCTCCGTCTTTGTCACCGTCTTTGTCTCCGTCGTCGTCATCCTCTTCGTCTGCGACTTTGTCTCCGTCTTTGTCTACGTCTTTGTCTGCGTCTTTGTCTCCGTCTTTGTCTTCGTCCATGTCTCCTGCCCCTCTGTCTCGGTCTTTGTCTCATATGCCTCTGTCTCTGTCTATGTCTCTGTCTCTGTCGGTGTCTCTGCCTCTGTCTCTGCCTCTGTATCGGTATCTGTCTCCGCCTTTGTCTTCGTCTTTGTCTCTGTCATTGTCTCCGTCTTTTTCTCCTGCCCCTCTGTCTCCGTATCTCCCTTTCCCTCTGTCTCTGTCCCTGTCCCTGTCCCTGTCCCTGTCCCTGTCCCTGTGTCTGTCTCTGTCTCTGCCTATGTCTCTGTCTCTGTGTCTTTGTCTCTGTCTCTGTCTCTGTCTCTGTCTCTGTCTCTGTCTCTGTCTCTGCCTCTGTCTCTGTCCCTATCTCTGTCTCTGTCTCTGTTCCCGCCTCGGTCTTCGCCTCTGCCTCTGTCTCGGTCTTTGTCCCCATCCTTGTCTCCGTCTTTGTCACCGTCCTTGTCTCCGTCGTCGCCTTCCTCTTCGTCTGCGACTTTGTCTCCGTCTTTGTCTACGTCTTTGTCTCCGTCTGTGTCTCCGTCCATGTCTCCTGCCCTTCTGTCTCGGCCTCTGTCTCTGTCTTTGTCTCCGTCTCTGTCTCTACCTCTGTCTCTGTCTCTGTCTCTGTCTCTGTCTCTGTCTCTGTCTCTGTCTCTGTCTCTGTCTCTGTGTCTTTGTCTCTGTCCCTGTCTCTGTCTCTGTCTCTGTCTCTGTCTCTGTCTCTGTGTCAGTCTCTGTCTCTGTCTGTGTCTCTGTCTCTGTCTTTGTCTCCGTCCTTGCCTGCGTCTTTTTCAGCGTCTTTGTCTCCACCGTCGTCTTCCTCTTCGTCTCCGTCTTTGTCTCCGTCTTTGTCTCCGTCTTTGCCTCCGTCTCTTTCTCAGCCTTTGTCTCCGTCCTTGTCTCCGTCTTTGTCTACCTACTTGTCTCTGTTTTTGTCTCCGTCTTTGTCTCTATCTCTGTCTCTGTCTCTGTCTCTGTCTCTGTCTCTGTCTCTGTCTCTGTCTCTGTCTTTGTCTCCATCCTTGTCTGCGTCTTTTTCAGCGTCTTTGTCTCCACCGTCGTCTTCCTCTTCGTCTCCGTCTTTGTCTCCGTCTTTGTCTCCGTCTTTGCCTCCGTCTTTGTCTTCCTACTTGTCTCTGTTTTTGTCTCCGTCTTTGTCTCTATCTCTGTCCCTGACTCTGTCTCTGTCTGTGTCTGTGTCTCTGCCTCTGTCTCTGTCTCTGTTCCCGCCTCTGTCTCTGCCTCTGCCTCTGTCTCTGTCTCTGTCTCAATCTCTGTCTCTGTCTCTGTCTCTGTTCCCGTCTCTGTCTCTGTCTCTGTGTCTCTGTCTCTGTCTCTGTGTCTCTGTCTCTGTCTCTGCCTCTGTCTCCGTTTCTGCCTCTGTCTCTGTCCCTATCTCTGTCTCTGTCTCTGTTCCCGCCTCTGTCGCCGCCTCTGCCTCTGTCTCGGTCTTTGTCTCCATCTTTGTCTCCGTCTTTGTCTCCGTCTTTGTCTCCGTCTTTGTCACCGTCCTTGTCTCCGTCGTCGCCTTCCTCTTCGTCTGCGACTTTGTCTCCGTCTTTGTCTACGTCTTTGTCTCCGTCTGTGTCTCCGTCCATGTCTCCTGCCCTCCTGTCTCGGTCTCTGTCTCTGCCTCTGTCTTTGTCCCTATCTCTGTCTCTGTCTCTGTTCCCGCCTCTGTCTTCGCCTCTGCCTCTGTCTCGGTCTTTGTCTCCATCTTCGTCTCCGTCTTTGTCACAGTCCTTGTCTCCGTCTTTGTCTCCGTCTTTGTCACCGTCTTTGTCTCCATCGTCGTCTTCCTCTTCGTCTGCGTCTTTGTCTCCGTCTTTGTCTACGCCTTTGTCTACGTCTTTCTCTCCGTCTTTGTCTACGCCTTTGTCTACGTCTTTCTCTCCGTCTTTGTCTCCGTCCATGTCTCCTGCCCCTCTGTCTCTGTCTTTGTCTCTGTCTCTGTCTCTGTCTCTGTCTCTGTCTGTGTCTGTGTCTCTGTCTCTGTCTCCGCATCGGACTCTGTCTCCGTCTCTGTGTCCGCCTTTGTCTCTGCCTTTGTCTCCGTATTTGTCTCTGTCTGTGTCTCCATCTTTGTCTCCGTCTTTGTATCCGTCTTTGCCTCCGTCTTTGTCTCAGTCTTTGTCTCCGTCTTTGTCTCCGTCTTTGTCTTCCTACTTGTCTCTGTTTTTGTCTCCGTCTTTGTCTCCGACTTTGTCTCTATCTCTGTCTCTGTCTCTGTCTCTGTCTCCGCCTCTGTCTCTGTCTCTGTCTCTGTCTCTGTCTCCGTCTCTGTCTCTGTCTCTGTCTCTGTCTTTGTCTCCGTCCTTGTCTGCGTCTTTTTCAGCGTCTTTGTCTCCACCGTCGTCTTCCTCTTCGTCTCCGTCTTTGCCTCCGGCTTTGTCTCCGTCGTCGTCTTCCTCCTCGTCTCCGTGTTTGTCTCCGTCTTTGTCACCGTCTTTGTCTCCGGCTTTGTCACCGTCCTTGTCTCCGTCGTCGCCTTCTTCTTCGTCT
>CAMAOD020000271.1:1335000-1340000 GCA_945859595.2 Megachile willughbiella
TGTCTCTGTCTCTGTCTTTGTCTCCATCTTTGTCTCCGTCTTTGCCTCCGTCTTTGTTTCCGTATTTGTCTCCGTCTGTGTCTCCACATTTGTCTCCGTCTTTGTCCCCGTCTTTGCCTCCGTCTTTGTCTCCGTCGTCGTCTTCCTCCTCGTCTGCGTGTTTGTCTCCGTCTTTGTCACCGTCTTTGTCTCCGGCTTTGTCACCGTCCTTGTCTCCGTCGTCGCCTTCCTCTTCGTCTGCGTCTTTGTCTCCGTCTTCGTTTTCCTCTTTGTTTCCGACTTTGTCTCCGTCATTGTCCCCTGGCCCAGGGTCTCCGTCTTTGTCTCCTGCCCCTCTGTCCCCGTCTCTCCCTTTCCCTCTGTCTCTGTCCCCGTCCCTGCCCCTGTCCCTGTCCCTGTCTCTGTCTCTGTCTCTGTCTCTGTCTCTGTCTCTGTGTCTGTCTCTGTCTCTGTCTCTGTCTCTGTCTCTGTCTCGGTCTCTGTCTCCGTCTTTGTCTCCGTCCATGTATCCTGCCCCTCTGTCTCGGTCTTTGTCTCATGCGCCTCTGTCTCTGTCTCTGTCTCAATCTCTGTCTCAATCTCTGTCTCTGTCTCTGTCTCTGTTCCCGTCTCTGTCTCTGTCTCTGTGTCTCTGTCTCTGTCTCTGCCTCTGTCTCTGTCTCTGCCTCCGTCTCTGTCCCTATCTCTGTCTCTGTCTCCGTTCCCGCCTCTGTCTTCGCCTCTGCCTCTGTCTCGGTCTTTGTCTCCATCTTCGTCTCCGTCTTTGTCTCCGTCTTTGTCACCGTCCTTGTCTCCGTCGTCGCCTTCCTCTTCGTCTGCGACTTTGTCTCCGTCTTTGTCTACGTCTTTGTCTCCGTCTTTGTCTCCGTCTTTGTCACCGTCTTTGTCTCCGTCTGTGTCTGCGTCCATGTCTCCTGCCCTTCTGTCGCGGTCTCTGTCTCCGCCTCTGCCTCTGTCTCTGTCTCTGTCTCAATCTCTGTCTCAATCTCTGTCTCTGTCTCTGTCACTGTCCCTGTCTCTGTCTCTGTCTCTGTCTCTCTCTCTGCCTCTGTCTCTGTCTCTGTCTCTGTCTCTGTCTCTGTCTTTGTATCCGTCTTTATCTCCGTCTTTGTCTCCGTCGTCGTCTTCCTCTTTGTCTCCGTCTTTGTCTCCGCTTATGTCTCCTGCCCCTCTGTCTCGGTCTTTGTCTCATGCACCTCTGTCTCTGTCTCTGTATCTGTCTGTGTCTGTGTCTCTGTCTCTGTCTCTGTCTCTGTCTCTGTCTCTGTCTCTGTCTCTGTCTCTGTCTCTGTCTCTGTCTCTGTCTCTGTCTCTGTCTCTGTCTCTGTCTCTGTCTCTGTCTCTGTTTCTGTCTCTGTCTCTGTCTCTGCCTATGTGTCTGTCTCTGTCTCTGTCTCTGTCTCTGTCTCTGTCTCTGTCTCTGTCTCTGTCTCTGTCTCTGTCTCTGTCTCTGTCTCTGTCTCTGTCTCTGTCTCTGTCTCTGTCTCTGTCTCTGTTTCTGTCTCAGCCTCTGTCTCTGTCTCTGTTCCCGCCTCTGTCTCCGCCTCTGCCTCTGTCTCGGTCTTTGTCTCCATCTTTGTCTCCGTCTTTGTCTCTGTCTTTGTCTCGGTCTTTGTCTCCATCTTCGTCTCCGTCTTTGTCTCCGTCTTTGTCACCGTCCTTGTCTCCGTCGTCGCCTTCCTCTTCGTCTGCGACTTTGTCTCCGTCTTTGTCTACGTCTTTGTCTCCGTCTTTGTCTCCGTCTTTGTCACCGTCTTTGTCTCCGTCTGTGTCTGCGTCCATGTCTCCTGCCCTTCTGTCGCGGTCTCTGTCTCCGCCTCTGCCTCTGTCTCTGTCTCTGTCTCAATCTCTGTCTCAATCTCTGTCTCTGTCTCTGTCACTGTCCCTGTCTCTGTCTCTGTCTCTCTCTCTGCCTCTGTCTCTGTCTCTGTCTCTGTCTCTGTCTCTGTCTTTGTATCCGTCTTTATCTCCGTCTTTGTCTCCGTCGTCGTCTTCCTCTTTGTCTCCGTCTTTGTCTCCGCTTATGTCTCCTGCCCCTCTGTCTCGGTCTTTGTCTCATGCACCTCTGTCTCTGTCTCTGTATCTGTCTGTGTCTGTGTCTCTGTCTCTGTCTCTGTCTCTGTCTCTGTCTCTGTCTCTGTCTCTGTCTCTGTCTCTGTCTCTGTCTCTGTCTCTGTCTCTGTCTCTGTCTCTGTCTCTGTCTCTGTTTCTGTCTCTGTCTCTGTCTCTGCCTATGTGTCTGTCTCTGTCTCTGTCTCTGTCTCTGTCTCTGTCTCTGTCTCTGTCTCTGTCTCTGTCTCTGTCTCTGTCTCTGTCTCTGTCTCTGTCTCTGTCTCTGTCTCTGTCTCTGTCTCTGTCTCTGTCTCTGTCTCTGTCTCTGTCTCTGTTTCTGTCTCAGCCTCTGTCTCTGTCTCTGTTCCCGCCTCTGTCTCCGCCTCTGCCTCTGTCTCGGTCTTTGTCTCCATCTTTGTCTCCGTCTTTGTCTCTGTCTTTGTCTCCGTCTTTGTCACCGTCCTTGTCTCCGTCGTCGCCTTCCTCTTCGTCTGCGACTTTGTCTCCGTCTTTGTCTACGTCTTTGTCTCCGTCTGTGTCTCCGTCCATGTCTCCTGCCCTCCTGTCTCGGTCTCTGTCTCTGCCTCTGTCTTTGTCCCTATCTCTGTCTCTGTCTCTGTTCCCGCCTCTGTCTTCGCCTCTGCCTCTGTCTCGGTCTTTGTCTCCATCTTCGTCTCCGTCTTTGTCACAGTCCTTGTCTCCGTCTTTGTCTCCGTCT
The DNA here is from genome assembly GCA_945859595.2 of Megachile willughbiella. Lineage (NCBI taxonomy): Eukaryota > Metazoa > Arthropoda > Insecta > Hymenoptera > Megachilidae > Megachile > Megachile willughbiella. Next base: position 1,337,771 of record CAMAOD020000271.1, read on the forward strand.
TTGTCACCGTCTTTGTCTCCATCGTCGTCTTCCTCTTCGTCTGCGTCTTTGTCTCCGTCTTTGTCTACGCCTTTGTCTACGTCTTTCTCTCCGTCTTTGTCTACGCCTTTGTCTACGTCTTTCTCTCCGTCTTTGTCTCCGTCCATGTCTCCTGCCCCTCTGTCTCTGTCTGTGTCTCTGCCTCTGTCTTTGTCTCTGTCTCTGTCTCTGTCTCTGTCTCTGTCTCTGTCTCTGTCTCTGTCTCTGTCTCTGTCTCGGTCTCTGTCTCTGTCTCTGTCTCGGTCTCTGTCTCCGTCTTTGTCTCCGTCCATGTATCCTGCCCCTCTGTCTCGGTCTTTGTCTCATGCGCCTCTGTCTCGGTCTCTGTCTCTGTCTCTGTCTCTGTCTGTGTCTGTGTCTCTGTCTCTGTCTCCGCATCGGACTCTGTCTCCGTCTCTGTGTCCGCCTTTGTCTCTGCCTTTGTCTCCGTATTTGTCTCTGTCTGTGTCTCCATCTTTGTCTCCGTCTTTGTATCCGTCTTTGCCTCCGTCTTTGTCTCAGTCTTTGTCTCCGTCTTTGTCTCCGTCTTTGTCTTCCTACTTGTCTCTGTTTTTGTCTCCGTCTTTGTCTCCGACTTTGTCTCTATCTCTGTCTCTGTCTCTGTCTCTGTCTCCGCCTCTGTCTCTGTCTCTGTCTCTGTCTCTGTCTCCGTCTCTGTCTCTGTCTCTGTCTCTGTCTTTGTCTCCGTCCTTGTCTGCGTCTTTTTCAGCGTCTTTGTCTCCACCGTCGTCTTCCTCTTCGTCTCCGTCTTTGCCTCCGGCTTTGTCTCCGTCGTCGTCTTCCTCCTCGTCTCCGTGTTTGTCTCCGTCTTTGTCACCGTCTTTGTCTCCGGCTTTGTCACCGTCCTTGTCTCCGTCGTCGCCTTCTTCTTCGTCTGCGTCTTTGTCTCCGTCTTCGTTTTCCTCTTCGTCTGCGACTTTGTCTCCGTCTTTGTCTACGTCTTTTTCACCGTCTTTGTCTCCGTCTTTGTCTCCGTCCATGTCGCCTGCCACTCTGTCTCTGTCTCTGTCTCTGTCTCTGTCTCTGCCTCTGTATCAGTTTCTGTCTCTGTCTCCGTCTCTGTCTCTGTCTCTGTCTCTGTCTCTGTCGCTGTCTCTGTCCCTGTCTCTGTCTCTGTCTCTGCCTCTGTCTCTGTCTCTGTCTCTGTCTCTGTCTCTGTCTCTGTCTCTGTCCCTGTCTCTGTTTCTGTCTCAGCGTCTGTCTCTGTCCCTATCTCTGTCTCTGTCTCTGTTCCCGCCTCTGTCTCCGCCTCTGCCTCTGTCTCTGTCTTTGTATCCATCTTTGTCTCCGTCTTTGTCTCCGTCTTTGTCACCGTCTTTGTCTCCGTCGTCGTCTTCCTCTTCGTCTGCGTCTTTGTCTCCGTCTTTGTCACCGTCTTTGTCTCCATCGTCGTCTTCCTCTTCGTCTGCGACTTTGTCTCCGTCTTTGTCTACGCCTTTGTCTACGTCTTTGTCTCCGTCTTTGTCTCCGTCCATGTCTCCTGCCCCTCTGTCTCGGTCTTTGTCTCATATGCCTCTGTCTCTGTCTATGTCTCTGTCTCTGTCTGTGTCTCTGCCTCTGTCTCTGCCTCTGTATCGGTATCTGCCTCCGCCTTTGTCTTTGTCTTTGTCTCTCTTATTGTCTCCGTCTTTTTCTCCTGCCCCTCTGTCTCCGTATCTCCCTTTCCCTCTGTCTCTGTCCCTGGCCCTGTCCCTGTCTCTGTCTCTGTCTCTGTCACTGTCTCTGTCTCTGTCTGTGTCTCTGTCTCTGTCTCTGTCTCTGTCTCTGTCCCTGTCTCTGTCTCTGTCTCTGTCTTTGTCTCGGTCTCTGTCTCCGTCTTTGTCTCCGTCCATGTATCCTGCCCCTCTGTCTCGGTCTTTGTCTCATGCGCCTCTGTCTCTGTCTCTGTCTCAATCTCTGTCTCAATCTCTGTCTCTGTCTCTGTCTCTGTTCCCGTCTCTGTCTCTGTCTCTGTGTCTCTGTCTCTGTCTCTGCCTCTGTCTCTGTCTCTGCCTCTGTCTCTGTCCCTATCTCTGTCTCTGTCTCTGTTCCCGCCTCTGTCTTCGCCACTGCCTCTGTCTCGGTCTTTGTCTCCATCTTCGTCTCCGTCTTTGTCACCGTCTTTGTCTCCATCGTCGTCTTCCTCTTCGTCTGCGTCTTTGTCTCCGTCTTTGTCTACGCCTTTGTCTACGTCTTTGTCTCCGTCTTTGTC
>CAMAOD020000271.1:1342500-1472500 GCA_945859595.2 Megachile willughbiella
TTTGTCACCGTCTTTGTCTCCGGCTTTGTCACCGTCCTTGTCTCCGTCGTCGCCTTCCTCTTCGTCTGCGTCTTTGTCTCCGTCTTCGTTTTCCTCTTTGTTTCCGACTTTGTCTCCGTCATTGTCCCCTGGCCCAGGGTCTCCGTCTTTGTCTCCTGCCCCTCTGTCCCCGTCTCTCCCTTTCCCTCTGTCTCTGTCCCCGTCCCTGCCCCTGTCCCTGTCCCTGTCTCTGTCTCTGTCTCTGTCTCTGTCTCTGTCTCTGTGTCTGTCTCTGTCTCTGTCTCTGTCTCTGTCTCTGTCTCGGTCTCTGTCTCCGTCTTTGTCTCCGTCCATGTATCCTGCCCCTCTGTCTCGGTCTTTGTCTCATGCGCCTCTGTCTCTGTCTCTGTCTCTGTCTGTGTCTGTGTCTCTGTCTCTGTCTCCGCATCGGACTCTGTCTCCGTCTCTGTCTCCGCCTTTGTCTCTGCCTTTGTCTCCGTATTTGTCTCTGTCTGTGTCTCCATCTTTGTCTCCGTCTTTGTATCCGTCTTTGCCTCCGCCTTTGTCTCAGTCTTTGTCTCCGTCTTTGTCTCCGTCTTTGTCTTCCTACTTGTCTCTGTTTTTGTCTCCGTCCTTGTCTCCGACTTTGTCTCTATCTCTGTCTCTGTCTCTGTCTCTGTCTCTGCCTCTGTCTCTGTCTCTGTCTCTGTCTCAGTCTCTGTCTCTGTCTCTGTTTCTGTCTCAGCCTCTGTCTCTGTCCCTATCTCTGTCTCTGTCTCTGTTCCCGCCTCTGTCTCCGCCTCTGCCTCTGTCTCGGTCTTTGTCTCCATCTTTGTCTCCGTCTTTGTCTCCGTCTTTGTCTCCGTCTTTGTCACCGTCTTTGTCTCCGTCGTCGTCATCCTCTTCGTCTGCGTCTTTGTCTCCGTCTTTGTCTACGTCTTTGTCTGCGTCTTTGTCTCCGTCTTTGTCTACGTCTTTGTCTGCGTCTTTGTCTCCGTCTTTGTCTTCGTCCATGTCTCCTGCCCCTCTGTCTCGGTCTTTGTCTCATATGCCTCTCTCTCTGTCTCTGTCTCTGTCTCTGTCTCTGTCTCTGTCTCTGTCTCTGCCTCTGTCTCTGCCTCTGTATCGGTATCTGTCTCCGCCTTTGTCTTCGTCTTTGTCTCTGTCATTGTCTCCGTCTTTTTCTCCTGCCCCTCTGTCTCCATATCTCCCTTTCCCTCTGTCTCTGTCCCTGTCCCTGTCCCCGTCCCTGTCCCTGTCCCTGTCCCTGTCCCTGTCCCTGTCCCTGTCCCTGTCCCTGTGTCTGCCTCTGTCTCTGCCTCTGTCTCTGTCTCTGTGTCTTTGTCTCTGTCTCTGCCTCTGTCTCTGTCTCTGTCTCTGTCTCTGTCTCTGTCTCTGTCTCTGTCTCTGTCTCTGTCTCTGCCTCTGTCTCTGTCCCTATCTCTGTCCCTGTCTCTGTTCCCGCCTCTGTCTTCGCCTCTGCCTCTGTCTCGGTCTTTGTCTCCATCTTTGGCTCCGTCTTTGTCTCCGTCTTTGTCACCGTCCTTGTCTCCGTCGTCGCCTTCCTCTTCGTCTGCGACTTTGTCTCCGTCTTTGTCTACGTCTTTGTCTCCGTCTGTGTCTCCGTCCATGTCTCCTGCCCTTCTGTCTCGGCCTCTGTCTCTGTCTTTGTCTCCGTCTCTGTCTCTACCTCTGTCTCTGTCTCTGTCTCTGTGTCTGTCTCTGTCTCTGTCTCTGTCTCTGTCTCTGTCTCTGTCTCTGTCTCTGTCTCTGTCTCTGTCTCTGTCTCTGTCTCTGTCTCTGTCTCTGTCTCTGTCTCTGTCTCTGTCTCTGTCTCTGTCTCTGTCTCTGTCTCTGTCTCTGTCTCTGTCTCTGTGTCTCTGTCTCTGTCTCTGTCTCTGTCTCTGTCTCTGTCTCTGTGTCTTTGTCTCTGTCTCTGCCTCTGTCTCTGTCTCTGTCTCTGTCTCTGTCTCTGTCTCTTTCTCGGTCTTTGTCTCATATGCCTCTGTCTCTGTCTATGTCTCTGTCTCTGTCGGTGTCTCTGCCTCTGTCTCTGCCTCTGTATCGGTATCTGTCTCCGCCTTTGTCTTCGTCTTTGTCTCTGTCATTGTCTCCGTCTTTCTCTCCTGCCCCTCTGTCTCCGTATCTCCCTTTCCCTCTGTCTCTGTCCCTGTCCTTGTCCCTGTCCCTGTCCCTGTCCCTGTCCCTGTCCCTGTGTCTGCCTCTGTCTCTGCCTCTGTCTCTGTCTCTGTGTCTTTGTCTCTGTCTCTGCCTCTGTCTCTGTCTCTGTCTCTGTCTCTGTCTCTGTCTCTGTCTCTGTCTCTGTCTCTGTCTCTGTCTCTGTCTCTGTCTCTGCCTCTGTCTCTGTCCCTATCTCTGTCTCTGTCTCTGTTCCCGCCTCGGTCTTCGCCTCTGCCTCTGTCTCGGTCTTTGTCCCCATCTTTGTGTCCGTCTTTGTCACCGTCCTTGTCTCCGTCGTCGCCTTCCTCTTCGTCTGCGACTTTGTCTCCGTCTTTGTCTACGTCTTTGTCTCCGTCTGTGTCTCCGTCCATGGCTCCTGCCCTTCTGTCTCGGCCTCTGTCTCTGTCTTTGTCTCCGTCTCTGTCTCTACCTCTGTCTCTGTCCCTGTCTCTGTGTCTGTCTCTGTCTCTGTCTCTGTCTCTGTCTCTGTCTCTGTCTCTGTCTCTGTCTCTGCCTCTGCCTCTGTCTCTGTCTCTGTCTCTGTCTCTGTCTCCGTCTCTGTCTCTGTCTCTGTCTCTGTCTCTGTCTCTGTCTCTGTCTCTGTCTCTGTCTCTGTCTCTGTCTCTGTCTCTGTCTCTGTCTCTGCCTCTGTCTCTGTCCCTGTCTCTGTCTCTGTCTCCGCATCGGACTCTGTCTCCGTCTCTGTCTGTGTCTGTGTCTGTGTCTCTGTCTCTGTCTCCGCATCGGACTCTGTCTCCGTCTCTGTGTCCGCCTTTGTCTCTGCCTTTGTCTCCGTATTTGTCTCTGTCTGTGTCTCCATCTTTGTCACCGTCCTTGTCTCCGTCGTCGCCTTCCTCTTCGTCTGCGACTTTGTCTTCGTCTTTGTCTACGTCTTTGTCTCCGTCTGTGTCTCCGTCCATGTCTCCTGCCCTCCTGTCTCGGTCTCTGTCTCTGTCTCTGTCTCTCTCTCCGCCTCTGCCTCTGTCTCTGTCTTTGTCTCCATCCTTGTCTCCGTCTTTGTCACCGTCTTTGTCACCGTCTTTGTCTCCGTCGTAGTCATCCTCTTCGTCTGCGTCTTTGTCTCCGTCTTTGTCTACGTCTTTGTCTGCGTCTTTGTCTCCGTCTTTGTCTTCGTCCATGTCTCCTGCCCCTCTGTCTCGGTCTTTGTCTCATATGCCTCTGTCTCTGTCTATGTCTCTGTCTCTGTCGGTGTCTCTGCCTCTGTCTCTGCCTCTGTATCGGTATCTGTCTCCGCCTTTGTCTTCGTCTTTGTCTCTGTCATTGTCTCCGTCTTTTTCTCCTGCCCCTCTGTCTCCGTATCTCCCTTTCCCACTGTCTCTGTCCCTGTCCCTGTCCCTGTCCCTGTCCCTGTCCCTGTCCCTGTCCCTGTCCCTGTCCCTGTCCCTGTCTCTGTCTCTGTCTCTGCCTCTGTCTCTGTCCCTATCTCTGTCTCTGTCTCTGTTCCCGCCTCGGTCTTCGCCTCTGCCCCTGTCTCGGTCTTTGTCCCCATCTTTGTCACCGCCTTTGTCACCGTCCTTGTCTCCGTCGTCGCCTCTCTCTTCGTCTGCGACTTTGTCTCCGTCTTTGCCTACGTCTTTGTCTCCGTCTGTGTCTCCGTCCATGTCTCCTGCCCTTCTGTCTCGGCCTCTGTCTCTGTCTTTGTCTCCGTCTCTGTCTCTACCTCTGTCTCTGTCTCTATCTCTGTGTCTGTCTCTGTCTCTGTCTCTGTCTCTGTCTCTGTCTCTGTCTCTGTCTCTGTCTCTGTCTCTGTCTCTGTCTCTGTCTCTGTCTCTGTCTCTGTCTCTGTCTCTGTCTCTGTCTCTGTCTCGGTCTCTGTCTCCGTCTTTGTCTCCGTCCATGTATCCTGCCACTCTTTGTCTACGTCTTTGTCTCCGTCTTTGTCACCGTCTTTGTCTCCGTCTGTGTCTGCGTCCATGTCTCCTGCCCTTCTGTCTCGGTCTCTGTCTCCGCTTCTGCCTCTGTCTCTGTCTCTGTCTCAATCTCTGTCTCAATCTCTGTCTCAATCTCTGTCTCTGTCTCTGTCCCTGTCCCTGTCTCTGTCTCTGTCTCTGTCTCTCTCTCTGCCTCTGTCTCTGTCTCTGTCTCTGTCCCTGTCTTTGTATCCGTCTTTATCTCCGTCTTTGTCTCAGTCGTCGTCTTCCTCTTTGTCTCCGTCTTTGTCTCCGCTTATGTCTCCTGCCCCTCTGTCTCGGTCTTTGTCTCATGCACCTCTGTCTCTGTCTCTGTATCTGTCTGTGTCTGTGTCTCTGTCTCTGTCTCCGTATCGGACTCCGTCTCTGTCTCTGTCTCCGCCTTTGTCTCTGCCTTTGTCTCCGTATTTGTCTCTGTCTGTTTCTCCATCTTTGTCTCCGTCTTTGTCTCCGTCTTTGCCTCCGTCTTGCTCTCAGTCTTTGTCTCCGTCTTTGTCTCCGTCTTTGTCTTCCTACTTGTCTCTGTTCTTATCTCCGTCTTTGTCTCTATCTCTGTCTCTGTCTCTGTCTCTGTCTCTGTCTCTGTCTCTGTCTTTGTCTCCGTCTCTGTCTCTACCTCTGTCTCTGTCTCTATCTCTGTGTCTGTCTCTGTCTCTGTCTCTGTCTCTGTCTCTGTCTCTGTCTCTGTCTCTGTCTCTGTCTCTGTCTCTGTCTCTGTCTCTGTCTCTGTCTCTGTCTCTGTCTCGGTCTCTGTCTCCGTCTTTGTCTCCGTCCATGTATCCTGCCCCTCTTTGTCTACGTCTTTGTCTCCGTCTTTGTCACCGTCTTTGTCTCCGTCTGTGTCTGCGTCCATGTCTCCTGCCCTTCTGTCTCGGTCTCTGTCTCCGCTTCTGCCTCTGTCTCTGTCTCTGTCTCAATCTCTGTCTCAATCTCTGTCTCAATCTCTGTCTCTGTCTCTGTCCCTGTCCCTGTCTCTGTCTCTGTCTCTGTCTCTCTCTCTGCCTCTGTCTCTGTCTCTGTCTCTGTCCCTGTCTTTGTATCCGTCTTTATCTCCGTCTTTGTCTCAGTCGTCGTCTTCCTCTTTGTCTCCGTCTTTGTCTCCGCTTATGTCTCCTGCCCCTCTGTCTCGGTCTTTGTCTCATGCACCTCTGTCTCTGTCTCTGTATCTGTCTGTGTCTGTGTCTCTGTCTCTGTCTCCGTATCGGACTCCGTCTCTGTCTCTGTCTCCGCCTTTGTCTCTGCCTTTGTCTCCGTATTTGTCTCTGTCTGTTTCTCCATCTTTGTCTCCGTCTTTGTCTCCGTCTTTGCCTCCGTCTTGCTCTCAGTCTTTGTCTCCGTCTTTGTCTCCGTCTTTGTCTTCCTACTTGTCTCTGTTCTTATCTCCGTCTTTGTCTCTATCTCTGTCTCTGTCTCTGTCTCTGTCTCTGTCTCTGTCTCTGTCTCTGTCTCTGTCTCTGTCTCTGTCTCTGTCTCTGTCTCTGTCTCTGTCTCTGTCTCTGTCTCTGTCTCTGTCTCTGTCTCTGTCTCTGTCTCTGTCTCTGTCTCTGTCTCTGTCCCTGTCCCTGTCCCTGTCCCTGTCCCTGTCCCTGTGTCTGCCTCTGTCTCTGCCTCTGTCTCTGTCTCTGTGTCTTTGTCTCTGTCTCTGCCTCTGTCTCTGTCTCTGCGTCTTTGTCTCTGTCTCTGCCTCTGTCTCTGTCTCTGTCACTGTCTCTGTCTCTGTCTCGGTCTTTGTCTCATATGCCTCTGTCTCTGTCTATGTCTCTGTCTCTGTCGGTGTCTCTGCCTCTGTCTCTGCCTCTGTATCGGTATCTGTCTCCGCCTTTGTCTTCGTCTTTGTCTCTGTCATTGTCTCCTGCCCTTCTGTCTCGGCCTCTGTCTCTGTCTTTGTCTCCGTCTCTGTCTCTACCTCTGTCTCTGTCTCTATCTCTGTGTCTGTCTCTGTCTCTGTCTCTGTCTCTGTCTCCGTCTCTGTCTCTGTCTCTGCCTCTGTCTCTGTCTCTGTCTCTGTCTCTGTCTCTGTCTCTGCCTCTGTCTCTGTCTCTGTGTCTCTGTCTCTGTCTCTGCCTCTGTCTCGGGTCTCTGTCTCTGTCTCTGTCTTTGTCTCTGTCTCTGTCTCTGTGTCTTTGTCTCTGTCTCTGCCTCTGTCTCTGTCTCTGTCTCTGTCTCTGTCTCTGTCTCTGTCTCTGTCTCTGTCTCTGTCTCTGTCTCTGTCTCTGCCTCTGTCTCTGTCCCTATCTCTGTCTCTGTCTCTGTTCCCGCCTCTGTCTTCGCCTCTGCCTCTGTCTCGGTCTTTGTCTCCATCTTTGGCTCCGTCTTTGTTTCCGTCTTTGTCACCGTCCTTGTCTCCGTCGTCGCCTTCCTCTTCGTCTGCGACTTTGTCTCCGTCTTTGTCTACGTCTTTGTCTTCGTCTGTGTCTCCGTCCATGGCTCCTGCCCTTCTGTCTCGGCCTCTGTCTCTGTCTTTGTCTCCGTCTCTGTCTCTACCTCTGTCTCTGTCCCCGTCTCTGTGTCTGTCTCTGTCTCTGTCTCTGTCTCTGTCTCTGTCTCTGTCTCTGTCTCTGTCTCTGTCTCTGTCTCTGCCTCTGCCTCTGTCTCTGTCTCTGTCTCTGTCCCTGTCTCTGTCTCTGTCTCTGTCTCTGTCTCTGCCCCTGTCTCTGTCTCTGTCTCTGTCTCTGTCTCTGCCTCTGTCCCTGTCTCTGTCTCTGTCTCTGTCTCTGTCTCTGTCTCTGTCTCTGTCTCTGTCTCTGTCTCTGTCTCTGTCTCGGTCTCTGTCTCTGTCTCTGTCTCTGTCTCTGTCTCGGTCTCTGTCTCCGTCTTTGTCTCCGTCCATGTATCCTGCCCCTCTGTCTCGGTCTTTGTCTCATGCGCCTCTGTCTCTGTCTCTGTCTCTGTCTCTGTCTGTGTCTGTGTCTCTGTCTCTGTCTCCGCATCGGAATCTGTCTCCGTCTCTGTGTCCGCCTTTGTCTCTGCCTTTTTCTCCGTATTTGTCTACGTCTTTGTCTCCGTCTGTGTCTCCGTCCATGTCTCCTGCCCTCCTGTCTCGGTCTCTGTCTCTGTCTCTGTCTCTGTCTCGGCCTCTGCCTCTGTCTCTGTCTTTGTCTCCATCCTTGTCTCCGTCTTTGTCTCCGTCTTTGTCACCGTCTTTGTCTCCGTCGTCGTCATCCTCTTCGTCTGCGTCTTTGTCTCCGTCTTTGTCTACGTCTTTGTCTGCGTCTTTGTCTCCGTCTTTGTCTTCGTCCATGTCTCCTGCCCCTCTGTCTCGGTCTTTGTCTCATATGCCTCTGTCTCTGTCTATGTCTCTGTCTCTGTCGGTGTCTCTGCCTCTGTCTCTGCCTCTGTATCGGTGTCTGTCTCCGCCTTTGTCTTCGTCTTTGTCTCTGTCATTGTCTCCGTCTTTTTCTCCTGCCCCTCTGTCTCCGTATCTCCCTTTCCCTCTGTCTCTGTCCCTGTCCCTGTCCCTGTCCCTGTCCCTGTCCCTGTCCCTGTCCCTGTCCCTGTCCCTGTCCCTGTGTCTGTCTCTGTCTCTGTGTCTTTGTCTCTGTCTCTGCCTCTGTCTCTGTCTCTGTCTCTGTCTCTGTCTCTGTCTCTGTCTCTGTGTCTGTCTCTGTCTCTGCCTCTGTCTCTGTCCCTATCTCTGTCTCTGTCTCTGTTCCCGCCTCGGTCTTCGCCTCTGCCGCTGTCTCGGTCTTTGTCCCCATCCTTGTCTCCGTCTTTGTCACCGTCCTTGTCTCCGTCGTCGCCTCTCTCTTCGTCTGCGACTTTGTCTCCGTCTTTGTCTACGTCTTTGTCTCCGTCTGTGTCTCCGTCCATGTCTCCTGCCCTTCTGTCTCGGCCTCTGTCTCTGTCTTTGTCTCCGTCTCTGTCTCTACCTCTGTCTCTGTCTCTATCTCTGTGTCTGTCTCTGTCTCTGCGTCTTTGTCTCTGTCTCTGCCTCTGTCTCTGTCTCTGTCTCTGTCTCTGTCTCTGTCTCGGTCTTTGTCTCATATGCCTCTGTCTCTGTCTATGTCTCTGTCTCTGTCGGTGTCTCTGCCTCTGTATCTGCCTCTGTATCGGTATCTGTCTCCGCCTTTGTCTTCGTCTTTGTCTCTGTCATTGTCTCCGTCTTTTTCTCCTGCCCCTCTGTCTCCGTATCTCCCTTTCCCTCTGTCTCTGTCCCTGTCCCTGTCCCTGTCCCTGTCCCTGTCCCTGTCCCTGTGTCTGCCTCTGTCTCTGCCTCTGTCTCTGTCTCTTTGTCTTTGTCTCTGTCTCTGCCTCTGTCTCTGTCTCTGTCTCTGTCTCTGTCTCTGTCTCTGTCTCTGTCTCTGTCTCTGCCTCTGTCTCTGTCCCTATCTCTGTCTCTGTCTCTGTCTCTGTCTCTGTCTCTGCCTCTGTCTCTGTCCCTGTCTCTGTCTCTGTCTCCGCATCGGACTCTGTCTCCGTCTCTGTCTGTGTCTGTGTCTGTGTCTCTGTCTCTGTCTCCGCATCGGACTCTGTCTCCGTCTCTGTGTCCGCCTTTGTCTCTGCCTTTGTCTCCGTATTTGTCTCTGTCTGTGTCTCCATCTTTGTCACCGTCCTTGTCTCCGTCGTCGCCTTCCTCTTCGTCTGCGACTTTGTCTTCGTCTTTGTCTACGTCTTTGTCTCCGTCTGTGTCTCCGTCCATGTCTCCTGCCCTCCTGTCTCGGTCTCTGTCTCTGTCTCTGTCTCTCTCTCCGCCTCTGCCTCTGTCTCTGTCTTTGTCTCCATCCTTGTCTCCGTCTTTGTCACCGTCTTTGTCACCGTCTTTGTCTCCGTCGTAGTCATCCTCTTCGTCTGCGTCTTTGTCTCCGTCTTTGTCTACGTCTTTGTCTGCGTCTTTGTCTCCGTCTTTGTCTTCGTCCATGTCTCCTGCCCCTCTGTCTCGGTCTTTGTCTCATATGCCTCTGTCTCTGTCTATGTCTCTGTCTCTGTCGGTGTCTCTGCCTCTGTCTCTGCCTCTGTATCGGTATCTGTCTCCGCCTTTGTCTTCGTCTTTGTCTCTGTCATTGTCTCCGTCTTTTTCTCCTGCCCCTCTGTCTCCGTATCTCCCTTTCCCACTGTCTCTGTCCCTGTCCCTGTCCCTGTCCCTGTCCCTGTCCCTGTCCCTGTCCCTGTCCCTGTCCCTGTCTCTGTCTCTGTCTCTGCCTCTGTCTCTGTCCCTATCTCTGTCTCTGTCTCTGTTCCCGCCTCGGTCTTCGCCTCTGCCCCTGTCTCGGTCTTTGTCCCCATCTTTGTCACCGCCTTTGTCACCGTCCTTGTCTCCGTCGTCGCCTCTCTCTTCGTCTGCGACTTTGTCTCCGTCTTTGCCTACGTCTTTGTCTCCGTCTGTGTCTCCGTCCATGTCTCCTGCCCTTCTGTCTCGGCCTCTGTCTCTGTCTTTGTCTCCGTCTCTGTCTCTACCTCTGTCTCTGTCTCTATCTCTGTGTCTGTCTCTGTCTCTGTCTCTGTCTCTGTCTCTGTCTCTGTCTCTGTCTCTGTCTCTGTCTCTGTCTCTGTCTCTGTCTCTGTCTCTGTCTCTGTCTCTGTCTCTGTCTCTGTCTCGGTCTCTGTCTCCGTCTTTGTCTCCGTCCATGTATCCTGCCACTCTTTGTCTACGTCTTTGTCTCCGTCTTTGTCACCGTCTTTGTCTCCGTCTGTGTCTGCGTCCATGTCTCCTGCCCTTCTGTCTCGGTCTCTGTCTCCGCTTCTGCCTCTGTCTCTGTCTCTGTCTCAATCTCTGTCTCAATCTCTGTCTCTGTCTCTGTCCCTGTCCCTGTCTCTGTCTCTGTCTCTGTCTCTCTCTCTGCCTCTGTCTCTGTCTCTGTCTCTGTCCCTGTCTTTGTATCCGTCTTTATCTCCGTCTTTGTCTCAGTCGTCGTCTTCCTCTTTGTCTCCGTCTTTGTCTCCGCTTATGTCTCCTGCCCCTCTGTCTCGGTCTTTGTCTCATGCACCTCTGTCTCTGTCTCTGTATCTGTCTGTGTCTGTGTCTCTGTCTCTGTCTCCGTATCGGACTCCGTCTCTGTCTCTGTCTCCGCATTTGTCTCTGCCTTTGTCTCCGTATTTGTCTCTGTCTGTTTCTCCATCTTTGTCTCCGTCTTTGTCTCCGTCTTTGCCTCCGTCTTGCTCTCAGTCTTTGTCTCCGTCTTTGTCTCCGTCTTTGTCTTCCTACTTGTCTCTGTTCTTATCTCCGTCTTTGTCTCTATCTCTGTCTCTGTCTCTGTCTCTGTCTCTGTCTCTGTCTCTGTCTTTGTCTCCGTCTCTGTCTCTACCTCTGTCTCTGTCTCTATCTCTGTGTCTGTCTCTGTCTCTGTCTCTGTCTCTGTCTCTGTCTCTGTCTCTGTCTCTGTCTCTGTCTCTGTCTCTGTCTCTGTCTCTGTCTCTGTCTCTGTCTCTGTCTCTGTCTCTGTCTCGGTCTCTGTCTCCGTCTTTGTCTCCGTCCATGTATCCTGCCACTCTTTGTCTACGTCTTTGTCTCCGTCTTTGTCACCGTCTTTGTCTCCGTCTGTGTCTGCGTCCATGTCTCCTGCCCTTCTGTCTCGGTCTCTGTCTCCGCTTCTGCCTCTGTCTCTGTCTCTGTCTCAATCTCTGTCTCAATCTCTGTCTCTGTCTCTGTCCCTGTCCCTGTCTCTGTCTCTGTCTCTGTCTCTCTCTCTGCCTCTGTCTCTGTCTCTGTCTCTGTCCCTGTCTTTGTATCCGTCTTTATCTCCGTCTTTGTCTCAGTCGTCGTCTTCCTCTTTGTCTCCGTCTTTGTCTCCGCTTATGTCTCCTGCCCCTCTGTCTCGGTCTTTGTCTCATGCACCTCTGTCTCTGTCTCTGTATCTGTCTGTGTCTGTGTCTCTGTCTCTGTCTCCGTATCGGACTCCGTCTCTGTCTCTGTCTCCGCCTTTGTCTCTGCCTTTGTCTCCGTATTTGTCTCTGTCTGTTTCTCCATCTTTGTCTCCGTCTTTGTCTCCGTCTTTGCCTCCGTCTTGCTCTCAGTCTTTGTCTCCGTCTTTGTCTCCGTCTTTGTCTTCCTACTTGTCTCTGTTCTTATCTCCGTCTTTGTCTCTATCTCTGTCTCTGTCTCTGTCTCTGTCTCTGTCTCTGTCTCTGTCTTTGTCTCCGTCTCTGTCTCTACCTCTGTCTCTGTCTCTATCTCTGTGTCTGTCTCTGTCTCTGTCTCTGTCTCTGTCTCTGTCTCTGTCTCTGTCTCTGTCTCTGTCTCTGTCTCTGTCTCTGTCTCTGTCTCTGTCTCTGTCTCTGTCTCGGTCTCTGTCTCCGTCTTTGTCTCCGTCCATGTATCCTGCCCCTCTTTGTCTACGTCTTTGTCTCCGTCTTTGTCACCGTCTTTGTCTCCGTCTGTGTCTGCGTCCATGTCTCCTGCCCTTCTGTCTCGGTCTCTGTCTCCGCTTCTGCCTCTGTCTCTGTCTCTGTCTCAATCTCTGTCTCAATCTCTGTCTCAATCTCTGTCTCTGTCTCTGTCCCTGTCCCTGTCTCTGTCTCTGTCTCTGTCTCTCTCTCTGCCTCTGTCTCTGTCTCTGTCTCTGTCCCTGTCTTTGTATCCGTCTTTATCTCCGTCTTTGTCTCAGTCGTCGTCTTCCTCTTTGTCTCCGTCTTTGTCTCCGCTTATGTCTCCTGCCCCTCTGTCTCGGTCTTTGTCTCATGCACCTCTGTCTCTGTCTCTGTATCTGTCTGTGTCTGTGTCTCTGTCTCTGTCTCCGTATCGGACTCCGTCTCTGTCTCTGTCTCCGCCTTTGTCTCTGCCTTTGTCTCCGTATTTGTCTCTGTCTGTTTCTCCATCTTTGTCTCCGTCTTTGTCTCCGTCTTTGCCTCCGTCTTGCTCTCAGTCTTTGTCTCCGTCTTTGTCTCCGTCTTTGTCTTCCTACTTGTCTCTGTTCTTATCTCCGTCTTTGTCTCTATCTCTGTCTCTGTCTCTGTCTCTGTCTCTGTCTCTGTCTCTGTCTCTGTCTCTGTCTCTGTCTCTGTCTCTGTCTCTGTCTCTGTCTCTGTCTCTGTCTCTGTCTCTGTCTCTGTCTCTGTCTCTGTCTCTGTCTCTGTCTCTGTCTCTGTCTCTGTCCCTGTCCCTGTCCCTGTCCCTGTCCCTGTCCCTGTGTCTGCCTCTGTCTCTGCCTCTGTCTCTGTCTCTGTGTCTTTGTCTCTGTCTCTGCCTCTGTCTCTGTCTCTGCGTCTTTGTCTCTGTCTCTGCCTCTGTCTCTGTCTCTGTCACTGTCTCTGTCTCTGTCTCGGTCTTTGTCTCATATGCCTCTGTCTCTGTCTATGTCTCTGTCTCTGTCGGTGTCTCTGCCTCTGTCTCTGCCTCTGTATCGGTATCTGTCTCCGCCTTTGTCTTCGTCTTTGTCTCTGTCATTGTCTCCTGCCCTTCTGTCTCGGCCTCTGTCTCTGTCTTTGTCTCCGTCTCTGTCTCTACCTCTGTCTCTGTCTCTATCTCTGTGTCTGTCTCTGTCTCTGTCTCTGTCTCTGTCTCCGTCTCTGTCTCTGTCTCTGCCTCTGTCTCTGTCTCTGTCTCTGTCTCTGTCTCTGTCTCTGCCTCTGTCTCTGTCTCTGTGTCTCTGTCTCTGTCTCTGCCTCTGTCTCGGGTCTCTGTCTCTGTCTCTGTCTTTGTCTCTGTCTCTGTCTCTGTGTCTTTGTCTCTGTCTCTGCCTCTGTCTCTGTCTCTGTCTCTGTCTCTGTCTCTGTCTCTGTCTCTGTCTCTGTCTCTGTCTCTGTCTCTGTCTCTGTCTCTGCCTCTGTCTCTGTCCCTATCTCTGTCTCTGTCTCTGTTCCCGCCTCTGTCTTCGCCTCTGCCTCTGTCTCGGTCTTTGTCTCCATCTTTGGCTCCGTCTTTGTTTCCGTCTTTGTCACCGTCCTTGTCTCCGTCGTCGCCTTCCTCTTCGTCTGCGACTTTGTCTCCGTCTTTGTCTACGTCTTTGTCTTCGTCTGTGTCTCCGTCCATGGCTCCTGCCCTTCTGTCTCGGCCTCTGTCTCTGTCTTTGTCTCCGTCTCTGTCTCTACCTCTGTCTCTGTCCCCGCCTCTGTGTCTGTCTCTGTCTCTGTCTCTGTCTCTGTCTCTGTCTCTGTCTCTGTCTCTGTCTCTGTCTCTGTCTCTGCCTCTGCCTCTGTCTCTGTCTCTGTCTCTGTCCCTGTCTCTGTCTCTGTCTCTGTCTCTGTCTCTGCCCCTGTCTCTGTCTCTGTCTCTGTCTCTGTCTCTGCCTCTGTCCCTGTCTCTGTCTCTGTCTCTGTCTCTGTCTCTGTCTCTGTCTCTGTCTCTGTCTCTGTCTCTGTCTCTGTCTCGGTCTCTGTCTCTGTCTCTGTCTCTGTCTCGGTCTCTGTCTCCGTCTTTGTCTCCGTCCATGTATCCTGCCCCTCTGTCTCGGTCTTTGTCTCATGCGCCTCTGTCTCTGTCTCTGTCTCTGTCTCTGTCTGTGTCTGTGTCTCTGTCTCTGTCTCCGCATCGGAATCTGTCTCCGTCTCTGTGTCCGCCTTTGTCTCTGCCTTTTTCTCCGTATTTGTCTACGTCTTTGTCTCCGTCTGTGTCTCCGTCCATGTCTCCTGCCCTCCTGTCTCGGTCTCTGTCTCTGTCTCTGTCTCTGTCTCGGCCTCTGCCTCTGTCTCTGTCTTTGTCTCCATCCTTGTCTCCGTCTTTGTCTCCGTCTTTGTCACCGTCTTTGTCTCCGTCGTCGTCATCCTCTTCGTCTGCGTCTTTGTCTCCGTCTTTGTCTACGTCTTTGTCTGCGTCTTTGTCTCCGTCTTTGTCTTCGTCCATGTCTCCTGCCCCTCTGTCTCGGTCTTTGTCTCATATGCCTCTGTCTCTGTCTATGTCTCTGTCTCTGTCGGTGTCTCTGCCTCTGTCTCTGCCTCTGTATCGGTATCTGTCTCCGCCTTTGTCTTCGTCTTTGTCTCTGTCATTGTCTCCGTCTTTTTCTCCTGCCCCTCTGTCTCCGTATCTCCCTTTCCCTCTGTCTCTGTCCCTGTCCCTGTCCCTGTCCCTGTCCCTGTCCCTGTCCCTGTCCCTGTCCCTGTCCCTGTGTCTGTCTCTGTCTCTGTGTCTTTGTCTCTGTCTCTGCCTCTGTCTCTGTCTCTGTCTCTGTCTCTGTCTCTGTCTCTGTCTCTGTGTCTGTCTCTGTCTCTGCCTCTGTCTCTGTCCCTATCTCTGTCTCTGTCTCTGTTCCCGCCTCGGTCTTCGCCTCTGCCGCTGTCTCGGTCTTTGTCCCCATCCTTGTCTCCGTCTTTGTCACCGTCCTTGTCTCCGTCGTCGCCTCTCTCTTCGTCTGCGACTTTGTCTCCGTCTTTGTCTACGTCTTTGTCTCCGTCTGTGTCTCCGTCCATGTCTCCTGCCCTTCTGTCTCGGCCTCTGTCTCTGTCTTTGTCTCCGTCTCTGTCTCTACCTCTGTCTCTGTCTCTATCTCTGTGTCTGTCTCTGTCTCTGCGTCTTTGTCTCTGTCTCTGCCTCTGTCTCTGTCTCTGTCTCTGTCTCTGTCTCTGTCTCGGTCTTTGTCTCATATGCCTCTGTCTCTGTCTATGTCTCTGTCTCTGTCGGTGTCTCTGCCTCTGTATCTGCCTCTGTATCGGTATCTGTCTCCGCCTTTGTCTTCGTCTTTGTCTCTGTCATTGTCTCCGTCTTTTTCTCCTGCCCCTCTGTCTCCGTATCTCCCTTTCCCTCTGTCTCTGTCCCTGTCCCTGTCCCTGTCCCTGTCCCTGTCCCTGTCCCTGTGTCTGCCTCTGTCTCTGCCTCTGTCTCTGTCTCTTTGTCTTTGTCTCTGTCTCTGCCTCTGTCTCTGTCTCTGTCTCTGTCTCTGTCTCTGTCTCTGTCTCTGTCTCTGCCTCTGTCTCTGTCCCTATCTCTGTCTCTGTCTCTGTTCCCGCCTCGGTCTTCGCCTCTGCCTCTGTCTCGGTCTTTGTCCCCATCTTTGTCTCCGTCTTTGTCACCGTCCTTGTCTCCGTCGTCGCCTCTCTCTTCGTCTGCGACTTTGTCTCCGTCTTTGTCTACGTCTTTGTCTCCGTCTGTGTCTCCGTCCATGTCTCCTGCCCTTCTGTCTCGGCCTCTGTCTCTGTCTTTGTCTCCGTCTCTGTCTCTACCTCTGTCTCTGTCTCTATCTCTGTGTCTGTCTCTGTCTCTGTCTCTGTCTCTGTCTCCGTCTCTGTCTCTGTCTCTGCCTCTGTCTCTGTCTCTGTCTCTGTCTCTGTCTCTGTCTCTGCCTCTGTCTCTGTCTCTGTGTCTCTGTCTCTGTCTCTGCCTCTGTCTCGGGTCTCTGTCTCTGTCTCTGTCTTTGTCTCTGTCTCTGTCTCTGTGTCTTTGTCTCTGTCTCTGCCTCTGTCTCTGTCTCTGTCTCTGTCTCAGTCTCTGTCTCTGTCTCTGTCTCTGTCTCTGTCTCTGTCTCTGTCTCTGTCTCTGTCTCTGTCTCTGTCTCTGTCTCTGCCTCTGTCTCTGTCCCTATCTCTGTCTCTGTCTCTGTTCCCGCCTCTGTCTTCGCCTCTGCCTCTGTCTCGGTCTTTGTCTCCATCTTTGGCTCCGTCTTTGTTTCCGTCTTTGTCACCGTCCTTGTCTCCGTCGTCGCCTTCCTCTTCGTCTGCGACTTTGTCTCCGTCTTTGTCTACGTCTTTGTCTTCGTCTGTGTCTCCGTCCATGGCTCCTGCCCTTCTGTCTCGGCCTCTGTCTCTGTCTTTGTCTCCGTCTCTGTCTCTACCTCTGTCTCTGTCCCTGTCTCTGTGTCTGTCTCTGTCTCTGTCTCTGTCTCTGTCTCTGTCTCTGTCTCTGTCTCTGTCTCTGTCTCTGTCTCTGCCTCTGCCTCTGTCTCTGTCTCTGTCTCTGTCTCTGTCTCTGTCTCTGTCTCTGTCTCTGTCTCTGCCCCTGTCTCTGTCTCTGTCTCTGTCTCTGTCTCTGCCTCTGTCCCTGTCTCTGTCTCTGTCTCTGTCTCTGTCTCTGTCTCTGTCTCTGTCTCTGTCTCTGTCTCTGTCTCTGTCTCTGTCTCTGTCTCGGTCTCTGTCTCTGTCTCTGTCTCTGTCTCGGTCTCTGTCTCCGTCTTTGTCTCCGTCCATGTATCCTGCCCCTCTGTCTCGGTCTTTGTCTCATGCGCCTCTGTCTCTGTCTCTGTCTCTGTCTCTGTCTGTGTCTGTGTCTCTGTCTCTGTCTCCGCATCGGAATCTGTCTCCGTCTCTGTGTCCGCCTTTGTCTCTGCCTTTGTCTCCGTATTTGTCTCTGTCATTGTCTCCGTCTTTTTCTCCTGCCCCTCTGTCTCCGTATCGCCCTTTCCCTCTGTCTCTGTCCCTGTCCCTGTCCCTGTCCCTGTCCCTGTCCCTGTCCCTGTCCCTGTCCCTGTCCCTGTGTCTGTCTCTGTCTCTGTGTCTCTGTCTCTGTCTCTGTCTCTGTCTCTGTCTCTGTTCCCGCCTCTGTCTCCGCCTCTGCCTCTGTCTCTGTCTCTGTCTCTGTCTCTGTCTCTGTCTCTGTCTCTGTCTCTGTCTCTGCCTCTGTCTCTGTCTCTGCCTCTGTCTCTGTCCCTATCTCTGTCTCTGTCTCTGTTCCCGCCTCTGTCTTCGCCTCTGCCTCTGTCTCGGTCTTTGTCTCCATCTTCGTCTCCGTCCTTGTCTCCGTCTTTGTCACCGTCCTTGTCTCCGTCGTCGCCTTCCTCTTCGTCTGCGACTTTGTCTCCGTCTTTGTCTCCGTCTTTGTCACCGTCCTTGTCTCTGTCGTCGCCTTCCTCTTCATCTGCGACTTTGTCTCCGTCTTTGTCCACGCCTTTGTCTACGCCTTTCTCTCCGTCTTTGTCTCCGTCCATGTCTCCTGCCCCTCTGTCTCTGTCTGTGTCTCTGCCTCTGTATCTGCCTCTGTATCGTTATCTGCCTCCGCCTTTGTCTTCGTCTTTGTCTCTGTCATTGTCTCCGTCTTTTTCTCCTGCCCCTCTGTCTCCGTATCTCCCTTTCCCTCTGTCTCTGTCCCTGTCCCTGTCCCTGTCCCTGTCCCTGTCTCTGTCTCTGTCTCTGTCTCTGTCTCTGTCTCTGTCTTTGTCTCCGTCTCTGTCTCTGTCTCTGTCTCTGTCTCTGTCTCTGTCTCTGTCTCTGTCTCTGTCTCTGTCTCTGTCTCTGTCTCTGTCTCTGTCTCTGTCTCTGTCTCTGTCTCTGTCTCTGTCTCTGTCTCTGTCTCTGTCTCTGTCTCTGTCTCTACCTCTGTCTCTGTCTCTATCTCTGTGTCTGTCTCTGTCTCTGTCTCTGTCTCTGTCTCTGTCTCTGTTCCCGCCTCTGTCTTCGCCTCTGCCTCTGTCTCGGTCTTTGTCTCCATCTTCGTCTCCGTCTTTGTCTCCGTCTTTGTCTCCGACTTTGCCTCCGTCTTTGTCTCAGCCTTCGTTTCCGTCTTTGTCTCCGTCTTTCTCTTCCTACTTGTCTCTGCTTTTGTCTCCGTATTTGTCTCTATCTCTGTCTCTGTCTCTGCCTCTGTCTCTGTCTCTGTCTCTGTCTCTGTCTCTGTCTCTGTCTCTGTCTCTGTCTCTGTCTCTGCCTCTGTCTCTGTCCCTATCTCTGTCTCTGTCTCTGTTCCCGCCTCGGTCTTCGCCTCTGCCTCTGTCTCGGTCTTTGTCCCCATCTTTGTCTCCGTCTTTGTCACCGTCCTTGTCTCCGTCGTCGCCTCTCTCTTCGTCTGCGACTTTGTCTCCGTCTTTGTCTACGTCGTTGTCTCCGTCTGTGTCTCCGTCCATGTCTCCTGCCCTTCTGTCTCGGCCTCTGTCTCTGTCTTTGTCTCCGTCTCTGTCTCTACCTCTGTCTCTGTCTCTATCTCTGTGTCTGTCTCTGTCTCTGTCTCTGTCTCTGTCTCTGTCTCTGTCTCTGCCTCTGTCTCTCTCTCTGTCTCTGTCTCTGTCTCTGTCTCTGTCTCTGCCTCTGTCTCTGTCCCTATCTCTGTCTCTGTCTCTGTTCCCGCCTCGGTCTTCGGCTCTGCCTCTGTCTCGGTCTTTGTCCCCATCTTTGTCTCCGTCTTTTTCACCGTCCTTGTCTCCGTCGTCGCCTTCCTCTTCGTCTGCGACTTTGTCTCCGTCTTTGTCTCCGTCTTTGTCTCCGTCTTTGTCACCGTCTTTGTCTCCGTCGTCGTCATCCTCTTCGTCTGCGTCTTTGTCTCCGTCTTTGTCTACGTCTTTGTCTCCGACTTTGCCTCCGTCTTTGTCTCAGCCTTTGTTTCCGTCTTTGTCTCCGTCTTTGTCTTCCTACTTGTCTCTGTTTTTGTCTCCGTCTTTGTCTCTATCTCTGTCCCTGACTCTGTCTCTGTCTGTGTCTCTGTCTCTGTCTCTGTCTCTGTCTCTGTCTCTGTCTCTGTCTCTGTTCCCGCCTCTGTCTCCGCCTCTGCCTCTGTCTCTGTCTCTGTCTCAATCTCTGTCTCAATCTCTGTCTCTGTCTCTGTCTCTGTTCCCGTCTCTGTCTCTGTCTCTGTGTCTCTGTCTCTGTCTCTGCCTCTGTCTCTGTCCCTATCTCTGTCTCTGTCTCTGTTCCCGCCTCTGTCTTCGCCTCTGCCTCTGTCTCGGTCTTTGTCTCCATCTTCGTCTCCGTCTTTGTCTCCGTCTTTGTCACCGTCCTTGTCTCCGTCGTCGCCTTCCTCTTCGTCTGCGACTTTGTCTCCGTCTTTGTCTACGTCTTTGTCTCCGTCTTTGTCTCCGTCTTTGTCACCGTCTTTGTCTCCATCGTCGTCTTCCTCTTCGTCTGCGTCTTTGTCTCCGTCTTTGTCCACCCCTTTGTCTACGTCTTTCTCTCCGTCTTTGTCTCCGTCCATGTCTCCTGCCCCTCTGTCTCTGTCTGTGTCTCTGCCTCTGTATCTGCCTCTGTATCGTTATCTGCCTCCGCCTTTGTCTTCGTCTTTCTCTCTGTCATTGTCTCCGTCTTTTTCTCCTGCCCCTCTGTCTCCGTATCTCCCTTTCCCTCTGCCTCTGTCCCTGTCCCTGTCCCTGTCCCTGTCCCTGTCTCTGTCTCTGTCTCTGTCTCTGTCTCTGTCTCTGTCTCTGTCTCTGTCTTTGTCTCCGTCTCTGTCTCTGTCTCTGCCTCTGTCTCTGTCTCTGTCTCTGTCTCTGTCTCTGTCTCTGTCTCTGTCTCTGTCTCTGTCTCTGTCTCTGTCTCTGTCTCTGTCTCTGTCTCTGTTCCCGCCTCTGTCTCCGCCTCTGCCACTGTCTCTGTCTCTGTCTCTCTCTCTGCCCTATCTCTGTCTCTGTCTCTGTCTCTGTTCCCGTCTCTGTCTCCGCCTCTGCCTCTGTCTCTGTCTCTGTCTTTGTCTCCATCTTTGTCTCCGTCTTTGCCTCCGTCTTTGTTTCCGTATTTGTCTCCGTCTGTGTCTCCACATTTGTCTCCGTCTTTGTCCCCGTCTTTGCCTCCGGCTTTGTCTCCGTCGTCGTCTTCCTCCTCGTCTCCGTGTTTGTCTCCGGCTTTGTCACCGTCTTTGTCTCCGGCTTTGTCACCATCCTTGTCTCCGTCGTCGCCTTCCTCTTCGTCTGCGTATTTGTCTCCGTCTTCGTTTTCCTCTTTGTTTCCGACTTTGTCTCCGTCTTTGTCTACGTCTTTGTCTCCGTCTGTGTCTGCGTCCATGTCTCCTGCCCTTCTGTCTCGGTCTCTGTCTCCGCCTCTGCCTCTGTCTCTGTCTCTGTCTCAATATCTGTCTCAATCTCTGTCTCTGTCTCTGTCTCTGTTCCCGTCTCTGTCTCTGTCTCTGTGTCTCTGTCTCTGTCTCTGCCTCTGTCTCTGTCCCTATCTCTGTCTCTGTCTCTGTTCCCGCCTCTGTCTTCGCCTCTGCCTCTGTCTCGGTCTTTGTCTCCATCTTCGTCTCCGTCTTTGTCTCCGTCTTTGTCACCGTATTTGTCGCCGTCTGTGTCTCCATCTTTGTCTCCGTCTTTGTCTCCGTCTTTGCCTCCCTCTTTGTCTCAGGCTTTGTCTCCGTCTTTGTCTCCGTCTTTGTCTTCCTACTTGTCTCTGTTTTTGTCTCCGTCTCTGTCTCTATCTCTGTCTCTATCTCTGTCTCTGTCTCTGTCTCCGTCTCTGTCTCTGTCTCTGTCTCTGTCTCTGTCTCTGTCGCTGTCTCTGTCCCTGTCTCTGTCTCTGTCTCTGCCTCTGTCTCTGTCTCTGTCTCTGTCTCTGTCTCTGTCTCTGTCTCTGTCTCTGTCTCTGTCTCTGTCTCTGTTTCTGTCTCAGCGTCTGTCTCTGTTCCTATCTCTGTCTCTGTCTCTGTTCCCGCCTCTGTCTCCGCCTCTGCCTCTGTCTCTGTCTTTGTATCCATCTTTGTCTCCGTCTTTGTCTCCGTCTTTGTCACCGTCTTTGTCTCAGTCGTCGTCTTCCTCTTCGTCTGCGTCTTTGTCTCCGTCTTTGTCTACGTCTTTGTCTACTTCTTTCTCTCCGCCTTTGTCTCCCTCCATGTCTCCTGCCCCTCTGTCTCGGTCTTTGTCTCATGCGCCTCTGTCTCTGTCCCTGTCTCTGTGTCTGTCTCTGTCTCTGTCTCTGTCTCTGTCTCTGTCTTTGTCTCCGTCCTTGTCTGCGTCTTTTTCAGCGTCTTTGTCTCCACCGTCGTCTTCCTCTTCGTCTCCGTCTTTGTCTCCCTCTTTGTCTCCGACTTTGCCTCCGTCTTTGTCTCAGCCTTCGTTTCCGTCTTTGTCTCCGTCTTTGTCTTCCTACTTGTCTCTGTTTTTGTCTCCGTCTTTGTCTCTATCTCTGTCCCTGACTCTGTCTCTGTCTGTGTCTCTGTCTCTGTCTCTGTCTCTGTCTCTGTCTCTGTTCCCGCCTCTGTCTCCGCCTCTGCCTCTGTCTCTGTCTCTGTCTCAATCTCTGTCTCAATCTCTGTCTCTGTCTCTGTCTCTGCCTCTGTCTCTGTCTCTGCCTCTGTCTCTGTCCCTATCTCTGTCTCTGTCTCTGTTCCCGCCTCTGTCTTCGCCTCTGCCTCTGTCTCGGTCTTTGTCTCCATCTTCGTCTCCGTCTTTGTCTCCGTCTTTGTCACCGTCCTTGTCTCCGTCGTCGCCTTCCTCTTCGTCTGCGACTTTGTCTCCGTCTTTGTCTCCGTCTTTGTCACCGTCCTTGTCTCCGTCGTCGCCTTCCTCTTCATCTGCGACTTTGTCTCCGTCTTTGTCCACGCCTTTGTCTACGCCTTTCTCTCCGTCTTTGTCTCCGTCCATGTCTCCTGCCCCTCTGTCTCTGTCTGTGTCTCTGCCTCTGTATCTGGCTCTGTATCGTTATCTGCCTCCGCCTTTGTCTTCGTCTTTGTCTCTGTCATTGTCTCCGTCTTTTTCTCCTGCCCCTCTGTCTCCGTATCGCCCTTTCCCTCTGTCTCTGTCCCTGTCCCTGTCCCTGTCCCTGTCCCTGTCTCTGTCTCTGTCTCTGTCTCTGTCTCTGTCTCTGTCTTTGTCTCCGTCTCTGTCTCTGTCTCTGTCTCTGTCTCTGTCTCTGTCTCTGTCTCTGTCTCTGTCTCTGTCTCTGTCTCTGTCTCTGTCTCTGTCTCTGTCTCTGTCTCTGTCTCTGTCTCTGTCTCTGTCTCTGTCTCTACCTCTGTCTCTGTCTCTATCTCTGTGTCTGTCTCTGTCTCTGTCTCTGTCTCTGTCTCTGTCTCTGTTCCCGCCTCTGTCTTCGCCTCTGCCTCTGTCTCGGTCTTTGTCTCCATCTTCGTCTCCGTCTTTGTCTCCGTCTTTGTCTCCGACTTTGCCTCCGTCTTTGTCTCAGCCTTCGTTTCCGTCTTTGTCTCCGTCTTTCTCTTCCTACTTGTCTCTGCTTTTGTCTCCGTATTTGTCTCTATCTCTGTCTCTGTCTCTGCCTCTGTCTCTGTCTCTGTCTCTGTCTCTGTCTCTGTCTCTGTCTCTGTCTCTGTCTCTGCCTCTGTCTCTGTCCCTATCTCTGTCTCTGTCTCTGTTCCCGCCTCGGTCTTCGCCTCTGCCTCTGTCTCGGTCTTTGTCCCCATCTTTGTCTCCGTCTTTGTCACCGTCCTTGTCTCCGTCGTCGCCTCTCTCTTCGTCTGCGACTTTGTCTCCGTCTTTGTCCACGTCGTTGTCTCCGTCTGTGTCTCCGTCCATGTCTCCTGCCCTTCTGTCTCGGCCTCTGTCTCTGTCTTTGTCTCCGTCTCTGTCTCTACCTCTGTCTCTGTCTCTATCTCTGTGTCTGTCTCTGTCTCTGTCTCTGTCTCTGTCTCTGTCTCTGTCTCTGTCTCTGTCTCTGTCTCTGTCTCTGTCTCTGTCTCTGTCTCTGTCTCTGTCTCTGTCTCTGCCTCTGTCTCTGTCTCTGTGTCTCTGTCTCTGTCTCTGCCTCTGTCTCGGGTCTCTGTCTCTGTCTCTGTCTTTGTCTCTGTCTCTGTCTCTGTGTCTTTGTCTCTGTCTCTGCCTCTGTCTCTGTCTCTGTCTCTGTCTCTGTCTCTGTCTCTGTCTCTGTCTCTGTCTCTGTCTCTGTCTCTGTCTCTGTCTCTGTCTCTGTCTCTGCCTCTGTCTCTGTCCCTATCTCTGTCTCTGTCTCTGTTCCCGCCTCTGTCTTCGCCTCTGCCTCTGTCTCGGTCTTTGTCTCCATCTTTGGCTCCGTCTTTGTCTCCGTCTTTGTCACCGTCCTTGTCTCCGTCGTCGCCTTCCTCTTCGTCTGCGACTTTGTCTCCGTCTTTGTCTACGTCTTTGTCTCCGTCTGTGTCTCCGTCCATGGCTCCTGCCCTTCTGTCTCGGCCTCTGTCTCTGTCTTTGTCTCCGTCTCTGTCTCTACCTCTGTCTCTGTCTCTGTCTCTGTCTCTGTCTCTGTCTCTGTCTCTACCTCTGTCTCTGTCTCTATCTCTGTGTCTGTCTCTGTCTCTGTCTCTGTCTCTGTCTCTGTCTCTGTTCCCGCCTCTGTCTTCGCCTCTGCCTCTGTCTCGGTCTTTGTCTCCATCTTCGTCTCCGTCTTTGTCTCCGTCTTTGTCTCCGACTTTGCCTCCGTCTTTGTCTCAGCCTTCGTTTCCGTCTTTGTCTCCGTCTTTCTCTTCCTACTTGTCTCTGCTTTTGTCTCCGTATTTGTCTCTATCTCTGTCTCTGTCTCTGCCTCTGTCTCTGTCTCTGTCTCTGTCTCTGTCTCTGTCTCTGTCTCTGTCTCTGTCTCTGTCTCTGCCTCTGTCTCTGTCCCTATCTCTGTCTCTGTCTCTGTTCCCGCCTCGGTCTTCGCCTCTGCCTCTGTCTCGGTCTTTGTCCCCATCTTTGTCTCCGTCTTTGTCACCGTCCTTGTCTCCGTCGTCGCCTCTCTCTTCGTCTGCGACTTTGTCTCCGTCTTTGTCTACGTCGTTGTCTCCGTCTGTGTCTCCGTCCATGTCTCCTGCCCTTCTGTCTCGGCCTCTGTCTCTGTCTTTGTCTCCGTCTCTGTCTCTACCTCTGTCTCTGTCTCTATCTCTGTGTCTGTCTCTGTCTCTGTCTCTGTCTCTGTCTCTGTCTCTGTCTCTGTCTCTGTCTCTGTCTCTGTCTCTGTCTCTGTCTCTGTCTCTGTCTCTGTCTCTGTCTCTGCCTCTGTCTCTGTCTCTGTGTCTCTGTCTCTGTCTCTGCCTCTGTCTCGGGTCTCTGTCTCTGTCTCTGTCTTTGTCTCTGTCTCTGTCTCTGTGTCTTTGTCTCTGTCTCTGCCTCTGTCTCTGTCTCTGTCTCTGTCTCTGTCTCTGTCTCTGTCTCTGTCTCTGTCTCTGTCTCTGTCTCTGTCTCTGTCTCTGCCTCTGTCTCTGTCCCTATCTCTGTCTCTGTCTCTGTTCCCGCCTCTGTCTTCGCCTCTGCCTCTGTCTCGGTCTTTGTCTCCATCTTTGGCTCCGTCTTTGTCTCCGTCTTTGTCACCGTCCTTGTCTCCGTCGTCGCCTTCCTCTTCGTCTGCGACTTTGTCTCCGTCTTTGTCTACGTCTTTGTCTCCGTCTGTGTCTCCGTCCATGGCTCCTGCCCTTCTGTCTCGGCCTCTGTCTCTGTCTTTGTCTCCGTCTCTGTCTCTACCTCTGTCTCTGTCTCTATCTCTGTGTCTGTCTCTGTCTCTGTCTCTGTCTCTGTCTCTGTCTCTGTCTCTGTCTCTGTCTCTGTCTCTGTCTCTGTCTCTGTCTCTGTCTCTGTCTCTGTCTCTGTCTCTGTCTCTGCCTCTGTCTCTGTCTCTGTGTCTCTGTCTCTGTCTCTGCCTCTGTCTCGGGTCTCTGTCTCTGTCTCTGTCTTTGTCTCTGTCTCTGTCTCTGTGTCTTTGTCTCTGTCTCTGCCTCTGTCTCTGTCTCTGTCTCTGTCTCTGTCTCTGTCTCTGTCTCTGTCTCTGTCTCTGTCTCTGTCTCTGTCTCTGTCTCTGTCTCTGTCTCTGCCTCTGTCTCTGTCCCTATCTCTGTCTCTGTCTCTGTTCCCGCCTCTGTCTTCGCCTCTGCCTCTGTCTCGGTCTTTGTCTCCATCTTTGGCTCCGTCTTTCTCTCCGTCTTTGTCACCGTCCTTGTCTCCGTCGTCGCCTTCCTCTTCGTCTGCGACTTTGTCTCCGTCTTTGTCTACGTCTTTGTCTCCGTCTGTGTCTCCGTCCATGGCTCCTGCCCTTCTGTCTCGGCCTCTGTCTCTGTCTTTGTCTCCGTCTCTGTCTCTACCTCTGTCTCTGTCCCTGTCTCTGTGTCTGTCTCTGTCTCTGTCTCTGTCTCTGTCTCTGTCTCTGTCTCTGTCTCTGCCTCTGCCTCTGTCTCTGTCTCTGTCTCTGTCTCTGTCTCTGTCTCTGTCTCTGTCTCTGTCTCTGTCTCTGTCTCTGTCTCTGTCTCTGTCTCTGTCTCTGTCTCTGTCTCTGTCTCTGTCTCTGCCTCTGTCTCTGTCCCTGTCTCTGTCTCTGTCTCCGCATCGGACTCTGTCTCCGTCTCTGTCTGTGTCTGTGTCTCTGTCTCTGTCTCCGCATCGGACTCTGTCTCCGTCTCTGTGTCCGCCTTTGTCTCTGCCTTTGTCTCCGTATTTGTCTCTGTCTGTGTCTCCATCTTTGTCACCGTCCTTGTCTCCGTCGTCGCCTTCCTCTTCGTCTGCGACTTTGTCTCCGTCTTTGTCTACGTCTTTGTCTCCGTCTGTGTCTCCGTCCATGTCTCCTGCCCTCCTGTCTCGGTCTCTGTCTCTGTCTCTGTCTCTCTCTCCGCCTCTGCCTCTGTCTCTGTCTTTGTCTCCATCCTTGTCTCCGTCTTTGTCTCCGTCTTTGTCACCGTCTTTGTCTCCGTCGTCGTCATCCTCTTCGTCTGCGTCTTTGTCTCCGTCTTTGTCTACGTCTTTGTCTGCGTCTTTGTCTCCGTCTTTGTCTTCGTCCATGTCTCCTGCCCCTCTGTCTCGGTCTTTGTCTCATATGCCTCTGTCTCTGTCTATGTCTCTGTCTCTGTCGGTGTCTCTGCCTCTGTCTCTGCCTCTGTATCGGTATCTGTCTCCGCCTTTGTCTTCGTCTTTGTCTCTGTCATTGTCTCCGTCTTTTTCTCCTGCCCCTCTGTCTCCGTATCTCCCTTTCCCTCTGTCTCTGTCCCTGTCCATGTCCCTGTCCCTGTCCCTGTCCCTGTCCCTGTCCCTGTCCCTGTGTCTGTCTCTGTCTCTGCCTCTGTCTCTGTCTCTGTGTCTTTGTCTCTGTCTCTGCCTCTGCCTCTGTCTCTGTCTCTGTCTCTGTCTCTGTCTCTGTCTCTGCCTCTGTCTCTGTCCCTATCTCTGTCTCTGTCTCTGTTCCCGCCTCGGTCTTCGGCTCTGCCTCTGTCTCGGTCTTTGTCCACATCTTTGTCTCCGTCTTTGTCACCGTCCTTGTCTCCGTCGTCGCCTTCCTCTTCGTCTGCGACTTTGTCTCCGTCTTTGTCTCCGTCTTTGTCTCCGTCTTTGTCTCCGTCTTTGTCACCGTCTTTGTCTCCGTCGTCGTCATCCTCTTCGTCTGCGTCTTTGTCTCCGTCTTTGTCTACGTCTTTGTCTGCGTCTTTGTCTCCGTCTTTGTCTTCGTCCATGTCTCCTGCCCCTCTGTCTCGGTCTTTGTCTCATATGCCTCTGTCTCTGTCTATGTCTCTGTCTCTGTCGGTGTCTCTGCCTCTGTCTCTGCCTCTGTATCGGTATCTGTCTCCGCCTTTGTCTTCGTCTTTGTCTCTGTCATTGTCTCC
The DNA here is from genome assembly GCA_945859595.2 of Megachile willughbiella. Classification (NCBI taxonomy): domain Eukaryota; kingdom Metazoa; phylum Arthropoda; class Insecta; order Hymenoptera; family Megachilidae; genus Megachile; species Megachile willughbiella. The sequence continues at coordinate 1,368,568 of CAMAOD020000271.1, forward strand.
GTCTTTTTCTCCTGCCCCTCTGTCTCCGTATCTCCCTTTCCCTCTGTCTCTGTCCCTGTCCCTGTCACTGTCCCTGTCCCTGTCCCTGTCCCTGTCCCTGTCCCTGTCCCTGTCCCTGTCCCTGTCCCTGTGTCTGTCTCTGTCTCTGCCTCTGTCTCTGTCTCTGTGTCTTTGTCTCTGTCTCTGCCTCTGTCTCTGTCTCTGTCTCTGTCTCTGTCTCTGTCTCTGCCTCTGTCTCTGACCCTATCTCTGTCTCTGTCTCTGTTCCCGCCTCGGTCTTCGCCTCTGCCTCTGTCTCGGTCTTTGTCCCCATCTTTGTCTCCGTCTTTGTCACCGTCCTTGTCTCCGTCGTCGCCTTCCTCTTCGTCTGCGACTTTGGCTCCGTCTTTGTCTACGTCTTTGTCCCCGTCTGTGTCTCCGTCCATGTCTCCTGCCCTTCTGTCTCGGCCTCTGTCTCTGTCTTTGTCTCCGTCTCTGTCTCTACCTCTGTCTCTGTCTCTGTCTCTGTGTCTCTCTCTGTCTCTGTCTCTGTCTCTGTCTCTGTCTCTGTCTCTGTCTCTGTCTCTGTCTCTGTCTCTGTCTCTGTCTCTGTCTCTGCCTCTGCCTCTGTCTCTGTCTCTGTCTCTGTCTCTGTCTCTGTCTCTGTCTCTGTCTCTGTCTCTGTCTCGGTCTTTGTCTCATATGCCTCTGTCTCTGTCTATGTCTCTGTCTCTGTCGGTGTCTCTGCCTCTGTCTCTGCCTCTGTATCGGTATCTGTCTCCGCCTTTGTCTTCGTCTTTGTCTCTGTCATTGTCTCCGTCTTTTTCTCCTGCCCCTCTGTCCCCGTATCTCCCTTTCCCTCTGTCTCTGTCCCTGTCCCTGTCCCTGTCCCTGTCCCTGTCCCTGTCCCTGTCCCTGTCCCTGTCCCTGTCCCTGTCCCTGTCCCTGTCCCTGTCCCTGTCCCTGTCCCTGTCCCTGTCCCTGTCCCTGTCCCTGTCCCTGTCCCTGTGTCTGCCTCTGTCTCTGTCTCTGTGTCTTTGTCTCTGTCTCTGCCTCTGTCTCTGTCTCTGTCTCTGTCTCTGTCTCTGTCTCTGTCTCTGTCTCTGTCTCTGTCTCTGCCTCTGCCTCTGTCTCTGCCTCTGTCTCTGTCCCTATCTCTGTCTCTGTCTCTGTTCCCGCCTCGGTCTTCGCCTCTGCCTCTGTCTCGGTCTTTGTCCCCATCTTTGTCTCCGTCTTTGTCACCGTCCTTGTCTCCGTCGTCGCCTCTCTCTTCGTCTGCGACTTTGTCTCCGTCTTTGTCTACGTCTTTGTCTCCGTCTCTGTCTCCGTCCATGTCTCCTACCCTTCTGTCTCGGCCTCTGTCTCTGTCTTTGTCTCCGTCTCTGTCTCTACCTCTGTCTCTGTCTCTATCTCTGTGTCTGTCTCTGTCTCTGCCTCTGTCTCTGTCTCTGTCTCTGCCTCTGTCTCTGTCTCTGTCTCTGTCTCTGTCTCTGTCTCTGCCTCTGTCTCTGTCTCTGTGTCTCTGTCTCTGTCTCTGCCTCTGTCTCGGGTCTCTGTCTCTGTCTCTGTCTTTGTCTCTGTCTCTGTCTCTGTGTCTTTGTCTCTGTCTCTGCCTCTGTCTCTGTCTCTGTCTTTGTCTCTGTCTCTGCCTCTGTCTCTGTCTCTGTCTCTGTCTCTGTCTCTGTCTCTGCCTCTGCCTCTGTCTCTGTCTCTGTCTCTGTCTCTGTCTCTGCCTCTGTCTCTGTCTCTGTCTCTGCCTCTGTCTCTGTCTCTGTCTCTGTCTCTGCCTCTGTCCCTGTCTCTGTCTCTGTCTCTGTCTCTGTCTCTGTCTCTGTCTCTGTCTCTGTCTCTGTCTCTGTCTCTGTCTCGGTCTCTGTCTCTGTCTCTGTCTCGGTCTCTGTCTCCGTCTTTGTCTGTGTCCATGTATCCTGCCCCTCTGTCTCGGTCTTTGTCTCATGCGCCTCTGTCTCTGTCTCTGTCTCTGTCTCTGTCTGTGTCTGTGTCTCTGTCTCTGTCTCCGCATCGGAATCTGTCTCCGTCTCTGTGTCCGCCTTTGTCTCTGCCTTTGTCTCCGTATTTGTCTACGTCTTTGTCTCCGTCTGTGTCTCCGTCCATGTCTCCTGCCCTCCTGTCTCGGTCTCTGTCTCTGTCTCTGTCTCTGTCTCGGCCTCTGCCTCTGTCTCTGTCTTTGTCTCCATCCTTGTCTCCGTCTTTGTCTCCGTCTTTGTCACCGTCTTTGTCTCCGTCGTCGTCATCCTCTTCGTCTGCGTCTTTGTCTCCGTCTTTGTCTACGTCTTTGTCTGCGTCTTTGTCTCCGTCTTTGTCTTCGTCCATGTCTCCTGCCCTCCTGTCTCGGTCTCTGTCTCTGTCTCTGTCTCTGTCTCGGCCTCTGCCTCTGTCTCTGTCTTTGTCTCCATCCTTGTCTCCGTCTTTGTCTCCGTCTTTGTCACCGTCTTTGTCTCCGTCGTCGTCATCCTCTTCGTCTGCGTCTTTGTCTCCGTCTTTGTCTACGTCTTTGTCTGCGTCTTTGTCTCCGTCTTTGTCTTCGTCCATGTCTCCTGCCCCTCTGTCTCGGTCTTTGTCTCATATGCCTCTGTCTCTGTCTATGTCTCTGTCTCTGTCGGTGTCTCTGCCTCTGTCTCTGCCTCTGTATCGGTATCTGTCTCCGCCTTTGTCTTCGTCTTTGTCTCTGTCATTGTCTCCGTCTTTTTCTCCTGCCCCTCTGTCTCCGTATCTCCCTTTCCCTCTGTCTCTGTCCCTGTCCCTGTCCGTGTCCCTGTCCCTGTCCCTGTCCCTGTCCCTGTCCCTGTCCCTGTCCCTGTCCCTGTGTCTGTCTCTGTCTCTGTGTCTTTGTCTCTGTCTCTGCCTCTGTCTCTGTCTCTGTCTCTGTCTCTGTCTCTGTCTCTGTCTCTGTCTCTGTCTCTGTCTCTGTCTCTGTCTCTGTCTCTGCCTCTGTCTCTGTCCCTATCTCTGTCTCTGTCTCTGTTCCCGCCTCTGTCTTCGCCTCTGCCTCTGTCTCGGTCTTTGTCTCCATCTTTGGCTCCGTCTTTGTCTCCGTCTTTGTCACCGTCCTTGTCTCCGTCGTCGCCTTCCTCTTCGTCTGCGACTTTGTCTCCGTCTTTGTCTACGTCTTTGTCTCCGTCTGTGTCTCCGTCCATGGCTCCTGCCCTTCTGTCTCGGCCTCTGTCTCTGTCTTTGTCTCCGTCTCTGTCTCTACCTCTGTCTCTGTCCCTGTCTCTGTGTCTGTCTCTGTCTCTGTCTCTGTCTCTGTCTCTGTCTCTGTCTCTGTCTCTGTCTCTGTCTCTGCCTCTGCCTCTGTCTCTGTCTCTGTCTCTGTCTCTGTCTCTGTCTCTGTCTCTGTCTCTGTCTCTGTCTCTGTCTCTGTCTCTGCCTCTGTCTCTGTCCCTGTCTCTGTCTCTGTCTCCGCATCGGACTCTGTCTCCGTCTCTGTCTGTGTCTGTGTCTCTGTCTCTGTCTCCGCATCGGACTCTGTCTCCGTCTCTGTGTCCGCCTTTGTCTCTGCCTTTGTCTCCGTATTTGTCTCTGTCTGTGTCTCCATCTTTGTCACCGTCCTTGTCTCCGTCGTCGCCTTCCTCTTCGTCTGCGACTTTGTCTCCGTCTTTGTCTACGTCTTTGTCTCCGTCTGTGTCTCCGTCCATGTCTCCTGCCCTCCTGTCTCGGTCTCTGTCTCTGTCTCTGTCTCTCTCTCCGCCTCTGCCTCTGTCTCTGTCTTTGTCTCCATCCTTGTCTCCGTCTTTGTCTCCGTCTTTGTCACCGTCTTTGTCTCCGTCGTCGTCATCCTCTTCGTCTGCGTCTTTGTCTCCGTCTTTGTCTACGTCTTTGTCTGCGTCTTTGTCTCCGTCTTTGTCTTCGTCCATGTCTCCTGCCCCTCTGTCTCGGTCTTTGTCTCATATGCCTCTGTCTCTGTCTATGTCTCTGTCTCTGTCGGTGTCTCTGCCTCTGTCTCTGCCTCTGTATCGGTATCTGTCTCCGCCTTTGTCTTCGTCTTTGTCTCTGTCATTGTCTCCGTCTTTTTCTCCTGCCCCTCTGTCTCCGTATCTCCCTTTCCCTCTGTCTCTGTCCCTGTCCCTGTCACTGTCCCTGTCCCTGTCCCTGTCCCTGTCCCTGTCCCTGTCCCTGTCCCTGTCCCTGTCCCTGTCCCTGTCCCTGTCCCTGTCCCTGTCCCTGTCCCTGTCCCTGTCCCTGTCCCTGTGTCTGTCTCTGTCTCTGCCTCTGTCTCTGTCTCTGTGTCTTTGTCTTTGTCTCTGTCTCTGCCTCTGTCTCTGTCTCTGTCTCTGTCTCTGTCTCTGTCTCTGTCTCTGTCTCTGTCTCTGTCTCTGCCTCTGTCTCTGTCCCTATCTCTGTCTCTGTCTCTGTTCCCGCCTCTGTCTTCGCCTCTGCCTCTGTCTCGGTCTTTGTCTCCATCTTTGGCTCCGTCTTTGTTTCCGTCTTTGTCACCGTCCTTGTCTCCGTCGTCGCCTTCCTCTTCGTCTGCGACTTTGGCTCCGTCTTTGTCTACGTCTTTGTCCCCGTCTGTGTCTCCGTCCATGTCTCCTGCCCTTCTGTCTCGGCCTCTGTCTCTGTCTTTGTCTCCGTCTCTGTCTCTACCTCTGTCTCTGTCTCTGTCTCTGTCTCTGTGTTTCTCTCTGTCTCTGTCTCTGTCTCTGTCTCTGTCTCTGTCTCTGTCTCTGTCTCTGTCTCTGTCTCTGTCTCTGTCTCTGTCTCTGTCTCTGTCTCTGTCTCTGTCTCTGTCTCTGTCTCCGTCTCTGTTCCCGCCTCTGTCTCCGCCTCTGCCACTGTCTCTGTCTCTGTCTCTCTCTCTGCCCTATCTCTGTCTCTGTCTCTGTCTCTGTTCCCGTCTCTGTCTCCGCCGCTGCCTCTGTCTCTGTCTCTGTCTTTGTCTCCATCTTTGTCTCCGTCTTTGCCTCCGTCTTTGTTTCCGTATTTGTCTCCGTCTGTGTCTCCACATTTGTCTCCGTCTTTGTCCCCGTCTTTGCCTCCGGCTTTGTCTCCGTCGTCGTCTTCCTCCTCGTCTCCGTGTTTGTCTCCGGCTTTGTCACCGTCTTTGTCTCCGGCTTTGTCACCATCCTTGTCTTCGTTTTCCTCTTTGATTCCGACTTTGTCTCCGTCTTTGTCTACGTCTTTGTCTCCGTCTGTGTCTGCGTCCATGTCTCCTGCCCTTCTGTCTCGGTCTCTGTCTCCGCCTCTGCCTCTGTCTCTGTCTCTGTCTCAATCTCTGTCTCAATCTCTGTCTCTGTCTCTGTCTCTGTTCCCGTCTCTGTCTCTGTCTCTGTGTCTCTGTCTCTGTCTCTGCCTCTGTCTCTGTCCCTATCTCTGTCTCTGTCTCTGTTCCCGCCTCTGTCTTCGCCTCTGCCTCTGTCTCGGTCTTTGTCTCCATCTTCGTCTCCGTCTTTGTCTCCGTCTTTGTCACCGTCCATGTCTCCTGCCCTTCTGTCTCGGTCTCTGTCTCTGTCTTTGTCTCCGTCTCTGTCTCTGTCTCTGCCTCTGTCTCTGTCTCTGTCTCTGTCTCTGTCTCTGTCTCTGTCTCTGTCTCTGTCTCTGTCTTTGTATCCGTCTTTATCTTCGTCTTTGTCTCCACCGTCGTCTTCCTCTTCGTCTCCGTCTTTGTCTCCGTCTTTGTCTCCGTCTTTGCCTCCGTCTTTTTCTCAGCCTTTGTCTCCGTCCTTGTCTCCGTCTTTGTCTTCCTACTTGTCTCTGTTTTTGTCTCCGTCTTTGTCTCTATCTCTGTCTCTGTCTCTGTCTCTGTCTGTGTCTCTGTCTCTGTCTCTGTCTCTGTCTCTGTCTCTGTCTCTGTCTCTGTCTCTGTCTCTGTCTCTGTCTCTGTCTCTGTCTCTGTCTCTGTCTCTGTCTCTGTTCCCGCCTCTGTCTCCGCCTCTGCCACTGTCTCTGTCTCTGTCTCTCTCTCTGTCCTATCTCTGTCTCTGTCTCTGTCTCTGTTCCCGTCTCTGTCTCCGCCTCTGCCTCTGTCTCTGTCTCTGTCTTTGTCTCCATCTTTGTCTCCGTCTTTGCCTCCGTCTTTGTTTCCGTATTTGTCTCCGTCTGTGTCTCCACATTTGTCTCCGTCTTTGTCCCCGTCTTTGCCTCCGGCTTTGTCTCCGTCGTCGTCTTCCTCCTCGTCTCCGTGTTTGTCTCCGGCTTTGTCACCGTCTTTGTCTCCGGCTTTGTCACCATCCTTGTCTCCGTCGTCGCCTTCCTCTTCGTCTGCGTATTTGTCTCCGTCTTCGTTTTCCTCTTTGTTTCCGACTTTGTCTCCGTCTTTGTCTACGTCTTTGTCTCCGTCTGTGTCTGCGTCCATGTCTCCTGCCCTTCTGTCTCGGTCTCTGTCTCCGCCTCTGCCTCTGTCTCTGTCTCTGTCTCAATCTCTGTCTCTGTCTCTGTGTCTCTGTCTCTGTCTCTGCCTCTGTCTCTGTCCCTATCTCTGTCTCTGTCTCTGTTCCCGCCTCTGTCTTCGCCTCTGCCTCTGTCTCGGTCTTTGTCTCCATCTTCGTCTCCGTCTTTGTCTCCGTCTTTGTCACCGTCCATGTCTCCTGCCCTTCTGTCTCGGTCTCTGTCTCTGTCTTTGTCTCCGTCTCTGTCTCTGTCTCTGCCTCTGTCTCTGTCTCTGTCTCTGTCTCTGTCTCTGTCTCTGTCTCTGTCTCTGTCTCCGTCTCTGTCTCTGTCTCTGTCTTTGTATCCGTCTTTATCTTCGTCTTTGTCTCCGTCGTCGTCTTCCTCTTCGTCTCCGTGTTTGTCTCCGTCTTTGTCACCGTCTTTGTCTCCGTATTTGTCGCCGTCTGTGTCTCCATCTTTGTCTCCGTCTTTGTCTCCGTCTTTGCCTCCCTCTTTGTCTCAGGCTTTGTCTCCGTCTTTGTCTCCGTCTTTGTCTTCCTACTTGTCTCTGTTTTTGTCTCCGTCTCTGTCTCTATCTCTGTCTCTGTCTCTGTCTCCGTCTCTGTCTCTGTCTCTGTCTCTGTCTCTGTCTCTGTCGCTGTCTCTGTCCCTGTCTCTGTCTCTGTCTCTGCCTCTGTCTCTGTCTCTGTCTCTGTCTCTGTCTCTGTCTCTGTCTCTGTCTCTGTCTCTGTCTCTGTCTCTGTCTCTGTCTCTGTCTCTGTCTCTGTCTCTGTTTCTGTCTCAGCGTCTGTCTCTGTTCCTATCTCTGTCTCTGTCTCTGTTCCCGCCTCTGTCTCCGCCTCTGCCTCTGTCTCTGTCTTTGTATCCATCTTTGTCTCCGTCTTTGTCTCCGTCTTTGTCACCGTCTTTGTCTCAGTCGTCGTCTTCCTCTTCGTCTGCGTCTTTGTCTCCGTCTTTGTCTACGTCTTTGTCTACTTCTTTCTCTCCGCCTTTGTCTCCGTCCATGTCTCCTGCCCCTCTGTCTCGGTCTTTGTCTCATGCGCCTCTGTCTCTGTCCCTGTCTCTGTGTCTGTCTCTGTCTCTGTCTCTGTCTCTGTCTCTGTCTCTGTCTCTGTCTCTGCCTCTGCCTCTGTCTCTATCTCTGTCTCTGTCTCTGTCTCTGTCTCTGTCTCTGTCTCTGTCTCTGGCTCTGTCTCTGTCTCTGTCTCTGTCTCTGTCTCTGTCTCTGTCTCCGCCTCTGTCTCTGTCTCTGTCTTTGTCTCAGTCTCTGTCTCTGTCTCTGTCTCTGTCTCTGTCTTTGTCTCCGTCCTTGTCTGCGTCTTTTTCAGCGTCTTTGTCTCCACCGTCGTCTTCCTCTTCGTCTCCGTCTTTGTCTCCGTCTTTGTCTCCGACTTTGCCTCCGTCTTTGTCTCAGCCTTCGTTTCCGTCTTTGTCTCCGTCTTTGTCTTCCTACTTGTCTCTGTTTTTGTCTCCGCCTTTGTCTCTATCTCTGTCCCTGACTCTGTCTCTGTCTGTGTCTCTGTCTCTGTCTCTGTCTCTGTCTCTGTCTCTGTCTCTGTCTCTGTTCCCGCCTCTGTCTCCGCCTCTGCCTCTGTCTCTGTCTCTGTCTCAATCTCTGTCTCAATCTCTGTCTCTGTCTCTGTCTCTGCCTCTGTCTCTGTCTCTGCCTCTGTCTCTGTCCCTATCTCTGTCTCTGTCTCTGTTCCCGCCTCTGTCTTCGCCTCTGCCTCTGTCTCGGTCTTTGTCTCCATCTTCGTCTCCGTCTTTGTCTCCGTCTTTGTCGCCGTCCTTGTCTCCGTCGTCGCCTTCCTCTTCGTCTGCGACTTTGTCTCCGTCTTTGTCTCCGTCTTTGTCACCGTCCTTGTCTCCGTCGTCGCCTTCCTCTTCGTCTGCGGCTTTGTCTCCGTCTTTGTCCACGCCTTTGTCTACGCCTTTCTCTCCGTCTTTGTCTCCGTCCATGTCTCCTGCCCCTCTGTCTCTGTCTGTGTCTCTGCCTCTGTATCTGCCTCTGTATCGTTATCTGCCTCCGCCTTTGTCTTCGTCTTTGTCTCTGTCATTGTCTCCGTCTTTTTCTCCTGCCCCTCTGTCTCCGTATCTCCCTTTCCCTCTGTCTCTGTCCCTGTCCCTGTCCCAGTCCCTGTCTCTGTCTCTGTCTCTGTCTCTGTCTCTGTCTCTGTCTTTGTCTCCGTCTCTGTCTCGGTCTCTGTCTCTGTCTCTGTCTCTGTCTCTGTCTCTGTCTCTGTCTCTGTCTCTGTCTCTGTCCCTGTCTCTGTCTCTGTCTCTGTCTCTGTCTCTGTCTCTGTCTTTGTCTCCGTCTCTGTCTCGGTCTCTACCTCTGTCTCTGTCTCTATCTCTGTGTCTGTCTCTGTCTCTGTCTCTGTCTCTGTCTCTGTCTCTGTTCCCGCCTCTGTCTTCGCCTCTGCCTCTGTCTCGGTCTTTGTCTCCATCTTCGTCTCCGTCTTTGTCTCCGTCTTTGTCTCCGACTTTGCCTCCGTCTTTGTCTCAGCCTTCGTTTCCGTCTTTGTCTCCGTCTTTGTCTTCCTACTTGTCTCTGCTTTTGTCTCCGTCTTTGTCTCTGCCTCTGTCTATGTCTCTGTCTCTGTCTCTGTCTCTGTCTCTGTCTCTGTCTCTGTCTCTGTCTCTGTCTCTGTCTCTGCCTCTGTCTCTGTCCCTATCTCTGTCTCTGTCTCTGTTCCCGCCTCTGTCTTCGCCTCTGCCTCTGTCTCGGTCTTTGTCTCCATCTTTGGCTCCGTCTTTGTCTCCGTCTTTGTCACCGTCCTTGTCTCCGTCGTCGCCTTCCTCTTCGTCTGCGACTTTGTCTCCGTCTTTGTCTACGTCTTTGTCTCCGTCTGTGTCTCCGTCCATGGCTCCTGCCCTTCTGTCTCGGCCTCTGTCTCTGTCTTTGTCTCCGTCTCTGTCTCTACCTCTGTCTCTGTCCCTGTCTCTGTGTCTGTCTCTGTCTCTGTCTCTGTCTCTGTCTCTGTCTCTGTCTCTGTCTTTGTCTCCGTCTCTGTCTCTGTCTCTGCCTCTGTCTCTGTCTCTGTCTCTGTCTCTGTCTCTGTCTCTGTCTCTGTCTCTGTCTCTGTCTCTGTCTCTGTCTCTGTCTCTGTCTCTGTCTCTGTCTCTGTCTCTGTCTTTGTCCCCGTCCTTGTCTGCGTCTTTTTCAGCGTCTTTGTCTCCACCGTCGTCTTCCTCTTCGTCTCCGTCTTTGTCTCCGTCTTTGTCTCCGTCTTTGCCTCCGTCTTTTTCTCAGCCTTTGTCTCCGTCCTTGTCTCCGTCTTTGTCTTCCTACTTGTCTCTGTTTTTGTCTCCGTCTTTGTCTCTATCTCTGTCTCTGTCTCTGTCTCTGTCTGTGTCTCTGTCTCTGTCTCTGTCTCTGTCTCTGTCTCTGTCTCTGTCTCTGTCTCTGTCTCTGTCTCTGTCTCTGTCTCTGTCTCTGTTCCCGCCTCTGTCTCCGCCTCTGCCACTGTCTCTGTCTCTGTCTCTCTCTCTGCCCTATCTCTGTCTCTGTCTCTGTCTCTGTTCCCGTCTCTGTCTCCGCCTCTGCCTCTGTCTCTGTCTCTGTCTTTGTCTCCATCTTTGTCTCCGTCTTTGCCTCCGTCTTTGTCTCCGTATTTGTCTCCGTCTGTGTCTCCACATTTGTCTCCGTCTTTGTCCCCGTCTTTGCCTCCGGCTTTGTCTCCGTCGTCGTCTTCCTCCTCGTCTCCGTGTTTGTCTCCGGCTTTGTCACCGTCTTTGTCTCCGGCTTTGTCACCATCCTTGTCTCCGTCGTCGCCTTCCTCTTCGTCTGCGTATTTGTCTCCGTCTTCGTTTTCCTCTTTGTTTCCGACTTTGTCTCCGTCTTTGTCTACGTCTTTGTCTCCGTCTGTGTCTGCGTCCATGTCTCCTGCCCTTCTGTCTCGGTCTCTGTCTCCGCCTCTGCCTCTGTCTCTGTCTCTGTCGCAATCCCTGTCTCTGTCTCTGTGTCTCTGTCTCTGTCTCTGCCTCTGTCTCTGTCCCTATCTCTGTCTCTGTCTCTGTTCCCGCCTCTGTCTTCGCCTCTGCCTCTGTCTCGGTCTTTGTCTCCATCTTCGTCTCCGTCTTTGTCTCCGTCTTTGTCACCGTCCATGTCTCCTGCCCTTCTGTCTCGGTCTCTGTCTCTGTCTTTGTTTCCGTCTCTGTCTCTGTCTCTGCCTCTGTCTCTGTCTCTGTCTCTGTCTCTGTCTCTGTCTCTGTCTCCGTCTCTGTCTCTGTCTCTGTCTTTGTATCCGTCTTTATCTTCGTCTTTGTCTCCGTCGTCGTCTTCCTCTTCGTCTCCGTGTTTGTCTCCGTCTTTGTCACCGTCTTTGTCTCCGTATTTGTCGCCGTCTGTGTCTCCATCTTTGTCTCCGTCTTTGTCTCCGTCTTTGCCTCCCTCTTTGTCTCAGGCTTTGTCTCCGTCTTTGTCTCCGTCTTTGTCTTCCTACTTGTCTCTGTTTTTGTCTCCGTCTCTGTCTCTATCTCTGTCTCTGTCTCTGTCTCCGTCTCTGTCTCTGTCTCTGTCTCTGTCTCTGTCGCTGTCTCTGTCCCTGTCTCTGTCTCTGTCTCTGCCTCTGTCTCTGTCTCTGTCTCTGTCTCTGTCTCTGTCTCTGTCTCTGTCTCTGTCTCTGTCTCTGTCTCTGTCTCTGTTTCTGTCTCAGCGTCTGTCTCTGTTCCTATCTCTGTCTCTGTCTCTGTTCCCGCCTCTGTCTCCGCCTCTGCCTCTGTCTCTGTCTTTGTATCCATCTTTGTCTCCGTCTTTGTCTCCGTCTTTGTCACCGTCTTTATCTCAGTCGTCGTCTTCCTCTTCGTCTGCGTCTTTGTCTCCGTCTTTGTCTACGTCTTTGTCTACTTCTTTCTCTCCGCCTTTGTCTCCGTCCATGTCTCCTGCCCCTCTGTCTCGGTCTTTGTCTCATGCGCCTCTGTCTCTGTCCCTGTCTCTGTGTCTGTCTCTGTCTCTGTCTCTGTCTCTGCCTCTGTCTCTGTCTCTGCCTCTGTCTCTGTCCCTATCTCTGTCTCTGTCTCTGTTCCCGCCTCTGTCTTCGCCTCTGCCTCTGTCTCGGTCTTTGTCTCCATCTTCGTCTCCGTCTTTGTCTCCGTCTTTGTCGCCGTCCTTGTCTCCGTCGTCGCCTTCCTCTTCGTCTGCGACTTTGTCTCCGTCTTTGTCTCCGTCTTTGTCACCGTCCTTGTCTCCGTCGTCGCCTTCCTCTTCGTCTGCGGCTTTGTCTCCGTCTTTGTCCACGCCTTTGTCTACGCCTTTCTCTCCGTCTTTGTCTCCGTCCATGTCTCCTGCCCCTCTGTCTCTGTCTGTGTCTCTGCCTCTGTATCTGCCTCTGTATCGTTATCTGCCTCCGCCTTTGTCTTCGTCTTTGTCTCTGTCATTGTCTCCGTCTTTTTCTCCTGCCCCTCTGTCTCCGTATCTCCCTTTCCCTCTGTCTCTGTCCCTGTCCCTGTCCCTGTCCCTGTCTCTGTCTCTGTCTCTGTCTCTGTCTCTGTCTCTGTCTTTGTCTCCGTCTCTGTCTCTGTCTCTGTCTCTGTCTCTGTCTCTGTCTCTGTCTCTGTCTCTGTCTCTGTCTCTGTCTCTGTCTCGGTCTCTGTCTCTGTCTCTGTCTCGGTCTCTGTCTCCGTCTTTGTCTCCGTCCATGTATCCTGCCCCTCTGTCTCGGTCTTTGTCTCATGCGCCTCTGTCTCTGTCTCTGTCTCTGTGTGTGTCTCTGTCTCTGTCTCTGCCTCTGTATCGGTTTCTGTCTCTGTCTCTGTCTCTGTCTCTGTCTCTGTCTCTGTCTCTGTCTCTGTCTCTGTCTCTGCCTCTGCCTCTGTCTCTGTCTCTGCCTCTGTCTCTGTCCCTATCTCTGTCTCTGTCTCTGTTCCCGCCTGTGTCTCCGCCTCTGCCTCTCTCTCTGTCTTTGTCTCCATCTTCGTCTCCGTCTTTGTGTCCGGCTTTGTCACCGTCCTTGTCTCCGTCGTCGCCTTCCTCTTCGCCTGCGACTTTGTCTCCGTCTTTGTCTACGTCTTTGTCTCCGTCTGTGTCTCCGTCCATGTCTCCTGCCCTTCTGTCTCGGTCTCTGTCTCTGTCTTTGTCTCCGTCTGTGTCTCTGTCTCTGCCTCTGTCTCTGTCTCTGTCTCTGTCTCTGTCTCTGTCTCTGTCTCTGTCTCTGTCTCTGTCTCTGTCTCTGTCTTTGTATCCGTCTTTATCTTCGTCTTTGTCTCCGTCATCGTCTTCCTCTTCGTCTCCGTGTTTGTCTCCGTCTTTGTCACCGTCTTTGTCTCCGTATTTGTCGCCGTCTGTGTCTCCATCTTTGTCTCCGTCTTTGTCTCCGTCTTTGCCTCCCTCTTTGTCTCAGGCTTTGTCTCCGTCTTTGTCTCCGTCTTTGTCTTCCTACTTGTCTCTGTTTTTGTCTCCGTCTTTGTCTCTATCTCTATCTCTGTCTCTGTCTCCGTCTCTGTCTCTGTCTCTGTCTCTGTCTCTGTCGCTGTCTCTGTCCCTGTCTCTGTCTCTGTCTCTGCCTCTGTCTCTGTCTCTGTCTCTGTCTCTGTCTCTGTCTCTGTCTCTGTCTCTGTCTCTGTCTCTGTCTCTGTCTCTGTCTCTGTTTCTGTCTCAGCGTCTGTCTCTGTTTCTATCTCTGTCTCTGTCTCTGTTCCCGCCTCTGTCTCCGCCCCTGCCTCTGTCTCTGTCTTTGTATCCATCTTTGTCTCCGTCTTTGTCTCCGTCTTTGTCACCGTCTTTGTCTCCGTCGTCGTCTTCCTCTTCGCCTGCGTCTTTGTCTCCGTCATTGTCTACGTCTTTGTCTACTTCTTTCTCTCCGCCTTTGTCTCCGTCCATGTCTCCTGCCCCTCTGTCTCGGTCTTTGTCTCATGCGCCTCTGTCTCTGTCTATGTCTCTGTCTCTGTCTGTGTCTCTGTCTCTGTCTCTGTCTCTGTCTCTGTCTTTGTCTCCGTCTCTGTCTCTGTCTCTGTCTCTGTCTCTGTCTCTGTCTCTGTCTCTGTCTCTGTCTCTGTCTCTGTCTCTGTCTCTGTCTCTGTCTCTGTCTCTGTCTCTGTCTCTGTCTCTGTCTCTGTCTCTGTCTCTGTCTCTGTCTCTGTCTCTGTCTCTGTCTCTGTCTCGGTCTCTGTCTCTGTCTCTGTCTCGGTCTCTGTCTCCGTCTTTGTCTCCGTCCATGTATCCTGCCCCTCTGTCTCGGTCTTTGTCTCATGCGCCTCTGTCTCTGTCTCTGTCTCTGTGTGTGTCTCTGTCTCTGTCTCTGCCTCTGTATCGGTTTCTGTCTCTGTCTCTGTCTCTGTCTCTGTCTCTGTCTCTGTCTCTGTCTCTGTCTCTGTCTCTGTCTCTGTCTCTGTCTCTGCCTCTGCCTCTGTCTCTGTCTCTGCCTCTGTCTCTGTCCCTATCTCTGTCTCTGTCTCTGTTCCCGCCTGTGTCTCCGCCTCTGCCTCTCTCTCTGTCTTTGTCTCCATCTTCGTCTCCGTCTTTGTGTCCGGCTTTGTCACCGTCCTTGTCTCCGTCGTCGCCTTCCTCTTCGCCTGCGACTTTGTCTCCGTCTTTGTCTACGTCTTTGTCTCCGTCTGTGTCTCCGTCCATGTCTCCTGCCCTTCTGTCTCGGTCTCTGTCTCTGTCTTTGTCTCCGTCTCTGTCTCTGTCTCTGCCTCTGTCTCTGTCTCTGTCTCTGTCTCTGTCTCTGTCTTTGTATCCGTCTTTATCTTCGTCTTTGTCTCCGTCGTCGTCTTCCTCTTCGTCTCCGTGTTTGTCTCCGTCTTTGTCACCGTCTTTGTCTCCGTATTTGTCGCCGTCTGTGTCTCCATCTTTGTCTCCGTCTTTGTCTCCGTCTTTGCCTCCCTCTTTGTCTCAGGCTTTGTCTCCGTCTTTGTCTCCGTCTTTGTCTTCCTACTTGTCTCTGTTTTTGTCTCCGCCTTTGTCTCTATCTCTGTCTCTGTCTCTGTCTCCGTCTCTGTCTCTGTCTCTGTCTCTGTCTCTGCCTCTGCCTCTGTCTCTGTCTCTGTCTCTGTCTCTGTCTCTGCCTCTGTCTCTGTCTCTGTCTCTGCCTCTGTCTCTGTCTCTGTCTCTGTCTCTGCCTCTGTCCCTGTCTCTGTCTCTGTCTCTGTCTCTGTCTCTGTCTCTGTCTCTGTCTCTGTCTCTGTCTCTGTCTCTGTCTCGGTCTCTGTCTCTGTCTCTGTCTCGGTCTCTGTCTCCGTCTTTGTCTGTGTCCATGTATCCTGCCCCTCTGTCTCGGTCTTTGTCTCATGCGCCTCTGTCTCTGTCTCTGTCTCTGTCTCTGTCTGTGTCTGTGTCTCTGTCTCTGTCTCCGCATCGGAATCTGTCTCCGTCTCTGTGTCCGCCTTTGTCTCTGCCTTTGTCTCCGTATTTGTCTACGTCTTTGTCTCCGTCTGTGTCTCCGTCCATGTCTCCTGCCCTCCTGTCTCGGTCTCTGTCTCTGTCTCTGTCTCTGTCTCGGCCTCTGCCTCTGTCTCTGTCTTTGTCTCCATCCTTGTCTCCGTCTTTGTCTCCGTCTTTGTCACCGTCTTTGTCTCCGTCGTCGTCATCCTCTTCGTCTGCGTCTTTGTCTCCGTCTTTGTCTACGTCTTTGTCTGCGTCTTTGTCTCCGTCTTTGTCTTCGTCCATGTCTCCTGCCCTCCTGTCTCGGTCTCTGTCTCTGTCTCTGTCTCTGTCTCGGCCTCTGCCTCTGTCTCTGTCTTTGTCTCCATCCTTGTCTCCGTCTTTGTCTCCGTCTTTGTCACCGTCTTTGTCTCCGTCGTCGTCATCCTCTTCGTCTGCGTCTTTGTCTCCGTCTTTGTCTACGTCTTTGTCTGCGTCTTTGTCTCCGTCTTTGTCTTCGTCCATGTCTCCTGCCCCTCTGTCTCGGTCTTTGTCTCATATGCCTCTGTCTCTGTCTATGTCTCTGTCTCTGTCGGTGTCTCTGCCTCTGTCTCTGCCTCTGTATCGGTATCTGTCTCCGCCTTTGTCTTCGTCTTTGTCTCTGTCATTGTCTCCGTCTTTTTCTCCTGCCCCTCTGTCTCCGTATCTCCCTTTCCCTCTGTCTCTGTCCCTGTCCCTGTCCGTGTCCCTGTCCCTGTCCCTGTCCCTGTCCCTGTCCCTGTCCCTGTCCCTGTCCCTGTGTCTGTCTCTGTCTCTGTGTCTTTGTCTCTGTCTCTGCCTCTGTCTCTGTCTCTGTCTCTGTCTCTGTCTCTGTCTCTGTCTCTGTCTCTGTCTCTGTCTCTGTCTCTGTCTCTGTCTCTGCCTCTGTCTCTGTCCCTATCTCTGTCTCTGTCTCTGTTCCCGCCTCTGTCTTCGCCTCTGCCTCTGTCTCGGTCTTTGTCTCCATCTTTGGCTCCGTCTTTGTCTCCGTCTTTGTCACCGTCCTTGTCTCCGTCGTCGCCTTCCTCTTCGTCTGCGACTTTGTCTCCGTCTTTGTCTACGTCTTTGTCTCCGTCTGTGTCTCCGTCCATGGCTCCTGCCCTTCTGTCTCGGCCTCTGTCTCTGTCTTTGTCTCCGTCTCTGTCTCTACCTCTGTCTCTGTCCCTGTCTCTGTGTCTGTCTCTGTCTCTGTCTCTGTCTCTGTCTCTGTCTCTGTCTCTGTCTCTGTCTCTGTCTCTGCCTCTGCCTCTGTCTCTGTCTCTGTCTGTGTCTCTGTCTCTGTCTCTGTCTCTGTCTCTGTCTCTGTCTCTGTCTCTGTCTCTGCCTCTGTCTCTGTCCCTGTCTCTGTCTCTGTCTCCGCATCGGACTCTGTCTCCGTCTCTGTCTGTGTCTGTGTCTCTGTCTCTGTCTCCGCATCGGACTCTGTCTCCGTCTCTGTGTCCGCCTTTGTCTCTGCCTTTGTCTCCGTATTTGTCTCTGTCTGTGTCTCCATCTTTGTCACCGTCCTTGTCTCCGTCGTCGCCTTCCTCTTCGTCTGCGACTTTGTCTCCGTCTTTGTCTACGTCTTTGTCTCCGTCTGTGTCTCCGTCCATGTCTCCTGCCCTCCTGTCTCGGTCTCTGTCTCTGTCTCTGTCTCTCTCTCCGCCTCTGCCTCTGTCTCTGTCTTTGTCTCCATCCTTGTCTCCGTCTTTGTCTCCGTCTTTGTCACCGTCTTTGTCTCCGTCGTCGTCATCCTCTTCGTCTGCGTCTTTGTCTCCGTCTTTGTCTACGTCTTTGTCTGCGTCTTTGTCTCCGTCTTTGTCTTCGTCCATGTCTCCTGCCCCTCTGTCTCGGTCTTTGTCTCATATGCCTCTGTCTCTGTCTATGTCTCTGTCTCTGTCGGTGTCTCTGCCTCTGTCTCTGCCTCTGTATCGGTATCTGT
The DNA here is from genome assembly GCA_945859595.2 of Megachile willughbiella. Taxonomy (NCBI): domain Eukaryota; kingdom Metazoa; phylum Arthropoda; class Insecta; order Hymenoptera; family Megachilidae; genus Megachile; species Megachile willughbiella. The sequence continues at coordinate 1,385,160 of CAMAOD020000271.1, forward strand.
CTCCGCCTTTGTCTTCGTCTTTGTCTCTGTCATTGTCTCCGTCTTTTTCTCCTGCCCCTCTGTCTCCGTATCTCCCTTTCCCTCTGTCTCTGTCCCTGTCCCTGTCACTGTCCCTGTCCCTGTCCCTGTCCCTGTCCCTGTCCCTGTCCCTGTCCCTGTCCCTGTCCCTGTCCCTGTCCCTGTCCCTGTCCCTGTCCCTGTCCCTGTCCCTGTCCCTGTGTCTGTCTCTGTCTCTGCCTCTGTCTCTGTCTCTGTGTCTTTGTCTCTGTCTCTGCCTCTGTCTCTGTCTCTGTCTCTGTCTCTGTCTCTGTCTCTGTCTCTGTCTCTGTCTCTGTCTCTGCCTCTGTCTCTGTCCCTATCTCTGTCTCTGTCTCTGTTCCCGCCTCTGTCTTCGCCTCTGCCTCTGTCTCGGTCTTTGTCTCCATCTTTGGCTCCGTCTTTGTTTCCGTCTTTGTCACCGTCCTTGTCTCCGTCGTCGCCTTCCTCTTCGTCTGCGACTTTGGCTCCGTCTTTGTCTACGTCTTTGTCCCCGTCTGTGTCTCCGTCCATGTCTCCTGCCCTTCTGTCTCGGCCTCTGTCTCTGTCTTTGTCTCCGTCTCTGTCTCTACCTCTGTCTCTGTCTCTGTCTCTGTCTCTGTGTTTCTCTCTGTCTCTGTCTCTGTCTCTGTCTCTGTCTCTGTCTCTGTCTCTGTCTCTGTCTCTGTCTCTGTCTCTGTCTCTGTCTCTGTCTCTGTCTCTGTCTCTGTCTCTGTCTCTGTCTCCGTCTCTGTTCCCGCCTCTGTCTCCGCCTCTGCCACTGTCTCTGTCTCTGTCTCTCTCTCTGCCCTATCTCTGTCTCTGTCTCTGTCTCTGTTCCCGTCTCTGTCTCCGCCGCTGCCTCTGTCTCTGTCTCTGTCTTTGTCTCCATCTTTGTCTCCGTCTTTGCCTCCGTCTTTGTTTCCGTATTTGTCTCCGTCTGTGTCTCCACATTTGTCTCCGTCTTTGTCCCCGTCTTTGCCTCCGGCTTTGTCTCCGTCGTCGTCTTCCTCCTCGTCTCCGTGTTTGTCTCCGGCTTTGTCACCGTCTTTGTCTCCGGCTTTGTCACCATCCTTGTCTTCGTTTTCCTCTTTGATTCCGACTTTGTCTCCGTCTTTGTCTACGTCTTTGTCTCCGTCTGTGTCTGCGTCCATGTCTCCTGCCCTTCTGTCTCGGTCTCTGTCTCCGCCTCTGCCTCTGTCTCTGTCTCTGTCTCAATCTCTGTCTCAATCTCTGTCTCTGTCTCTGTCTCTGTTCCCGTCTCTGTCTCTGTCTCTGTGTCTCTGTCTCTGTCTCTGCCTCTGTCTCTGTCCCTATCTCTGTCTCTGTCTCTGTTCCCGCCTCTGTCTTCGCCTCTGCCTCTGTCTCGGTCTTTGTCTCCATCTTCGTCTCCGTCTTTGTCTCCGTCTTTGTCACCGTCCATGTCTCCTGCCCTTCTGTCTCGGTCTCTGTCTCTGTCTTTGTCTCCGTCTCTGTCTCTGTCTCTGCCTCTGTCTCTGTCTCTGTCTCTGTCTCTGTCTCTGTCTCTGTCTCTGTCTCTGTCTCTGTCTTTGTATCCGTCTTTATCTTCGTCTTTGTCTCCACCGTCGTCTTCCTCTTCGTCTCCGTCTTTGTCTCCGTCTTTGTCTCCGTCTTTGCCTCCGTCTTTTTCTCAGCCTTTGTCTCCGTCCTTGTCTCCGTCTTTGTCTTCCTACTTGTCTCTGTTTTTGTCTCCGTCTTTGTCTCTATCTCTGTCTCTGTCTCTGTCTCTGTCTGTGTCTCTGTCTCTGTCTCTGTCTCTGTCTCTGTCTCTGTCTCTGTCTCTGTCTCTGTCTCTGTCTCTGTCTCTGTCTCTGTCTCTGTCTCTGTCTCTGTCTCTGTTCCCGCCTCTGTCTCCGCCTCTGCCACTGTCTCTGTCTCTGTCTCTCTCTCTGTCCTATCTCTGTCTCTGTCTCTGTCTCTGTTCCCGTCTCTGTCTCCGCCTCTGCCTCTGTCTCTGTCTCTGTCTTTGTCTCCATCTTTGTCTCCGTCTTTGCCTCCGTCTTTGTTTCCGTATTTGTCTCCGTCTGTGTCTCCACATTTGTCTCCGTCTTTGTCCCCGTCTTTGCCTCCGGCTTTGTCTCCGTCGTCGTCTTCCTCCTCGTCTCCGTGTTTGTCTCCGGCTTTGTCACCGTCTTTGTCTCCGGCTTTGTCACCATCCTTGTCTCCGTCGTCGCCTTCCTCTTCGTCTGCGTATTTGTCTCCGTCTTCGTTTTCCTCTTTGTTTCCGACTTTGTCTCCGTCTTTGTCTACGTCTTTGTCTCCGTCTGTGTCTGCGTCCATGTCTCCTGCCCTTCTGTCTCGGTCTCTGTCTCCGCCTCTGCCTCTGTCTCTGTCTCTGTCTCAATCTCTGTCTCTGTCTCTGTGTCTCTGTCTCTGTCTCTGCCTCTGTCTCTGTCCCTATCTCTGTCTCTGTCTCTGTTCCCGCCTCTGTCTTCGCCTCTGCCTCTGTCTCGGTCTTTGTCTCCATCTTCGTCTCCGTCTTTGTCTCCGTCTTTGTCACCGTCCATGTCTCCTGCCCTTCTGTCTCGGTCTCTGTCTCTGTCTTTGTCTCCGTCTCTGTCTCTGTCTCTGCCTCTGTCTCTGTCTCTGTCTCTGTCTCTGTCTCTGTCTCTGTCTCTGTCTCTGTCTCCGTCTCTGTCTCTGTCTCTGTCTTTGTATCCGTCTTTATCTTCGTCTTTGTCTCCGTCGTCGTCTTCCTCTTCGTCTCCGTGTTTGTCTCCGTCTTTGTCACCGTCTTTGTCTCCGTATTTGTCGCCGTCTGTGTCTCCATCTTTGTCTCCGTCTTTGTCTCCGTCTTTGCCTCCCTCTTTGTCTCAGGCTTTGTCTCCGTCTTTGTCTCCGTCTTTGTCTTCCTACTTGTCTCTGTTTTTGTCTCCGTCTCTGTCTCTATCTCTGTCTCTGTCTCTGTCTCCGTCTCTGTCTCTGTCTCTGTCTCTGTCTCTGTCTCTGTCGCTGTCTCTGTCCCTGTCTCTGTCTCTGTCTCTGCCTCTGTCTCTGTCTCTGTCTCTGTCTCTGTCTCTGTCTCTGTCTCTGTCTCTGTCTCTGTCTCTGTCTCTGTCTCTGTCTCTGTCTCTGTCTCTGTCTCTGTTTCTGTCTCAGCGTCTGTCTCTGTTCCTATCTCTGTCTCTGTCTCTGTTCCCGCCTCTGTCTCCGCCTCTGCCTCTGTCTCTGTCTTTGTATCCATCTTTGTCTCCGTCTTTGTCTCCGTCTTTGTCACCGTCTTTGTCTCAGTCGTCGTCTTCCTCTTCGTCTGCGTCTTTGTCTCCGTCTTTGTCTACGTCTTTGTCTACTTCTTTCTCTCCGCCTTTGTCTCCGTCCATGTCTCCTGCCCCTCTGTCTCGGTCTTTGTCTCATGCGCCTCTGTCTCTGTCCCTGTCTCTGTGTCTGTCTCTGTCTCTGTCTCTGTCTCTGTCTCTGTCTCTGTCTCTGTCTCTGCCTCTGCCTCTGTCTCTATCTCTGTCTCTGTCTCTGTCTCTGTCTCTGTCTCTGTCTCTGTCTCTGGCTCTGTCTCTGTCTCTGTCTCTGTCTCTGTCTCTGTCTCTGTCTCCGCCTCTGTCTCTGTCTCTGTCTTTGTCTCAGTCTCTGTCTCTGTCTCTGTCTCTGTCTCTGTCTTTGTCTCCGTCCTTGTCTGCGTCTTTTTCAGCGTCTTTGTCTCCACCGTCGTCTTCCTCTTCGTCTCCGTCTTTGTCTCCGTCTTTGTCTCCGACTTTGCCTCCGTCTTTGTCTCAGCCTTCGTTTCCGTCTTTGTCTCCGTCTTTGTCTTCCTACTTGTCTCTGTTTTTGTCTCCGCCTTTGTCTCTATCTCTGTCCCTGACTCTGTCTCTGTCTGTGTCTCTGTCTCTGTCTCTGTCTCTGTCTCTGTCTCTGTCTCTGTCTCTGTTCCCGCCTCTGTCTCCGCCTCTGCCTCTGTCTCTGTCTCTGTCTCAATCTCTGTCTCAATCTCTGTCTCTGTCTCTGTCTCTGCCTCTGTCTCTGTCTCTGCCTCTGTCTCTGTCCCTATCTCTGTCTCTGTCTCTGTTCCCGCCTCTGTCTTCGCCTCTGCCTCTGTCTCGGTCTTTGTCTCCATCTTCGTCTCCGTCTTTGTCTCCGTCTTTGTCACCGTCCATGTCTCCTGCCCTTCTGTCTCGGTCTCTGTCTCTGTCTTTGTCTCCGTCTCTGTCTCTGTCTCTGCCTCTGTCTCTGTCTCTGTCTCTGTCTCTGTCTCTGTCTCTGTCTCTGTCTCTGTCTCCGTCTCTGTCTCTGTCTCTGTCTTTGTATCCGTCTTTATCTTCGTCTTTGTCTCCGTCGTCGTCTTCCTCTTCGTCTCCGTGTTTGTCTCCGTCTTTGTCACCGTCTTTGTCTCCGTATTTGTCGCCGTCTGTGTCTCCATCTTTGTCTCCGTCTTTGTCTCCGTCTTTGCCTCCCTCTTTGTCTCAGGCTTTGTCTCCGTCTTTGTCTCCGTCTTTGTCTTCCTACTTGTCTCTGTTTTTGTCTCCGTCTCTGTCTCTATCTCTGTCTCTGTCTCTGTCTCCGTCTCTGTCTCTGTCTCTGTCTCTGTCTCTGTCTCTGTCGCTGTCTCTGTCCCTGTCTCTGTCTCTGTCTCTGCCTCTGTCTCTGTCTCTGTCTCTGTCTCTGTCTCTGTCTCTGTCTCTGTCTCTGTCTCAATCTCTGTCTCAATCTCTGTCTCTGTCTCTGTCTCTGCCTCTGTCTCTGTCTCTGCCTCTGTCTCTGTCCCTATCTCTGTCTCTGTCTCTGTTCCCGCCTCTGTCTTCGCCTCTGCCTCTGTCTCGGTCTTTGTCTCCATCTTCGTCTCCGTCTTTGTCTCCGTCTTTGTCGCCGTCCTTGTCTCCGTCGTCGCCTTCCTCTTCGTCTGCGACTTTGTCTCCGTCTTTGTCTCCGTCTTTGTCACCGTCCTTGTCTCCGTCGTCGCCTTCCTCTTCGTCTGCGGCTTTGTCTCCGTCTTTGTCCACGCCTTTGTCTACGCCTTTCTCTCCGTCTTTGTCTCCGTCCATGTCTCCTGCCCCTCTGTCTCTGTCTGTGTCTCTGCCTCTGTATCTGCCTCTGTATCGTTATCTGCCTCCGCCTTTGTCTTCGTCTTTGTCTCTGTCATTGTCTCCGTCTTTTTCTCCTGCCCCTCTGTCTCCGTATCTCCCTTTCCCTCTGTCTCTGTCCCTGTCCCTGTCCCAGTCCCTGTCTCTGTCTCTGTCTCTGTCTCTGTCTCTGTCTCTGTCTTTGTCTCCGTCTCTGTCTCGGTCTCTGTCTCTGTCTCTGTCTCTGTCTCTGTCTCTGTCTCTGTCTCTGTCTCTGTCCCTGTCTCTGTCTCTGTCTCTGTCTCTGTCTCTGTCTCTGTCTTTGTCTCCGTCTCTGTCTCGGTCTCTACCTCTGTCTCTGTCTCTATCTCTGTGTCTGTCTCTGTCTCTGTCTCTGTCTCTGTCTCTGTCTCTGTTCCCGCCTCTGTCTTCGCCTCTGCCTCTGTCTCGGTCTTTGTCTCCATCTTCGTCTCCGTCTTTGTCTCCGTCTTTGTCTCCGACTTTGCCTCCGTCTTTGTCTCAGCCTTCGTTTCCGTCTTTGTCTCCGTCTTTGTCTTCCTACTTGTCTCTGCTTTTGTCTCCGTCTTTGTCTCTGCCTCTGTCTATGTCTCTGTCTCTGTCTCTGTCTCTGTCTCTGTCTCTGTCTCTGTCTCTGTCTCTGTCTCTGTCTCTGCCTCTGTCTCTGTCCCTATCTCTGTCTCTGTCTCTGTTCCCGCCTCTGTCTTCGCCTCTGCCTCTGTCTCGGTCTTTGTCTCCATCTTTGGCTCCGTCTTTGTCTCCGTCTTTGTCACCGTCCTTGTCTCCGTCGTCGCCTTCCTCTTCGTCTGCGACTTTGTCTCCGTCTTTGTCTACGTCTTTGTCTCCGTCTGTGTCTCCGTCCATGGCTCCTGCCCTTCTGTCTCGGCCTCTGTCTCTGTCTTTGTCTCCGTCTCTGTCTCTACCTCTGTCTCTGTCCCTGTCTCTGTGTCTGTCTCTGTCTCTGTCTCTGTCTCTGTCTCTGTCTCTGTCTCTGTCTTTGTCTCCGTCTCTGTCTCTGTCTCTGCCTCTGTCTCTGTCTCTGTCTCTGTCTCTGTCTCTGTCTCTGTCTCTGTCTCTGTCTCTGTCTCTGTCTCTGTCTCTGTCTCTGTCTCTGTCTCTGTCTCTGTCTCTGTCTCTGTCTTTGTCCCCGTCCTTGTCTGCGTCTTTTTCAGCGTCTTTGTCTCCACCGTCGTCTTCCTCTTCGTCTCCGTCTTTGTCTCCGTCTTTGTCTCCGTCTTTGCCTCCGTCTTTTTCTCAGCCTTTGTCTCCGTCCTTGTCTCCGTCTTTGTCTTCCTACTTGTCTCTGTTTTTGTCTCCGTCTTTGTCTCTATCTCTGTCTCTGTCTCTGTCTCTGTCTGTGTCTCTGTCTCTGTCTCTGTCTCTGTCTCTGTCTCTGTCTCTGTCTCTGTCTCTGTCTCTGTCTCTGTCTCTGTCTCTGTCTCTGTTCCCGCCTCTGTCTCCGCCTCTGCCACTGTCTCTGTCTCTGTCTCTCTCTCTGCCCTATCTCTGTCTCTGTCTCTGTCTCTGTTCCCGTCTCTGTCTCCGCCTCTGCCTCTGTCTCTGTCTCTGTCTTTGTCTCCATCTTTGTCTCCGTCTTTGCCTCCGTCTTTGTCTCCGTATTTGTCTCCGTCTGTGTCTCCACATTTGTCTCCGTCTTTGTCCCCGTCTTTGCCTCCGGCTTTGTCTCCGTCGTCGTCTTCCTCCTCGTCTCCGTGTTTGTCTCCGGCTTTGTCACCGTCTTTGTCTCCGGCTTTGTCACCATCCTTGTCTCCGTCGTCGCCTTCCTCTTCGTCTGCGTATTTGTCTCCGTCTTCGTTTTCCTCTTTGTTTCCGACTTTGTCTCCGTCTTTGTCTACGTCTTTGTCTCCGTCTGTGTCTGCGTCCATGTCTCCTGCCCTTCTGTCTCGGTCTCTGTCTCCGCCTCTGCCTCTGTCTCTGTCTCTGTCGCAATCCCTGTCTCTGTCTCTGTGTCTCTGTCTCTGTCTCTGCCTCTGTCTCTGTCCCTATCTCTGTCTCTGTCTCTGTTCCCGCCTCTGTCTTCGCCTCTGCCTCTGTCTCGGTCTTTGTCTCCATCTTCGTCTCCGTCTTTGTCTCCGTCTTTGTCACCGTCCATGTCTCCTGCCCTTCTGTCTCGGTCTCTGTCTCTGTCTTTGTTTCCGTCTCTGTCTCTGTCTCTGCCTCTGTCTCTGTCTCTGTCTCTGTCTCTGTCTCTGTCTCTGTCTCCGTCTCTGTCTCTGTCTCTGTCTTTGTATCCGTCTTTATCTTCGTCTTTGTCTCCGTCGTCGTCTTCCTCTTCGTCTCCGTGTTTGTCTCCGTCTTTGTCACCGTCTTTGTCTCCGTATTTGTCGCCGTCTGTGTCTCCATCTTTGTCTCCGTCTTTGTCTCCGTCTTTGCCTCCCTCTTTGTCTCAGGCTTTGTCTCCGTCTTTGTCTCCGTCTTTGTCTTCCTACTTGTCTCTGTTTTTGTCTCCGTCTCTGTCTCTATCTCTGTCTCTGTCTCTGTCTCCGTCTCTGTCTCTGTCTCTGTCTCTGTCTCTGTCGCTGTCTCTGTCCCTGTCTCTGTCTCTGTCTCTGCCTCTGTCTCTGTCTCTGTCTCTGTCTCTGTCTCTGTCTCTGTCTCTGTCTCTGTCTCTGTCTCTGTCTCTGTCTCTGTTTCTGTCTCAGCGTCTGTCTCTGTTCCTATCTCTGTCTCTGTCTCTGTTCCCGCCTCTGTCTCCGCCTCTGCCTCTGTCTCTGTCTTTGTATCCATCTTTGTCTCCGTCTTTGTCTCCGTCTTTGTCACCGTCTTTATCTCAGTCGTCGTCTTCCTCTTCGTCTGCGTCTTTGTCTCCGTCTTTGTCTACGTCTTTGTCTACTTCTTTCTCTCCGCCTTTGTCTCCGTCCATGTCTCCTGCCCCTCTGTCTCGGTCTTTGTCTCATGCGCCTCTGTCTCTGTCCCTGTCTCTGTGTCTGTCTCTGTCTCTGTCTCTGTCTCTGCCTCTGTCTCTGTCTCTGCCTCTGTCTCTGTCCCTATCTCTGTCTCTGTCTCTGTTCCCGCCTCTGTCTTCGCCTCTGCCTCTGTCTCGGTCTTTGTCTCCATCTTCGTCTCCGTCTTTGTCTCCGTCTTTGTCGCCGTCCTTGTCTCCGTCGTCGCCTTCCTCTTCGTCTGCGACTTTGTCTCCGTCTTTGTCTCCGTCTTTGTCACCGTCCTTGTCTCCGTCGTCGCCTTCCTCTTCGTCTGCGGCTTTGTCTCCGTCTTTGTCCACGCCTTTGTCTACGCCTTTCTCTCCGTCTTTGTCTCCGTCCATGTCTCCTGCCCCTCTGTCTCTGTCTGTGTCTCTGCCTCTGTATCTGCCTCTGTATCGTTATCTGCCTCCGCCTTTGTCTTCGTCTTTGTCTCTGTCATTGTCTCCGTCTTTTTCTCCTGCCCCTCTGTCTCCGTATCTCCCTTTCCCTCTGTCTCTGTCCCTGTCCCTGTCCCTGTCCCTGTCTCTGTCTCTGTCTCTGTCTCTGTCTCTGTCTCTGTCTTTGTCTCCGTCTCTGTCTCTGTCTCTGTCTCTGTCTCTGTCTCTGTCTCTGTCTCTGTCTCTGTCTCTGTCTCTGTCTCTGTCTCGGTCTCTGTCTCTGTCTCTGTCTCGGTCTCTGTCTCCGTCTTTGTCTCCGTCCATGTATCCTGCCCCTCTGTCTCGGTCTTTGTCTCATGCGCCTCTGTCTCTGTCTCTGTCTCTGTGTGTGTCTCTGTCTCTGTCTCTGCCTCTGTATCGGTTTCTGTCTCTGTCTCTGTCTCTGTCTCTGTCTCTGTCTCTGTCTCTGTCTCTGTCTCTGTCTCTGCCTCTGCCTCTGTCTCTGTCTCTGCCTCTGTCTCTGTCCCTATCTCTGTCTCTGTCTCTGTTCCCGCCTGTGTCTCCGCCTCTGCCTCTCTCTCTGTCTTTGTCTCCATCTTCGTCTCCGTCTTTGTGTCCGGCTTTGTCACCGTCCTTGTCTCCGTCGTCGCCTTCCTCTTCGCCTGCGACTTTGTCTCCGTCTTTGTCTACGTCTTTGTCTCCGTCTGTGTCTCCGTCCATGTCTCCTGCCCTTCTGTCTCGGTCTCTGTCTCTGTCTTTGTCTCCGTCTGTGTCTCTGTCTCTGCCTCTGTCTCTGTCTCTGTCTCTGTCTCTGTCTCTGTCTCTGTCTCTGTCTCTGTCTCTGTCTCTGTCTCTGTCTTTGTATCCGTCTTTATCTTCGTCTTTGTCTCCGTCATCGTCTTCCTCTTCGTCTCCGTGTTTGTCTCCGTCTTTGTCACCGTCTTTGTCTCCGTATTTGTCGCCGTCTGTGTCTCCATCTTTGTCTCCGTCTTTGTCTCCGTCTTTGCCTCCCTCTTTGTCTCAGGCTTTGTCTCCGTCTTTGTCTCCGTCTTTGTCTTCCTACTTGTCTCTGTTTTTGTCTCCGTCTTTGTCTCTATCTCTATCTCTGTCTCTGTCTCCGTCTCTGTCTCTGTCTCTGTCTCTGTCTCTGTCGCTGTCTCTGTCCCTGTCTCTGTCTCTGTCTCTGCCTCTGTCTCTGTCTCTGTCTCTGTCTCTGTCTCTGTCTCTGTCTCTGTCTCTGTCTCTGTCTCTGTCTCTGTCTCTGTCTCTGTTTCTGTCTCAGCGTCTGTCTCTGTTTCTATCTCTGTCTCTGTCTCTGTTCCCGCCTCTGTCTCCGCCCCTGCCTCTGTCTCTGTCTTTGTATCCATCTTTGTCTCCGTCTTTGTCTCCGTCTTTGTCACCGTCTTTGTCTCCGTCGTCGTCTTCCTCTTCGCCTGCGTCTTTGTCTCCGTCATTGTCTACGTCTTTGTCTACTTCTTTCTCTCCGCCTTTGTCTCCGTCCATGTCTCCTGCCCCTCTGTCTCGGTCTTTGTCTCATGCGCCTCTGTCTCTGTCTATGTCTCTGTCTCTGTCTGTGTCTCTGTCTCTGTCTCTGTCTCTGTCTCTGTCTTTGTCTCCGTCTCTGTCTCTGTCTCTGTCTCTGTCTCTGTCTCTGTCTCTGTCTCTGTCTCTGTCTCTGTCTCTGTCTCTGTCTCTGTCTCTGTCTCTGTCTCTGTCTCTGTCTCTGTCTCTGTCTCTGTCTCTGTCTCTGTCTCTGTCTCTGTCTCTGTCTCTGTCTCTGTCTCTGTCTCGGTCTCTGTCTCTGTCTCTGTCTCGGTCTCTGTCTCCGTCTTTGTCTCCGTCCATGTATCCTGCCCCTCTGTCTCGGTCTTTGTCTCATGCGCCTCTGTCTCTGTCTCTGTCTCTGTGTGTGTCTCTGTCTCTGTCTCTGCCTCTGTATCGGTTTCTGTCTCTGTCTCTGTCTCTGTCTCTGTCTCTGTCTCTGTCTCTGTCTCTGTCTCTGTCTCTGTCTCTGTCTCTGTCTCTGCCTCTGCCTCTGTCTCTGTCTCTGCCTCTGTCTCTGTCCCTATCTCTGTCTCTGTCTCTGTTCCCGCCTGTGTCTCCGCCTCTGCCTCTCTCTCTGTCTTTGTCTCCATCTTCGTCTCCGTCTTTGTGTCCGGCTTTGTCACCGTCCTTGTCTCCGTCGTCGCCTTCCTCTTCGCCTGCGACTTTGTCTCCGTCTTTGTCTACGTCTTTGTCTCCGTCTGTGTCTCCGTCCATGTCTCCTGCCCTTCTGTCTCGGTCTCTGTCTCTGTCTTTGTCTCCGTCTCTGTCTCTGTCTCTGCCTCTGTCTCTGTCTCTGTCTCTGTCTCTGTCTCTGTCTTTGTATCCGTCTTTATCTTCGTCTTTGTCTCCGTCGTCGTCTTCCTCTTCGTCTCCGTGTTTGTCTCCGTCTTTGTCACCGTCTTTGTCTCCGTATTTGTCGCCGTCTGTGTCTCCATCTTTGTCTCCGTCTTTGTCTCCGTCTTTGCCTCCCTCTTTGTCTCAGGCTTTGTCTCCGTCTTTGTCTCCGTCTTTGTCTTCCTACTTGTCTCTGTTTTTGTCTCCGCCTTTGTCTCTATCTCTGTCTCTGTCTCTGTCTCCGTCTCTGTCTCTGTCTCTGTCTCTGTCTCTGTCGCTGTCTCTGTCCCTGTCTCTGTCTCTGTCTCTGCCTCTGTCTCTGTTTCTGTCTCTGTCTCTGTCTCTGTCTCTGTCTCTGCCTCTGTCTCTGTCTCTGTCTCTGTCTCTGTCTCTGTCTCTGTTTCTGTCTCAGCGTCTGTCTCTGTTCCTATCTCTGTCTCTGTCTCTGTTCCCGCCTCTGTCTCCGCCTCTGCCTCTGTCTCTGTCTTTGTATCCATCTTTGTCTCCGTCTTTGTCTCCGTCTTTGTCACCGTCTTTGTCTCCGTCGTCGTCTTCCTCTTCGCCTGCGTCTTTGTCTCCGTCATTGTCTACGTCTCTGTCTACTTCTTTCTCTCCGCCTTTGTCTCCGTCCATGTCTCCTGCCCCTCTGTCTCGGTCTTTGTCTCATGCGCCTCTGTCTCTGTCTATGTCTCTGTCTCTGTCTGTGTCTCTGTCTCTGTCTCTGCCTCTGTCTCTGTCTCTGTCCCTGTCTCTGTCTCTGTCTCTGTCTCTGTCTCTGTCTCTGTCTCTGTCTCTGTCTCTGTCTCTGTCTCTGTCCCTGTCTCTGTCTCTGTCTTTGTCTCTGTCTCTGCCTCTGTCTCTGTCTCTGTCTCTATCTCTGTCTCTGTCCCTGTCCCTGTCCCTGTCCCTGTCTCTGACTCTGTCTCTGTCTCTGTCTCTGTCTCTGTCTCTGTCTCTGTCTCTGTCTCTGACCCTGTCTCTGTCTCTGTCTCTGTTCTGTCTCTGTCTCCGCCTTTGTCTCCGTCTCTGTCTCCGTCGTCATCTTCCTCTTCGTCACCGTCTTTGACACCGTCTTTGTCTCCGTCTTTGTCTCCGTCTTTGTCTCCGTCTTCGTCTCCGTCTTTGCCTCCGTTTTTGTCTCCGTATTTGTCTCCGTCTGTGTCTCCATCTTTGTCTCCGCCTTTGTCTCCGTCTTTGTCTCCGCTTATGTCTCCTACCCCTCTGTCTCGGTCTTTGTCTCATGCACCTCTGTCTCTGTCTCCGTATCGGACTCTGTCTCTGTCTCTGTCTCCGCCTTTGTCTCTGCCGTTGTCTCCGTATTTGTCTCTGTCTGTGTCTCCATCTTTGTCTCCGCCTTTGTCTCCGTCTTTGCCTCCGTCTTGGTCTCGGTCTCTGTCTCCGTCTTCGTCTCCGTCTTTGTGTCCGTCTTTGTCTCCGTCTTTGTCTCCGTCGTCGTCTTCCTCATCGCCTGCGTCTTTGTCTTAGTCTTTGTCTCCGTCTTTGTCTCCGTCTTTGTCTTCCTACTTGTCCCTGTTTTTGTCTCCGTCTTTGTCTCCGACTTTGTCTCTATCTCTGTCTCTGTCTCTGTCTCTGTCTCCGTCTCTGTCTCTGTCTCTGTTTCTGTCTCAGCGTCTGTCTCTGTTCCTATCTCTGTCTCTGTCTCTGTTCCCGCCTCTGTCTCCGCCTCTGCCTCTGTCTCTGTCTTTGTATCCATCTTTGTCTCCGCCTTTGTCTCCGTCTTCGTTTTCCTCTTTGTTTCCGACCTTGTCACCGCCTTCATCTCCTGCCCCTCTGTTTCTGTCGCTCCCTCTGTCTCTGTCTCTGTCTCTGTCTCTGTCCCTGTCTCTGTCTCTGTCTCTGTGTCTGTCCCTGTCTCTGTCTTTGTCTCTGTCTCTGCCTCTGTCTCTGTCTCTGTCTCTATCTCTGTCTCTGTCCCTGTCCCTGTCCCTGTCCCTGTCTCTGACTCTGTCTCTGTCTCTGTCCCTGTCTCTGTCTCTGTCTTTGTCTCTGTCTCTGCCTCTGTCTCTGTCTCTGTCTCTATCTCTGTCTCTGTCCCTGTCCCTGTCCCTGTCCCTGTCTCTGACTCTGTCTCTGTCTCTGTCACTGTCTCTGTCCCTGTCTCTGTCTGTGTCTCTGTTCTGTCTCTGTCTCTGTCTCTGTTCCCGTCTCTGTCTCCGCCCCTGCCTCTGTCTCTGTCTTTGTCTCCATCTTTGTCTCCGTCTTTGTCTCCGTCTTTGTCACCGTCTTTGTCTCCGTCGTCGTCTTCCTCATCGTCTGCGTCTTTGTCTTAGTCTTTGTCTCCGTCTTTGTCTCCGTCTTTGTCTTCCTACTTGTCCCTGTTTTTGTCTCCGTCTTTGTCTCCGACTTTGTCTCTATCTCTGTCTCTGTCTCTGTCTCTGTCTCTGTCTCCGTCTCTGTCTCTGTCTCTGTCTCTCTCTCCGTCCCTATCTCTGTCTCTGTCTCTGTCACCGTCTTTGTCTCCGTCGTCGTCTTCCTCTTCGTCTGCGTCTTTGTCTCCGTCTTTGTCACCGTCTTTGTCTCCGTCGTCGTCTTCCTCTTCGTCTGCGTCTTTGTCTCCGTCTCTGTCTCTGTCTCTGCCTCTGTCTCTGTCTCTGTCTCTGTCTCTGTCTCTGTCTCTGTCTATGTATCCGTCTTTATCTTCGTCTTTGTCTCCGTCTTTTTCTCCTGCCCCTCTGTCTCCGTATCTCCCTTTCCCTCTGTCTCTGTCCCTGTCCCTGTCCCTGTCTCTGTCTCTGTCTCTGTCTCTGTCTCTGTCTCTGCCTCTGTCTCTGTCTCTGTCTCTGTCTCTGTCTCTGTCTCTGTCCCTGTCTCTGTCTCTGTCTCTGCCTCGGTCTCTGTCTCCGTCTTTGTCTCCGTCCATGTATCCTGCCCCTCTGTCTCGGTCTTTGTCTCATGCGCCTCTGTCTCTGTCTCTGTCTCTGTCTGTGTCTGTGTCTCTGTCTCTGTCTCCGCATCGGACTCTGTCTCCGTCTCTGTCTCCGCCTTTGTCTCTGCCTTTGTCTCCGTATTTGTCTCTGTCTGTGTCTCCATCTTTGTCTCCGTCTTTGTATCCGTCTTTGTCTCCGTCTTTGTCTCCGTCTTTGTCTTCCTACTTGTCTCTGTTTTTGTCTCCGTCTTTGTCTCCGACTTTGTCTCTATCTCTGTCTCTGTCTCTGTCTCTGTCTCTGTCTCAGTCTCTGTCTCTGTCTCTGTCTCTGTCTCTGTCTCTGTCTTTGTCTCCGTCCTTGTCTGCGTCTTTTTCAGCGTCTTTGTCTCCACCGTCGTCTTCCTCTTCGTCTCCGTCTTTGTCTCCGTCTTTGTCTCCGTCTTTGCCTCCGTCTTTTTCTCAGCCTTTGTCTCCGTCCTTGTCTCCGTCTTTGTCTTCCTACTTGTCTCCGTTTTTGTCTCCGTCCTTGTCTCTATCTATGTCTCTGTCTCTGTCTCTGTCTCTGTCTCTGTCTCTGTCTCTGTCTGTATCTCTGTCTCTGTCTCTGTCTCTGTATCTGTCTCTGTCTCTGTCTCTGTCTCTGTCTCTGTCTCTGTTCCCGCCTCTGTCTCCGCCTCTGCCACTGTCTCTGTCTCTGTCTCTCTCTCTGTCCCTATCTCTGTCTCTGTCTCTGTCTCTGTTCCCGTCTCTGTCTCCGCCTCTGCCTCTGTCTCTGTCTCTGTCTTTGTCTCCATCTTTGTTTCCGTATTTGTCTCCGTCTGTGTCTCCACATTTGTCTCCGTCTTTGTCCCCGTCTTTGCCTCCGTCGTCGTCTTCCTCTTCGTCTGCGTCTTTGTCTCCGGCTCTGTCTCTGTCTCTGCCTCTGTCTCTGTCTCTGTCTCTGTCTCTGTCTCTGTCTCTGTCTCTGTCTATGTATCCGTCTTTATCTTCGTCTTTGTCTCCGTCTTTTTCTCCTGCCCCTCTGTCTCCGTATCTCCCTTTCCCTCTGTCTCTGTCCCTGTCCCTGTCCCTGTCTCTGTCTCTGTCTCTGTCTCTGTCTCTGTCTCTGCCTCTGTCTCTGTCTCTGTCTCTGTCTCTGTCTCTGTCTCTGTCCCTGTCTCTGTCTCTGTCTCTGCCTCGGTCTCTGTCTCCGTCTTTGTCTCCGTCCATGTATCCTGCCCCTCTGTCTCGGTCTTTGTCTCATGCGCCTCTGTCACTGTCTCTGTCTCTGTCTGTGTCTGTGTCTCTGTCTCTGTCTCCGCATCGGACTCTGTCTCCGTCTCTGTCTCCGCCTTTGTCTCTGCCTTTGTCTCCGTATTTGTCTCTGTCTGTGTCTCCATCTTTGTCTCCGTCTTTGTCTCCGTCTTTGCCTCCGTCTTTGTCTCAGTCTTTGTCTCCGTCTTTGTCTCCGTCTTTGTCTTCCTACTTGTCTCTGTTTTTGTCTCCGTCTTTGTCTCCGACTTTGTCTCTATCTCTGTCTCTGTCTCCTTCTCTGTCTCTGTCTCAGTCTCTGTCTCTGTCTCTGTCTCTGTCTCTGTCTCTGTCTCTGTCTTTGTCTCCGTCCTTGTCTCTGTCTCTGTCTCTGTCTCTGTCTCTGTGTCTTTGTCTCTGTCTCTGCCTCTGTCTCTGTCTCTGTCTCTGTCTCTGTCTCTGTCTCTGTCTCTGTCTCTGTCTCTGCCTCTGTCTCTGTCCCTATCTCTGTCTCTGTCTCTGTTCCCGCCTCTGTCTTCGCCTCTGCCTCTGTCTCGGTCTTTGTCTCCATCTTTGGCTCCGTCTTTGTCTCCGTCTTTGTCACCGTCCTTGTCTCCGTCGTCGCCTTCCTCTTCGTCTGCGACTTTGTCTCCGTCTTTGTCTACGTCTTTTTCACCGTCTTTGTCTCCGTCTTTGTCTCCGTCCATGTCGCCTGCCCCTCTGTCTGTGTCTCTGTCTCTGTGTGTGTCTCTGTCTCTGTCTCTGCCTCTGTATCGGTTTCTGTCTCTGTCTCTGTCTCTGTCTCTGTCTCTGTCTCTGTCTCTGCCTCTGCCTCTGTCTCTGTCTCTGCCTCTGTCTCTGTCCCTATCTCTGTCTCTGTCTCTGTTCCCGCCTGTGTCTCCGCCTCTGCCTCTCTCTCTGTCTTTGTCTCCATCTTCGTCTCCGTCTTTGTGTCCGGCTTTGTCACCGTCCTTGTCTCCGTCGTCGCCTTCCTCTTCGCCTGCGACTTTGTCTCCGTCTTTGTCTACGTCTTTGTCTCCGTCTGTGTCTACGTCCATGTCTCCTGCCCTTCTGTCTCGGTCTCTGTCTCTGTCTTTGTCTCCGTCTCTGTCTCTGTCTCTGCCTCTGTCTCTGTCTCTGTCTCTGTCTCTGTCTCTGTCTCTGTCTCTGTCTCTGTCTCTGTCTCTGTCTTTGTATCCGTCTTTATCTTCGTCTTTGTCTCCGTCGTCGTCTTCCTCTTCGTCTCCGTGTTTGTCTCCGTCTTTGTCACCGTCTTTGTCTCCATCTTTGTCTCCGTCTTTGTCTCCGTCTTTGCCTCCCTCTTTGTCTCAGGCTTTGTCTCCGTCTTTGTCTCCGTCTTTGTCTTCCTACTTGTCTCTGTTTTTGTCTCCGTCTTTGTCTCTATCTCTGTCTCTGTCTCTGTCTCCGTCTCTGTCTCTGTCTCTGTCTCTTTCTCTGTCGCTGTCTCTGTCCCTGTCTCTGTCTCTGTCTCTGCCTCTGTCTCTGTCTCTGTCTCAGCGTCTGTCTCTGTTCCTATCTCTGTCTCTGTTCCCGCCTCTGTCTCCGCCTCTGCCTCTGTCTCTGTCTTTGTATCCATCTTTGTCTCCGTCTTTGTCTCCGTCTTTGTCACCGTCTTTGTCTCCGTCGTCGTCTTCCTCTTCGTCTGCGTCTTTGTCTCCGTCATTGTCTACGTCTTTGTCTACTTCTTTCTCTCCGCCTTTGTCTCCGTACATGTCTCCTGCCCCTCTGTCTCGGTCTTTGTCTCATGCGCCTCTGTCTCTGTCTATGTCTCTGTCTCTGTCTGTGTCTCTGTCTCTGTCTCTGTCTCTGTCTCTGTCTCTGTCTCTGCCTCTGTCTCTGTCTCTGTCTCTGTCTCTGTCTCTGTCTCGGTCTCTGTCTCTGTCTCTGCCTCTGTCTCTGTCTCTGTCTCTGTCTCTGTCTCTGTCTCTGTCTCTGTCTGTGTCTCTGTCTCTGTCTCTGTCTCTGTATCTGTCTCTGTCTCTGTCTCTGTCTCTGTCTCTGTCTCTGTTCCCGCCTCTGTCTCCGCCTCTGCCACTGTCTCTGTCTCTGTCTCTCTCTCTGTCCCTATCTCTGTCTCTGTCTCTGTCTCTGTTCCCGTCTCTGTCTCCGCCTCTGCCTCTGTCTCTGTCTCTGTCTTTGTCTCCATCTTTGTCTCCGTCTTTGCCTCCGTCTTTGTTTCCGTATTTGTCTCCGTCTGTGTCTCCACATTTGTCTCCGTCTTTGTCCCCGTCTTTGCCTCCGTCTTTGTCTCCGTCGTCGTCTTCCTCCTCGTCTCCGTGTTTGTCTCCGTCTTTGTCACCGTCTTTGTCTCCGGCTTTGTCACGGTCCTTGTCTTCGTCGTCGCCTTCCTCTTCGTCTGCGTCTTTGTCTCCGTCTTCGTTTTCCTCTTTGTTTCCGACTTTGTCTCCGTCTTTGTCTCCTGCCCCTCTGTCCCCGTCTCTCCCTTTCCCTCTGTCTCTGTCCCCGTCCCTGCCCCTGTCCCTGTCCCTGTCTCTGTCTCTGTCTCTGCCTCTGTCTCTGTCTCTGTCTCTGTCTCTGTCTCTGTCTCTGTCTCTGTCTCTGTCTCTGTCTCTGTCTCTGTCTCTGTCTCTGTCTCTGCCTCTGTCTCTGTCTCTGTCTCTGTCTCTGTCTCTGTCTCGGTCTCTGTCTCCGTCTTTGTCTCCGTCTTTGTCTCCGTCTTCCCTTTCCTCTTTGTTTCCGACTTTGTCTCCGCCTTTGTCTCCTGCCCCTATGTTTCTGTCGCTCTCTCTGTCTCCGTCTCTGTCTCTGTCTCCGTCTCCGTCTCTGTCTCTGTCTCTGTCTCTGTCTCTGTCTCTGTCTCTGTCTCTGTCTCTGTCTCTGTCTCTGTCTCTGTCTCTGCCTCTGTCTCTGCCTCTGTATCGGTATCTGTCTCCGCCTTTGTCTTCGTCTCTGTCTCTGTCATTGTCTCCGTCTTTTTCTCCTGCCCCACTGTCTCCGTATCTCCCTTTCCCTCTGTCTCTGTCCCTGTCCCTGTCCCTGTCCCTGTCCCTATCCCTGTCTCTGTCTCTGTCTCTGTCTCTGTCTCTGTCTCTGTCTTTGTCTCCGTCTCTGTCTCTGTCTCTGCCTCTGTCTCTGTCTCTGTCTCTGTCTCTGTCACTGTCTCTGTCTCTGTCTCTGTCTCTGTCTCTGTCTCTGTCTCTGTCTCTGTCTCTGTCTCTGTCTCTGTCTCTGTCTCTGTCTCTGTCTCTGTCTCTGTCTCTGTCTCGGTCTCTGTCTCCGTCTTTGTCTCCGTTCATGTATCCTGCCCCTCTGTCTCGGTCTTTGTCTCATGCGCCTCTGTCTCTGTCCCTGTCTCTGACTGTGTCTGTGTCTCTGACTCTGTCTCCGCATCGGACTCTGTCTCCGTCTCTGTCTGCGCCTTTGTCTCTGCCTTTGTCTCCGTATTTGTCTCTGTCTGTGTCTCCGTCTTTGTCTTCGTCTTTGTCTTCCTACTTGTCTCTGTTTTTGTCTCCGTCTTTGTCTCTATCTCTGTCTCTGTCTCTGTCTCCGTCTCTGTCTCTGTCTCTGTCTCTTTCTCTGTCGCTGTCTCTGTCCCTGTCTCTGTCTCTGTCTCTGCCTCTGTCTCTGTCTCTGTCTCTGTTTCTGTCTCTGTCTCTGTCTCTGTCTCTGTCTCTGTCTCTGTCTCTGTCTCTGTCTCTGTCTCTGTTTCTGTCTCAGCGTCTGTCTCTGTTCCTATCTCTGTCTCTGTCTCTGTTCCCGCCTCTGTCTCCGCCTCTGCCTCTGTCTCTGTCTTTGTATCCATCTTTGTCTCCGTCTTTGTCTCCGTCTTTGTCACCGTCTTTGTCTCCGTCGTCGTCTTCCTCTTCGTCTGCGTCTTTGTCTCCGTCATTG
Source organism: Megachile willughbiella (assembly GCA_945859595.2). Taxonomy (NCBI): domain Eukaryota; kingdom Metazoa; phylum Arthropoda; class Insecta; order Hymenoptera; family Megachilidae; genus Megachile; species Megachile willughbiella. The sequence goes on from CAMAOD020000271.1 coordinate 1,403,914, forward strand.
TCTACGTCTTTGTCTACTTCTTTCTCTCCGCCTTTGTCTCCGTACATGTCTCCTGCCCCTCTGTCTCGGTCTTTGTCTCATGCGCCTCTGTCTCTGTCTATGTCTCTGTCTCTGTCTGTGTCTCTGTCTCTGTCTCTGCCTCTGTCTCTGTCTCTGTCCCTGTCTCTGTCTCTGTCTCTGTCTCTGTCTCTGTCTCTGTCTCTGTCTCTGTCTCTGTCTCTGTCTCTGTCTCTGTCCCTGTCTCTGTCTCTGTCTTTGTCTCTGTCTCTGCCTCTGTCTCTGTCTCTGTCTCTATCTCTGTCTCTGTCCCTGTCCCTGTCCCTGTCCCTGTCTCTGACTCTGTCTCTGTCTCTGTCTCTGTCTCTGTCCCTGTCTCTGTCTCTGTCTCTGTTCTGTCTCTGTCTCCGCCTTTGTCTCCGTCTCTGTCTCCGTCGTCATCTTCCTCTTCGTCACCGTCTTTGACACCGTCTTTGTCTCCGTCTTTGTCTCCGTCTTTGTCTCCGTCTTCGTCTCCGTCTTTGCCTCCGTTTTTGTCTCCGTATTTCTCTCCGTCTGTGTCTCCATCTTTGTCTCCGCCTTTGTCTCCGTCTTTGTCTCCGCTTATGTCTCCTACCCCTCTGTCTCGGTCTTTGTCTCATGCACCTCTGTCTCTGTCTCCGTATCGGACTCTGTCTCTGTCTCTGTCTCCGCCTTTGTCTCTGCCGTTGTCTCCGTATTTGTCTCTGCCTGTGTCTCCATCTTTGTCTCCGCCTTTGTCTGCGTCTTTGCCTCCGTCTTGGTCTCGGTCTCTGTCTCCGTCTTCGTCTCCGTCTTTGTGTCCGTCTTTGTCTCCGTCTTTGTCTCCGTCTTCGTTTTCCTCTTTGTTTCCGACCTTGTCACCGCCTTTATCTCCTGCCCCTCTGTTTCTGTCGCTCCCTCTGTCTCTGTCTCTGTCTCTGTCTCTGTCTCTGTCCCTGTCTCTGTCTCTGTCTCTGTGTCTGTCCCTGTCTTTGTCTCTGTCTCTGTCTCTGTCTCTGTCTCGGCCTCTGTCTCTGTCCCTATCTCTGTCTCTGTCTCTGTTCCCGTCTCTGCCTCCGCACCTGCCTCTGTCTCTGTCTTTGTCTCCATCTTTGTCTCCGTCTTTGTCTCCGTCTTTGTCACCGTCTTTGTCTCCGTCGTCGTCTTCCTCATCGTCTGCGTCTTTGTCTTAGTCTTTGTCTCCGTCTTTGTCTTCCTACTTGTCCCTGTTTTTGTCTCCGTCTTTGTCTCCGACTTTGTCTCTATCTCTGTCTCTGACTCTGTCTCTGTCTCCGTCTCTGTCTCTGTCTCTGTCTCTGTCTCTCTCTCTGTCTCTGTCTCTCTCTCCGTCCCTATCTCTGTCTCTGTCTCTGTCACCGTCTTTGTCTCCATCGTCGTCTTCCTCTTCGTCTGCGTCTTTGTCTCCGTCTTTGTCTACGTCTTTGTCTACGTCTTTGTCTCCGCCTTTGTCTCCGTCCATGTCTCCGCCTTTGTCTCCGTCCATGTCTCCTGCCCGTCTGTCTCGGTCTTTGTCTCATGCGCCTCTGTCTCTGTCTATGTCTCTGTCTCTGTCTGTGTCTCTGTCTCTGTCTCTGCCTCTGCATCGGTATCTGTCTCATTCTATGTCTTCGTCTTTGTCTCTGTCATTTTCTCCGTCTTTGTCTCTTGCCCCTCTGTCTCCGTCTCACTGTTTCCCTCTGTCTCTGTCCCTGTACCTGTCCCTGTCCCTGTCCCTGTCTCTGTCTCTGTCTCTGTCTCTGTCTCTGTCTCTGTCTCTGTCTCTGTCCCTGTCTCTGTCTCTGTCTCGGTCCCTGTCTCTGTCTCTGTCTCTGTTCCCGTCTCTGTCTCCGCCCCTGCCTCTGTTTCTGTCTTTGTCTCCATCTTTGTCTCCGACTTTGACTCCGTCTTTGTCACCGTCTTTGTCTCCGTCGTCGTCTTCCTCTTCGTCTGCGTCTTTGTCTCCGTCTCTGTCTCTGTCTCTGCCTCTGTCTCTGTCTCTGTCTCTGTCTCTGTCTCTGTCTATGTATCCGTCTTTATCTTCGTCTTTGTCTCCGTCTTTGCCTCCGTCTTTGTCTCAGGCTTTGTCTCCGTCTTTGTCTCCGTCTTTGTCTTCCTACTTGTCTCTGTTTTTGTCTCCGTCTTTTTCTCCTGCCCCTCTGTCTCCGTATCTCCCTTTCCCTCTGTCTCTGTCCCTGTCCCTGTCCCTGTCTCTGTCTCTGTCTCTGTCTCTGTCTCTGTCTCTGTCTCTGCCTCTGTCTCCGTCTCTGTCTCTGTCTCTGTCTCTGTCCCTGTCACTGTCTCTGTCTCTGCCTCGGTCTCTGTCTCCGTCTTTGTCTCCGTCCATGTATCCTGCCCCTCTGTCTCGGTCTTTGTCTCATGCGCCTCTGTCTCTGTCTCTGTCTCTGTCTGTGTCTGTGTCTCTCTATCTGTCTCCGCATCGGACTCTGTCTCCGTCTCTGTCTCCGCCTTTGTCTCTGCCTTTGTCTCCGTATTTGTCTCTGTCTGTGTCTCCATCTTTGTCTCCGTATTTGTCTCAGTCTTTGTCTCCGTCTTTGTCTCCGTCTTTGTCTTCCTGCTTGTCTCTGTTTTTGTGTCCGTCTTTGTCTCCGACTTTGTCTCTATCTCTGTCTCTGTCTCTGTCTCTGTCTCTGTCTCAGTCTCTGCCTCTGTCTCTGTCTCTGTCTCTGTCTCTGTCTTTGTCTCCGTCCTTGTCTGCGTCTTTTTCAGCGTCTTTGTCTCCACCGTCGTCTTCCTCTTCGTCTCCGTCTTTGTCTCCGTCTTTGTCTCCGTCTTTGCCTCCGTCTTTTTCTCAGCCTTTGTCTCCGTCCTTGTCTCCGTCTTTGTCTTCCTACTTGTCTCTGTTTTTGTCTCCGTCCTTGTCTCTATCTCTGTCTCTGTCTCTGTCTCTGTCTCTGTCTCTGTCTGTGTCTCTGTCTCTGTCTCTGTCTCTGTATCTGTCTCTGTCTCTGTCTCTGTCTCTGTCTCTGTCTCTGTTCCCGCCTCTGTCTCCGCCTCTGCCACTGTCTCTGTCTCTGTCTCTCTCTCTGTCCCTATCTCTGTCTCTGTCTCTGTCTCTGTTCCCGTCTCTGTCTCCGCCTCTGCCTCTGTCTCTGTCTCTGTCTTTGTCTCCATCTTTGTCTCCGTCTTTGCCTCCGTCTTTGTTTCCGTATTTGTCTCCGTCTGTGTCTCCACATTTGTCTCCGTCTTTGTCCCCGTCTTTGCCTCCGTCTTTGTCTCCGTCGTCGTCTTCCTCCTCGTCTCCGTGTTTGTCTCCGTCTTTGTCACCGTCTTTGTCTCCGGCTTTGTCACGGTCCTTATCTTCGTCGTCGCCTTCCTCTTCGTCTGCGTCTTTGTCTCCGTCTTCGTTTTCCTCTTTGTTTCCGACTTTGTCTCCGTCTTTGTCTCCTGCCCCTCTGTCCCCGTCTCTCCCTTTCCCTCTGTCTCTGTCCCCGTCCCTGCCCCTGTCCCTGTCCCTGTCTCTGTCTCTGTCTCTGCCTCTGTCTCTGTCTCTGTCTCTGTCTCTGTCTCTGTCTCTGCCTCTGTCTCCGTCTCTGTCTCTGTCTCTGTCTCTGTCCCTGTCACTGTCTCTGTCTCTGCCTCGGTCTCTGTCTCCGTCTTTGTCTCCGTCCATGTATCCTGCCCCTCTGTCTCGGTCTTTGTCTCATGCGCCTCTGTCTCTGTCTCTGTCTCTGTCTGTGTCTGTGTCTCTCTATCTGTCTCCGCATCGGACTCTGTCTCCGTCTCTGTCTCCGCCTTTGTCTCTGCCTTTGTCTCCGTATTTGTCTCTGTCTGTGTCTCCATCTTTGTCTCCGTATTTGTCTCAGTCTTTGTCTCCGTCTTTGTCTCCGTCTTTGTCTTCCTGCTTGTCTCTGTTTTTGTGTCCGTCTTTGTCTCCGACTTTGTCTCTATCTCTGTCTCTGTCTCTGTCTCTGTCTCTGTCTCAGTCTCTGCCTCTGTCTCTGTCTCTGTCTCTGTCTCTGTCTTTGTCTCCGTCCTTGTCTGCGTCTTTTTCAGCGTCTTTGTCTCCACCGTCGTCTTCCTCTTCGTCTCCGTCTTTGTCTCCGTCTTTGTCTCCGTCTTTGCCTCCGTCTTTTTCTCAGCCTTTGTCTCCGTCCTTGTCTCCGTCTTTGTCTTCCTACTTGTCTCTGTTTTTGTCTCCGTCCTTGTCTCTATCTCTGTCTCTGTCTCTGTCTCTGTCTCTGTCTCTGTCTCTGTCTGTGTCTCTGTCTCTGTCTCTGTCTCTGTATCTGTCTCTGTCTCTGTCTCTGTCTCTGTCTCTGTCTCTGTTCCCGCCTCTGTCTCCGCCTCTGCCACTGTCTCTGTCTCTGTCTCTCTCTCTGTCCCTATCTCTGTCTCTGTCTCTGTCTCTGTTCCCGTCTCTGTCTCCGCCTCTGCCTCTGTCTCTGTCTCTGTCTTTGTCTCCATCTTTGTCTCCGTCTTTGCCTCCGTCTTTGTTTCCGTATTTGTCTCCGTCTGTGTCTCCACATTTGTCTCCGTCTTTGTCCCCGTCTTTGCCTCCGTCTTTGTCTCCGTCGTCGTCTTCCTCCTCGTCTCCGTGTTTGTCTCCGTCTTTGTCACCGTCTTTGTCTCCGGCTTTGTCACGGTCCTTATCTTCGTCGTCGCCTTCCTCTTCGTCTGCGTCTTTGTCTCCGTCTTCGTTTTCCTCTTTGTTTCCGACTTTGTCTCCGTCTTTGTCTCCTGCCCCTCTGTCCCCGTCTCTCCCTTTCCCTCTGTCTCTGTCCCCGTCCCTGCCCCTGTCCCTGTCCCTGTCTCTGTCTCTGTCTCTGCCTCTGTCTCTGTCTCTGTCTCTGTCTCTGTCTCTGTCTCTGTCTCTGTCTCTGTCTCTGTCTCTGTCTCTGTCTCTGCCTCTGTCTCTGTCTCTGTCTCTGTCTCTGTCTCTGTCTCTGTCTCTGTCTCGGTCTCTGTCTCTGTCTCTGTCTCTGTTTCTGTCTCAGCGTCTGTCTCTGTTCCTATCTCTGTCTCTGTCTCTGTTCCCGCCTCTGTCTCCGCCTCTGCCTCTGTCTCTGTCTTTGTATCCATCTTTGTCTCCGTCTTTGTCTCCGTCTTTGTCACCGTCTTTGTCTCCGTCGTCGTCTTCCTCTTCGTCTGCGTCTTTGTCTCCGTCATTGTCTACGTCTTTGTCTACTTCTTTCTCTCCGCCTTTGTCTCCGTACATGTCTCCTGCCCCTCTGTCTCGGTCTTTGTCTCATGCGCCTCTGTCTCTGTCTATGTCTCTGTCTCTGTCTGTGTCTCTGTCTCTGTCTCTGCCTCTGTCTCTGTCTCTGTCCCTGTCTCTGTCTCTGTCTCTGTCTCTGTCTCTGTCTCTGTCTCTGTCTCTGTCTCTGTCTCTGTCTCTGTCCCTGTCTCTGTCTCTGTCTTTGTCTCTGTCTCTGCCTCTGTCTCTGTCTCTGTCTCTATCTCTGTCTCTGTCCCTGTCCCTGTCCCTGTCCCTGTCTCTGACTCTGTCTCTGTCTCTGTCTCTGTCTCTGTCCCTGTCTCTGTCTCTGTCTCTGTTCTGTCTCTGTCTCCGCCTTTGTCTCCGTCTCTGTCTCCGTCGTCATCTTCCTCTTCGTCACCGTCTTTGACACCGTCTTTGTCTCCGTCTTTGTCTCCGTCTTTGTCTCCGTCTTCGTCTCCGTCTTTGCCTCCGTTTTTGTCTCCGTATTTCTCTCCGTCTGTGTCTCCATCTTTGTCCCCGCCTTTGTCTCCGTCTTTGTCTCCGCTTATGTCTTCTACCCCTCTGTCTCGGTCTTTGTCTCATGCACCTCTGTCTCTGTCTCCGTATCGGACTCTGTCTCTGTCTCTGTCTCCGCCTTTGTCTCTGCCGTTGTCTCCGTATTTGTCTCTGCCTGTGTCTCCATCTTTGTCTCCGCCTTTGTCTCCGTCTTTGCCTCCGTCTTGGTCTCGGTCTCTGTCTCCGTCTTCGTCTCCGTCTTTGTGTCCGTCTTTGTCTCCGCCTTTGTCTCCGTCTTCGTTTTCCTCTTTGTTTCCGACCTTGTCACCGCCTTTATCTCCTGCCCCTCTGTTTCTGTCGCTCCCTCTGTCTCTGTCTCTGTCTCTGTCTCTGTCTCTGTCCCTGTCTCTGTCTCTGTCTCTGTGTCTGTCCCTGTCTTTGTCTCTGTCTCTGTCTCTGTCTCTGTCTCGGCCTCTGTCTCTGTCTCTGTCTCTCTCTCTGTCCCTATCTCTGTCTCTGTCTCTGTCTCTGTTCCCGTCTCTGTCTCCGCCTCTGCCTCTGTCTCTGTCTCTGTCTTTGTCTCCATCTTTGTCTCCGTCTTTGCCTCCGTCTTTGTTTCCGTATTTGTCTCCGTCTGTGTCTCCACATTTGTCTCCGTCTTTGTCCCCGTCGTTGCCTCCGTCTTTGTCTCCGTCGTCGTCTTCCTCCTCGTCTCCGTGTTTGTCTCCGTCTTTGTCACCGTCTTTGTCTCCGGCTTTGTCACGGTCCTTGTCTTCGTCGTCGCCTTCCTCTTCGTCTGCGTCTTTGTCTCCGTCTTCGTTTTCCTCTTTGTTTCCGACTTTGTCTCCGTCTTTGTCTCCTGCCCCTCTGTCCCCGTCTCTCCCTTTCCCTCTGTCTCTGTCCCCGTCCCTGCCCCTGTCCCTGTCCCTGTCTCTGTCTCTGTCTCTGCCTCTGTCTCTGTCTCTGTCTCTGTCTCTGTCTCTGCCTCTGTCTCTGTCTCTGTCTCTGTCTCTGTCTCTGTCTCTGCCTCTGTCTCTGTCTCTGTCTCTGTCTCTGTCTCTGTCTCTGTCTCTGTCTCTGTCTCGGTCTCTGTCTCCGTCTTTGTCTCCGTCTTTGTCTCCGTCTTCCCTTTCCTCTTTGTTTCCGACTTTGTCTCCGCCTTTGTCTCCTGCCCCTATGTTTCTGTCGCTCTCTCTGTCTCCGTCTCTGTCTCTGTCTCCGTCTCCGTCTCTGTCTCTGTCTCTGTCTCTGTCTCTGTCTCTGTCTCTGTCTCTGTCTCTGTCTCTGTCTCTGTCTCTGCCTCTGTCTCTGCCTCTGTATCGGTATCTGTCTCCGCCTTTGTCTTCGTCTCTGTCTCTGTCATTGTCTCCGTCTTTTTGTCCTGCCCCACTGTCTCCGTATCTCCCTTTCCCTCTGTCTCTGTCCCTGTCCCTGTCCCTGTCCCTGTCCCTGTCCCTGTCCCTGTCTCTGTCTCTGTCTCTGTCTCTGTCTCTGTCTCTGTCTTTGTCTCCGTCTCTGTCTCTGTCTCTGCCTCTGTCTCTGTCTCTGTCTCTGTCTCTGTCTCTGTCACTGTCTCTGTCTCTGTCTCTGTCTCTGTCTCTGTCTCTGTCTCTGTCTCTGTCTCTGTCTCTGTCTCTGTCTCTGTCTCTGTCTCTGTCTCTGTCTCTGTCTCTGTCTCTGTCTCGGTCTCTGTCTCCGTCTTTGTCTCCGTTCATGTATCCTGCCCCTCTGTCTCGGTCTTTGTCTCATGCGCCTCTGTCTCTGTCCCTGTCTCTGACTGTGTCTGTGTCTCTGACTCTGTCTCCGCATCGGACTCTGTCTCCGTCTCTGTCTGCGCCTTGGTCTCTGCCTTTGTCTCCGTATTTGTCTCTGTCTGTGTCTCCATCTTTGTCTCCGTCTTTGTATCCGTCTTTGCCTCCGTCTTTGTCTCAGTCTTTGTCTCCGTCTTTGTCTTCGTCTTTGTCTTCCTACTTGTCTCTGTTTTTGTCTCCGTCTTTGTCTCCGACTTTGTCTCTATCTCTGTCTCTGTCTCTGTCTCCGGCTCTGTCTCTGTCTCTGTCTCTGTCTCAGTCTCTGTCTCTGTCTCTGTCTCTGTCTCTGTCTTTGTCTCCGTCCTTGTCTGCGTCTTTTTCAGCGTCTTTGTCTCCACCGTCGTCTTCCTCTTCGTCTCCGTCTTTGTCTCCGTCTTTGTCTCCGTCTTTGCCTCCGTCTTTGTCTCAGCCTTTGTATCCGTCTTTGTCTCCGTCTTTGTCTTCCTACTTGTCTCTGTTTTTGTCTCCGTCTTTGTCTCTTTCTCTGTCCCTGTCTCTGTCTCTGTCTGTGTCTCTGTCTCTGTCTCTGTCTGTGTCTCTGTCTCTGTCTTTGTCTCTGTCTCTGTCTCTGTCTCTGTCTCTGTTCCCGCCTCTGTCTCCGCCTCTGCCTCTGTCTCTGTCTCTGTCTCAATCTCTGTCTCAATCTCTGTCTCTGTCTCTGTCTCTGTTCCCGTCTCTGTTTCTGTCTCTGTGTCTCTGTCTCTGTCTCTGCCTCTGTCTCTGTCTCTGCCTCTGTCTCTGTCCCTATCTCTGTCTCTGTCTCTGTTCCCGCCTCTGTCTTCGCCTCTGCCTCTGTCTCGGTCTTTGTCTCCATCTTCGTCTCCGTCTTTGTCTCCGTCTTTGTCACCGTCCTTGCCTCCGTCGTCGCCTTCCTCTTCGTCTGCGACTTTGTCTCCGTCTTTGTCTACGTCTTTGTCTCCGTCTTTGTCTCCGTCTTTGTCACCGTCTTTGTCTCCATCGTCGTCTTCCTCTTCGTCTGCGTCTTTGTCTCCGTCTTTGTCTACGCCTTTGTCTACGTCTTTGTCTCCGCCTTTGTCTCCGTCCATGTCTCCTGCCCCTCTGTCTCGGTCTTTGTCTTATATGCCTCTGTCTCTGTCTATGTCTCTGTCTCTGTCTCTGTCTCTGTCTCTGTCTCTGTCGCTGTCTCTGTCCCTGTCTCTGTGTCTGTCTCTGCCTCTGTCTCTGTCTCTGTCTCTGTCTCTGTCTCTGTCTCTGTCTCTGTCTCTGTCTCTGTCTCTGTCTCTGTCTCTGTCTCTGTCTCTGTCTCTGTCTCTGTCTCTGTCTCTGTCTCTGTCTCTGTCTCTGTCTCTGTCTCTGTCTCTGTCTCTGTCTTTGTCTCCGTCTCTGCCTCTGTCTGTGCCTCTGTCTCTGTCTCTGTCTCTGTCTCTGTCTCTGTCTCTGACTCTGTCTCTGTCTCTGTCTCTGTCTCTGTCTCTGTCTCTGTCTCTGTCTCTGTCTCTGTCTCTGTCTCTGTCTCTGTCTCCGTCTCTGTCTCTGTCTCTGTATCCGTCTTTGTCTCCGTTGTCGTCTTCCTCTTTGTCTCCGTCTTTGTCTCCGCTCATGTCTCCTGCCCCTCTGTGTCGGTCTTTGTCTCATGCACCTCTGTCTCTGTTTCTGTCTCTGTCTCTGTCTGTGTCTGTGTCTCTGTCTTCGTCTCCGTATCGGACTCTGTCTCCGTCTTTGTCTCCGTCTTTGTCTCCGTCTTCGCTTTCCTCTTTGTTTCCGAATTTGTCTCCGTCCTTGTCTCCTGCCCCAGGGTCACCGCCTTTGTCTCATGCCCCTCTGTTTCTGTCGCTCTCTCTGCCTCTGTCTGGTTCTCTGTCTCCGTCACTGTCTCTGTCTCTGTCTCTGTGTCTCTGTCTCTGTCTCTGCCTCTGCATCGGTATCTGTCGCAGTCTTTGCCTTCGTCTTTGTCTCTGTCATTTTCTCCGTCTTTGTCTCCTGCCCATCTGTCTCCGTCTCTCTCTTTCCCTCTGTCTCTGTCCCTGTCCCTGTCCCTGTCTCTGTCTCTGTCTCTGTCTCTGTCTCTGTCTCTGTCTTTGTCTCCGTCTCTGTCTCTCTCTCTGCCTCTGTCTCTGTCTCTGTCTCTGTCTCTGTCTCTGTCTCTGTCTCTGTCTCTGTCTCTGTCTCTGTCTCTGTCTCTGTCTCTGTCTCTGTCTCTGTCTCTGTCTCTGTCTCTGCCTCTGTCTCTGTCTCTGTCTCTGTCTCTGTCTCTGTCTCTGTCTCTGTTCCCGCCTCTGTCTCCGCCTCTGTCTCTGTCTCTGTCTCTGTCTCTGTCTCTGTCTCTGTCTCTGTCTCTGTCTCTGTCTCTGTCTCTGTCTCTGTCTCTGTCTCTGTCTCTGTCTCTGTCTTTGTCTCCGTCTCTGCCTCTGTCTGTGCCTCTGTCTCTGTCTCTGTCTCTGTCTCTGTCTCTGTCTCTGACTCTGTCTCTGTCTCTGTCTCTGTCTCTGTCTCTGTCTCTGTCTCTGTCTCTGTCTCTGTCTCTGTCTCTGTCTCTGTCTCTGTCTCTGTCTCTGTCTCTGTCTCTGTCTCTGTCTCTGTCTCTGTCTCTGTCTCTGTCTCTGTCTCTGTCTCTGTCTCTGTCTCTGTCTCTGTCTCTGTCTCTGTCTCGGTCTCTGTCTCCGTCTTTGTCTCCGTTCATGTATCCTGCCCCTCTGTCTCGGTCTTTGTCTCATGCGCCTCTGTCTCTGTCTCTGTCTCTGACTGTGCCTGTGTCTCTGACTCTGTCTCCGCATCGGACTCTGTCTCCGTCTCTGTCTCCGCCTTTGTCTCTGCCTTTGTCTCCGTATTTGTCTCTGTCTGTGTCTCCATCTTTGTCTCCGTCTTTGTATCCGTCTTTGCCTCCGTCTTTGTCTCAGTCTTTGTCTCCGTCTTTGTCTTCGTCTTTGTCTTCCTACTTGTCTCTGTTTTTGTCTCCGTCTTTGTCTCCGACTTTGTCTCTATCTCTGTCTCTGTCTCTGTCTCTGTCTCCGGCTCTGTCTCTGTCTCTGTCTCTGTCTCAGTCTCTGTCTCTGTCTCTGTCTCTGTCTCTGTCTTTGTCTCCGTCCTTGTCTGCGTCTTTTTCAGCGTCTTTGTCTCCACCGTCGTCTTCCTCTTCGTCTCCGTCTTTGTCTCCGTCTTTGTCTCCGTCTTTGCCTCCGTCTTTGTCTCAGCCTTTGTATCCGTCTTTGTCTCCGTCTTTGTCTTCCTACTTGTCTCTGTTTTTGTCTCCGTCTTTGTCTCTATCTCTGTCCCTGTCTCTATCTCTGTCTGTGTCTTTGTCTCTGTCTCTGTCTCTGTCTCTGCCTCTGTTCCCGCCTCTGTCTCCGCCTCTGCCTCTGTCTCTGTCTCTGTCTCAATCTCTGTCTCAATCTCTGTCTCTGTCTCTGTCTCTGTTCCCGTCTCTGTCTCTGTCTCTGTGTCTCTGTCTCTGTCTCTGCCTCTGTCTCTGTCTCTGCCTCTGTCTCTGTCCCTATCTCTGTCTCTGTCTCTGTTCCCGCCTCTGTCTTCGCCTCTGCCTCTGTCTCGGTCTTTGTCTCCATCTTCGTCTCCGTCTCTGTCTCCGCCTTTGTCTCTGCCTTTGTCTCCGTATTTGTCTCTGTCTGTGTCTCCATCTTTGTCTCCGTCTTTGTATCCGTCTTTGCCTCCGTCTTTGTCTCAGTCTTTGTCTTCGTCTTTGTCTTCCTACTTGTCTCTGTTTTTGTCTCCGTCTTTGTCTCCGACTTTGTCTCTATCTCTGTCTCTGTCTCTGTCTCTGTCTCCGGCTCTGTCTCTGTCTCTGTCTCTGTCTCTGTCTCAGTCTCTGTCCCTGTCTCTGTCTCTGTCTCTGTCTTTGTCTCCGTCCTTGTCTGCGTCTTTTTCAGCGTCTTTGTCTCCACCGTCGTCTTCCTCTTCGTCTCCGTCTTTGTCTCCGTCTTTGTCGCCGTCTTTGCCTCCGTCTTTGTCTCAGCCTTGGTATCCGTCTTTGTCTCCGTCTTTGTCTTCCTACTTGTCTCTGTTTTTGTCTCCGTCTTTGTCTCTATCTCTGTCCCTGTCTCTATCTCTGTCTGTGTCTCTGTCTCTGTCTCTGTCTGTGTCTCTGTCTCTGTCTTTGTCTCTGTCTCTGTCTCTGTCTCTGTCTCTGTTCCCGCCTCTGTCTCCGCCTCTGCCTCTGTCTCTGTCTCTGTCTCAATCTCTGTCTCAATCTCTGTCTCTGTCTCTGTCTCTGTTCCCGTCTCTGTCTCTGTCTCTGTGTCTCTGTCTCTGTCTCTGCCTCTGTCTCTGTCTCTGCCTCTGTCTCTGTCCCTATCTCTGTCTCTGTCTCTGTTCCCGCCTCTGTCTTCGCCTCTGCCTCTGTCTCGGTCTTTGTCTCCATCTTCGTCTCCGTCTTTGTCTCCGTCTTTGTCACCGTCCTTGCCTCCGTCGTCGCCTTCCTCTTCGTCTGCGACTTTGTCTCCGTCTTTGTCTACGTCTTTGTCTCCGTCTTTGTCTCCGTCTTTGTCACCGTCTTTGTCTCCTGCCCCTCTGTCTCGGTCTTTGTCTCATATGCCTCTGTCTCTGTCTATGTCTCTGTCTCTGTCTGTGTCTCTGCCTCTGTCTCTGCCTCTGCATCGGTATCTGTCTCAGTCTTTGCCTTCGTCTTTGTCTCTGTCATTTTCTCCGTCTTTGTCTCCTGCCCATCTGTCTCCGTCTCTCTCTTTCCCTCTGTCTCTGTCCCTGTCCCTGTCCCTGTCTCTGTCTCTGTCTCTGTCTCTGTCTCTGTCTCTGTCTTTGTCTCCGTCTCTGTCTCTCTCTCTGCCTCTGTCTCTGTCTCTGTCTCTGTCTCTGTCTCTGTCTCTGTCTCTGTCTCTGTCTCTGTCTCTGTCTCTGTCTCTGTCTCTGTCTCTGTCTCTGTCTCTGTCTCTGTCTCTGTCTCTGTCTGTGTCTGTGTCTCTGTCTCTGTCTCCGCATCGGACTCTGTCTCCGTCTCTGTCTCCGCCTTTGTCTCTGCCTTTGTCTCCGTATTTGTCTCTGTCTGTGTCTCCATCTTTGTCTCCGTCTTTGTATCCGTCTTTGCCTCCGTCTTTGTCTCAGTCTTTGTCTCCGTCTTTGTCTCCGTCTTTGTCTTCCTACTTGTCTCTGTTTTTGTCTCCGTCTTTGTCTCCGACTTTGTCTCTATCTCTGTCTCTGTCTCTGTCTCTGTCTCCGCCTCTGTCTCTGTCTCTCTCTGTGTCTCTGTCTCAGTCTCTGTCTCTGTCTCTGTCTCTGTCTCTGTCTTTGTCTCCGTCCTTGTCTGCGTCTTTTTCAGCGTCTTTGTCTCCACCGTCGTCTTCCTCTTCGTCTCCGTCTTTGTCTCCGTCTTTGTCTCCGTCTTTGTCTCCGTCTTTGTCACCGTCTTTGTCTCCGTCGTCGTCTTCCTCTTCGTCTCCGTCTTTGTCTCCGTCTTTGTCTCCGACTTTGCCTCCGTCTTTGTCTCAGCCTTTGTTTCCGTCTTTGTCTCCGTCTTTGTCTTCCTACTTGTCTCTGTTTTTGTCTCCGTCTTTGTCTCTATCTCTGTCCCTGACTCTGTCTCTGTCTGTGTCTCTGTCTCTGTCTCTGTCTCTGTCTCTGTCTCTGTCTCTGTTCCCGCCTCTGTCTCCGCCTCTGCCTCTGTCTCTGTCTCTGTCTCAATCTCTGTCTCAATCTCTGTCTCTGTCTCTGTCTCTGCCTCTGTCTCTGTCTCTGCCTCTGTCTCTGTCCCTATCTCTGTCTCTGTCTCTGTTCCCGCCTCTGCCTTCGCCTCTGCCTCTGTCTCGGTCTTTGTCTCCATCTTCGTCTCCGTCTTTGTCTCCGTCTTTGTCACCGTCCTTGTCTCCGTCGTCGCCTTCCTCTTCGTCTGCGACTTTGTCTCCGTCTTTGTCTCCGTCTTTGTCACCGTCCTTGTCTCCGTCGTCGCCTTCCTCTTCGTCTGCGACTTTGTCTACGTCTTTGTCCACGCCTTTGTCTACGTCTTTCTCTCCGTCTTTGTCTCCGTCCATGTCTCCTGCCCCTCTGTCTCTGTCTGTGTCTCTGCCTCTGTATCTGCCTCTGTATCGTTATCTGCCTCCGCCTTTGTCTTCGTCTTTGTCTCTGTCATTGTCTCCGTCTTTTTCTCCTGCCCCTCTGTCTCCGTATCTCCCTTTCCCTCTGTCTCTGTCCCCGTCCCTGCCCCTGTCCCTGTCCCTGTCCCTGTCTCTGTCTCTGTCTCTGTCTCTGTCTCTGTCTCTGTCTCCGTCTCTGTCTCTGTCTCTGTCTCTGTCTCTGTCTTTGTCTCCGTCTCTGTCTCTGTCTCTGCCTCTGTCCCTGTCTCTGTCTCTGTCTCTGTCTCTGTCTCTGTCTCTGTCTCTGTCTCTGTCTCTGTCTCTGTCTCTGTCTCTGTCTCTGTCTCTGTCTCTGTCTCTGTCTCGGTCTCTGTCTCTGTCTCTGTCTCGGTCTCTGTCTCCGTCTTTGTCTCCGTCCATGTATCCTGCCCCTCTGTCTCGGTCTTTGCCTCATGCGCCTCTGTCTCTGTCTCTGTCTCTGTCTCTGTCTGTGTCTGTGTCTCTGTCTCTGTCTCCGCATCGGACTCTGTCTCCGTCTCTGTCTCCGTCTCTGTGTCCGCCTTTGTCTCTGCCTTTGTCTCCGTATTTGTCTCTGTCTGTGTCTCCATCTTTGTCTCCGTCTTTGTATCCGTCTTTGCCTCCGTCTTTGTCTCAGTCTTTGTCTCCGTCTTTGTCTCCGTCTTTGTCTTCCTACTTGTCTCTGTTTTTGTCTCCGTCTTTGTCTCCGACTTTGTCTCTATCTCTGTCTCTGTCTCTGTCTCTGTCTCCGCCTCTGTCTCTGTCTCTGTCTCTGTCTCTGTCTCCGTCTCTGTCTCTGTCTCTGTCCCTGTCTCTGTGTCTGTCTCAATCTCTGTCTCAATCTCTGTCTCTGTCTCTGTCTCTGTTCCCGTCTCTGTCTCTGTCTCTGTGTCTCTGTCTCTGTCTCTGCCTCTGTCTCTGTCTCTGCCTCTGTCTCTGTCCCTATCTCTGTCTCTGTCTCTGTTCCCGCCTCTGTCTTCGCCTCTGCCTCTGTCTCGGTCTTTGTCTCCATCTTCGTCTCCGTCTTTGTCTCCGTCTTTGTCACCGTCCTTGTCTCCGTCGTCGCCTTCCTCTTCGTCTGCGACTTTGTCTCCGTCTTTGTCTACGTCTTTTTCACCGTCTTTGTCTCCGTCTTTGTCTCCGTCCATGTCGCCTGCCCCTCTGTCTCTGTCTCTGTCTCTGTGTGTGTCTCTGTCTCTGTCTCTGCCTCTGTATCGGTTTCTGTCTCTGTCTCTGTCTCTGTCTCTGTCTCTGTCTCTGTCTCTGTCTCTGTCTCTGCCTCTGCCTCTGTCTCTGTCTCTGCCTCTGTCTCTGTCCCTATCTCTGTCTCTGTCTCTGTTCCCGCCTGTGTCTCCGCCTCTGCCTCTCTCTCTGTCTTTGTCTCCATCTTCGTCTCCGTCTTTGTGTCCGGCTTTGTCACCGTCCTTGTCTCCGTCGTCGCCTTCCTCTTCGCCTGCGACTTTGTCTCCGTCTTTGTCTACGTCTTTGTCTCCGTCTGTGTCTCCGTCCATGTCTCCTGCCCTTCTGTCTCGGTCTCTGTCTCTGTCTTTGTCTCCGTCTCTGTCTCTGTCTCTGCCTCTGTCTCTGTCTCTGTCTCTGTCTCTGTCTCTGTCTCTGTCTCTGTCTCTGTCTCTGTCTCTGTCACCGTCTTTGTCTCCGTCGTCGTCTTCCTCATCGTCTGCGTCTTTGTCTTAGTCTTTGTCTCCGTCTTTGTCTCCGTCTTTGTCTTCCTACTTGTCCCTGTTTTTGTCTCCGTCTTTGTCTCCGACTTTGTCTCTATCTCTGTCTCTGTCTCTGCCTCTGCATCGGAATCTGTCTCATTCTATGTCTTCGTCTTTGTCTCTGTCATTTTCTCCGTCTTTGTCTCTTGCCCCTCCGTCTCCGTCTCACTGTTTCCCTCTGTCTCTGTCCCTGTCCCTGTCCCTGTCTCTGTCTCTGTCTCTGTCTCTGTCTCTGTCTCTGTCTCTGTCCCTGTCTCTGTCTCTGTCTCGGTCCCTGTCTCTGTCTCTGTCTCTGTCTCTGTCTCTGTCTCTGTCTCAGCCTCTGTCTCTGTCCCTATCTCTGTCTCTGTCTCTGTTCCCGTCTCTGTCTCCGCCCCTGCCTCTGTTTCTGTCTTTGTCTCCATCTTTGTCTCCGACTTTGTCACCGTCTTTGTCACCGTCTTTGTCTCCGTCGTCGTCTTCCTCTTCGTCTGCGTCTTTGTCTCCGTCTCTGTCTCTGTCTCTGCCTCTGTCTCTGCCTCTGTCTCGGTCTCTGTCTCTGTCTATGTATCCGTCTTTATCTTCGTCTTTGTCTCCGTCTTTGCCTCCGTCTTTGTCTCAGGCTTTGTCTCCGTCTTTGTCTCCGTCTTTGTCTTCCTACTTGTCTCTGTTTTTGTCTCCGTCTTTGTCTCTATCTCTGTCTCTGTCTCTGTCTCCGTCTCTGTCTCTGTCTCTGTCTCTGTCTCTGTCGCTGTTTCTGTCCCTGTCTCTGTCTCTGTCTCTGCCTCTGTCTCTGTCTCTGTCTCTGTCTCTGTCTCTGTCTCTGTCTCTGTCTCTGTCTCTGTCTCTGTCTCTGTCTCTGTTTCTGTCTCAGCGTCTGTCTCTGTCCCTATCTCTGTCTCTGTCTCTGTTCCCGTCTCTGTCTCCGCCTCTGCCTCTGTCTCTGTCTTTGTCTCCATCTTTGTCTCCGTCTTTATCTCCGTCTTTGTCACCGTCTTTGTCTCCGTCGTCGTCTTCCTCTTCGTCTGCGTCTTTGTCTCCGTCTTTGTCTCCGTCTTTGTCTCCGTCTTTGTCTCCGTCTTTGTCTCCGTCTTTGTATCCGTCTTTGCCTCCGTCTTTGTCTCAGTCTTTGTCTCCGTCTTTGTCTCCGTCTTTGTCTCCGACTTTGTCACCGTCTTTGTCTCCATCGTCGTCTTCCTCTTCGTCTGCGTCTTTGTCTCCGTCTTTGTCTACGCCTTTGTCTACGTCTTCGTCTCCGTCTTTGTCTCCGTCCATGTCTCCTGCCCCTCTGTCTCGGTCTTTGTCTCATATGCCTCTGTCTCTGTCTATGTCTCTGTCTCCGTCTCTGTCTCTGTCTCAGTCTCTGTCTCTGTCTCTGTCTCTGTCTCTGTCTCTGTCTCTGTCTCTGTCTCTGTCTCTGTCTTTGTCTCCGTCTCTGCCTCTGTCTGTGCCTCTGTCTCTGTCTCTGTCTCTGTCTCTGTCTCTGTCTCTGTCTCTGTCTGTGTCTCTGTCTCTGTCTCTGTATCTGTCTCTGTCTCTGTCTCTGTCTCTGTCTCTGTCTCTGTTCCCGCCTCTGTCTCCGCCTCTGCCACTGTCTCTGTCTCTGTCTCTCTCTCTGTCCCTATCTCTGTCTCTGTCTCTGTCTATGTTCCCGTCTCTGTCTCCGCCTCTGCCTCTGTCTCTGTCTCTGTCTTTGTCTCCATCTTTGTCTCCGTCTTTGCCTCCGTCTTTGTTTCCGTATTTGTCTCCGTCTGTGTCTCCACATTTGTCTCCGTCTTTGTCCCCGTCTTTGACTCCGTCTTTGTCTCCGTCGTCGTCTTCCTCCTCGTCTCCGTGTTTGTCTCCGTCTTTGTCACCGTCTTTGTCACCGGCTTTGTCACCGTCCTTGTCTCCGTCGTCGACTTCCTCTTCGTCTGCGTCTTTGTCTCCGTCTTCGTTTTCCTCTTTGTTTCCGACTTTGTCTCCGTCATTGTCCCCTGGCCCAGGGTCTCCGTCTTTGTCTCCTGCCCCTCTGTCCCCGTCTCTCCCTTTCCCTCTGTCTCTGTCCCCGTCCCTGCCCCTGTCCCTGTCACTGTCTCTGTCTCTGTCTCTGTCTCTGTCTCTGTCTCTGTCTCTGTCTCTGTCTCTGTCTCTGTCTCTGTCTCTGTCTTTGTCTCCGTCTCTGCCTCTGTCTGTGCCTCTGTCTCTGTCTCTGTCTCTGTCTCTGTCTCTGTCTCTGTCTCTGTATCTGACTCTGTCTCTGTCTCTGTCTCTGTCTCTGTCTCTGTCTCTGTCTCTGTCTCTGTCTCTGTCTCTGTCTCTGTCTCTGTCTCTGTCTCTGTCTCTGTCTCCGTCTCTGTCTCTGTCTCTGTATCCGTCTTTGTCACCGTCTTTGTCACCGTCTTTGTCTCCGTTGTCGTCTTCCTCTTTGTCTCCGTCTTTGTCTCCGCTCATGTCTCCTGCCCCTCTGTGTCGGTCTTTGTTTCATGCACCTCTGTCTCTGTTTCTGTCTCTGTCTCTGTCTGTGTCTGTGTCTCTGTCTTCGTCTCCGTATCGGACTCTGTCTCCGTCTTTGTCTCCGTCTTTGTCTCCGTCTTCGCTTTCCTCTTTGTTTCCGAATTTGTCTCCGTCCTTGTCTCCTGCCCCAGGGTCACCGCCTTTGTCTCATGCCCCTCTGTTTCTGTCGCTCTCTCTGCCTCTGTCTGGTTCTCTGTCTCCGTCATTGTCTCTGTCTCTGTCTCTGTGTCTCTGTCTCTGTCTCTGCCTCTGCATCGGTATCTGTCTCAGTCTTTGCCTTCGTCTTTGTCTCTGTCATTTTCTCCGTCTTTGTCTCCTGCCCATCTGTCTCCGTCTCTCTCTTTCCCTCTGTCTCTGTCCCTGTCCCTGTCCCTGTCTCTGTCTCTGTCTCTGTCTCTGTCTCTGTCTCTGTCTCTGTCTTTGTCTCCGTCTCTGTCTCTCCCTCTGCCTCTGTCTCTGTCTCTGTCTCTGTCTCTGTCTCTGTCTCTGTCTCTGTCTCTGTCTCTGTCTCTGTCTCTGTCTCTGTCTCTGTCTCTGTCTCTGTCTCTGTCTCTGTCTCTGTCTCTGTCTCTGTCTCTGTCTCTGTCTCTGTCTCTGTCTCTGTCTCTGTCTCTGTCTCTGTCTCTGTCTCCGTCTCTGTCTCTGTCTCTGTATCCGTCTTTGTCACAGTCTTTGTCACCGTCTTTGTCTCCGTTGTCGTCTTCCTCTTTGTCTCCGTCTTTGTCTCCGCTCATGTCTCCTGCCCCTCTGTGTCGGTCTTTGTCTCATGCACCTCTATCTCTGTTTCTGTCTCCGTCTTTGTCTCCGTCTTTGTCTCCGTCTTCGCTTTCCTCTTTGTTTCCGAATTTGTCTCCGTCCTTGTCTCCTGCCCCAGGGTCACCGCCTTTGTCTCATGCCCCTCTGTTTCTGTCGCTCTCTCTGCCTCTGTCTGGTTCTCTGTCTCCGTCACTGTCTCTGTCTCTGTCTCTGTGTCTCTGTCTCTGTCTCTGCCTCTGCATCGGTATCTGTCTCAGTCTTTGCCTTCGTCTTTGTCTCTGTCATTTTCTCCGTCTTTGTCTCCTGCCCATCTGTCTCCGTCTCTCTCTTTCCCTCTGTCTCTGTCTCTGTCTCTGTCTCTGTCTCTGTCTCTGTCTCTGTCTCTGTCTCTGTCTCTGTCTCTGTCTCTGTCTCTGTCTCTGTCTCTGTCTCTGTCTCTGTCTCTGTCTCTGTCTCTGCCTCTGTCTCTGTCTCTGTCTCTGTCTCTGTCTCTGTCTCTGTCTCTGTCTCTGACTCTGTCTCTGTCTCTGTCTCGGTCTCTGTCTCTGTCTCTGACTCTGTCTCTGTCTCTGTCTCGGTCTCTGTCTCCGTCTTTGTCTCCGTCTTTGTCTCCGTCTTCCCTTTCCTCTTTGTTTCCGACTTTGTCTCCGCCTTTGTCTCCTGCCCCTATGTTTCTGTCGCTCTCTCTGTCTCCGTCTCTGTCTCTGTCTCCGTCTCCGTCTCTGCCTCTGTCTCTGTCTCTGTCTCTGTCTCTGTCTCTGTCTCTGTCTCTGTCTCTGTCTCTGTCTCTGTCTCTGTCTCTGTCTCTGTCTCTGTCTCTGTCTCTGTCTCTGCCTCTGTCTCTGCCTCTGTATCGGTATCTGTCTCAGTCTTTGCCTTCGTCTTTGTCTCTGTCATTTTCTCCGTCTTTGTCTCCTGCCCATCTGTCTCCGTCTCTCTCTTTCCCTCTGTCTCTGTCCCTGTCCCTGTCTCTGTCTCTGTCTCTGTCTCTGTCTCTGTCTTTGTCTCCGTCTCTGTCTCTCTCTCTGCCTCTGTCTCTGTCTCTGTCTCTGTCTCTGTCTCTGTCTCTGTCTCTGTCTCTGTCTCTGTCTCTGTCTCTGTCTCTGTCTCTGTCTCTGTCTCTGTCTCTGTCTCTGTCTCTGTTCCCGCCTCTGTCTCCGCCTCTGCCTCTGTCTCTGTCTCTGTCTCAATCTCTGTCTCAATCTCTGTCTCTGTCTCTGTCTCTGTTCCCGTCTCTGTCTCTGTCTCTGTGTCTCTGTCTCTGTCTCTGCCTCTGTCTCTGTCTCTGTCTCTGTCTCTGTCTCTGTCTCTGTCTCTGTCTCTGTCTCTGTCTCTGTCTCTGCCTCTGTCTCTGTCCCTATCTCTGTCTCTGTCTCTGTCTCTGTCTCTGTCTCTGTCTCTGTCTCTGTCTCTGTGTCTCTGTCTCTGTCTCTGCCTCTGTCTCTGTCTCTGTCTCTGTCTCTGTCTCTGTCTCTGTCTCTGTCTCTGTCTCTGCCTCTGTCTCTGTCCCTATCTCTGTCTCTGTCTCTGTTCCCGTCTCTGTCTCCGCGGCTGCCTCTGTCTCTGTCCTTGTCTCCATCTTTGTCTCCGTCTTTGTCTCCGTCTTTGTCTCCGTCTTTGTCACCGTCTTTGTCTCCGTCGTCGTCTTCCTCTTCGTCTGCGTCTTTGTCTCCGTCTTTGTCCACGTCTTTGTCTACGTCTTTGTCTACGTCTTTGTCTCCGTCATTGTCTCCGTCCATGTCTCCTGCCCCTCTGTCTCGGTCTTTCTCTCATATGCCTCTGCCTCTGTCTCTGTCTCTGTCTCTGTCTCTGTCCCTGTCTCTGTCTCTGTCTCTGTCTCTGTCTCTGTCTTTGTCTCCGTCTCTGTCTCTCTCTCTGCCTCTGTCTCTGTCTCTGTCTCTGTCTCTGTCTCTGTCTCTGTCTCTGTCTCTGTCTCTGTCTCTGTCTCTGTCTCTGTCTCTGTCTCTGTCTCTGTCTCTGTCTCTGTTCCCGCCTCTGTCTCCGCCTCTGCCTCTGTCTCTGTCTCTGTCTCAATCTCTGTCTCAATCTCTGTCTCTGTCTCTGTCTCTGTTCCCGTCTCTGTCTCTGTCTCTGTGTCTCTGTCTCTGTCTCTGCCTCTGTCTCTGTCTCTGCCTCTGTCTCTGTCCCTATCTCTGTCTCTGTCTCTGTTCCCGCCTCTGTCTTCGCCTCTGCCTCTGTCTCGGTCTTTGTCTCCATCTTCGTCTCCGTCTTTGTCTCCGTCTTTGTCACCGTCCTTGTCTCCGTCGTCGCCTTCCTCTTCGTCTGCGACTTTGTCTCCGTCTTTGTCTACGTCTTTGTCTCCGTCTTTGTCTCCGTCTTTGTCACCGTCTTTGTCTCCATCGTCGTCTTCCTCTTCGTCTGCGTCTTTGTCTCCGTCTTTGTCTACGCCTTTGTCTACGTCTTTGTCTCCGTCTTTGTCTGCGTCCATGTCTCCTGCCCCTCTGTCTCGGTCTTTGTCTCATATGCCTCTGTCTCTGTCTATGTCTCTGTCTCTGTCTGTGTCTCTGTCTCTGTCTCTGCCTCTGTATCGGTATCTGCCTCCGCCTTTGTCTTCGTCTTTGTCTCTGTCATTGTCTCCGTCTTTTTCTCCTGCCCCTCTGTCTCCGTATCTCCCTTTCCCTCTGTCTCTATCCCTATCCCTGTCCCTGTCCCTGTCCCTGTCTCTGTCTCTGTCTCTGTCTCTGTCTCTGTCTCTGTCTCTGTCTCTGTCTCTGTCTCTGTCTCTGTCTCTGTCTCTGTCTCTGTCTCTGTCTCTGTCTCTGTCTCTGTCTCTGTCTCTGTCTCTGTCTCTGTCTCTGTCTCTGTCTCTGTCTCTGTCTCGGTCTCTGTCTCCGTCTTTTGTCTCCGTTCATGTATCCTGCCCCTCTGTCTCGGTCTTTGTCTCATGCGCCTCTGTCTCTGTCTCTGTCTGTGTCTGTGTCTCTGACTCTGTCTCCGCATCGGACTTTGTCTCCGTCTCTGTCTCCGCCTTTGTCTCTGCCTTTGTCTCCGTATTTGTCTCTGTCTGTGTCTCCATCTTTGTCTCCGTCTTTGTATCCTTCTTTGCCTCCGTCTTTGTCTCAGTCTTTGTCTCCGTCTTTGTCTCCGTCTTTGTCTTCCTACTTGTCTCTGTTTTTGTCTCCGTCCTTGTCTCTATCTCTGTCTCTGTCTGTGTCTCTGTCTCTGTCTCTGTCTGTGTCTCTGTCTCTGTCTCTGTCTCTGTCTCTGTATCTGTCTCTGCCTCTGTCTCTGTCTCTGTCTCTGTCTCTGTTCCCGCCTCTGTCTCCGCCTCTGCCACTGTCTCTGTCTCTGTCTCTCTCTCTGTCCCTATCTCTGTCTCTGTCTCTGTCTCTGTTCCCGTCTCTGTCTCCGCCTCTGCCTCTGTCTCTGTCTCTGTCTTTGTCTCCATCTTTGTCTCCGTCTTTGCCTCCGTCTTTGTTTCCGTATTTGTCTCCATCTGTGTCTCCACATTTGTCTCCGTCTTTGTCCCCGTCTTTGCCTCCGTCTTTGTCTCCGTCGTCGTCTTCCTCCTCGTCTCCGTGTTTGTCTCCGTCTTCGTCACCGTCTTTGTCTCCGGCTTTGTCACCGTCCTTGTCTCCGTCGTCGCCTTCCTCTTCGTCTGCGTCTTTGTCTCCGTCTTCGTTTTCCTCTTTGTTTCCGACTTTGTCTCCGTCATTGTCCCCTGGCCCAGGGTCTCCGTCTTTGTCTCCTGCCCCTCTGTCCCCGTCTCTCCCTTTCCCTCTGTCTCTGTCCCCGTCCCTGCCCCTGTCCCTGTCCCTGTCTCTGTCTCTGTCTCTGTCTCTGTCTCTGTCTCTGTCTCTGTCTCTGTCTCTGTCTCTGTCTCTGTCTCTGTCTCTGTCTCTGTCTCTGTCTCTGTCTCTGTCTCTGTCTCTGTCTCTGTCTCTGTCTCTGTCTCTGTCTCTGTCTCTGTCTCTGTCTCTGCCTCTGTCTCTGTCTCTGTCTCTGTCTCTGTCTCTGTCTCTGTCTCTGTCTCTGTCTCTGTCTCTGTCTCTGTCTCGGTCTCTGTCTCCGTCTTTGTCTCCGTCTTTGTCTCCGTCTTCCCTTTCCTCTTTGTTTCCGACTTTGTCTCCGCCTTTGTCTCCTGCCCCTATGTTTCTGTCGCTCTCTCTGTCTCCGTCTCTGTCTCTGTCTCCGTCTCCGTCTCTGTCTCTGTCTCTGTCTCTGTCTCTGTCTCTGTCTCTGTCTCTGTCTCTGTCTCTGTCTCTGTCTCTGTCTCTGCCTCTGTCTCTGCCTCTGTATCGGTATCTGTCTCCGCCTTTGTCTTCGTCTTTGTCTCTGTCATTGTCTCCGTCTTTTTCTCCTGCCCCTCTGTCTCCGTATCTCCCTTTCCCACTGTCTCTGTCCCTGTCCCTGTCCCTGTCCCTGTCCCTGTCCCTGTCTCTGTCTCTGTCTCTGTCTCTGTCTCTGTCTCTGTCTTTGTCTCCGTCTCCGTCTCTGTCTCTGCCTCTGTCTCTGTCTCTGTCTCTGTCTCTGTCTCTGTCTCTGTCTCTGTCTCTGTCTCTGTCTCTGTCTCTGTCTCTGTCTCTGTCTCTGTCTCTGTCTCTGTCTCTGTCTCTGTCTCTGTCTCTGTCTCTGTCTCTGTCTCTGTCTCTGTCTCTGTCTCTGTCTCGGTCTCTGCCTCTGTCTCTGTCTCTGTCTCTGTCTCTGTCTCTGTCTCTGTCTCTGTCTCTGTCTCTGTCTCTGTCTCTGTCTCTGTCTCTGTCTCTGTCTCTGTCTCTGTCTCTGTCTCTGTCTCTGTCTCTGTCTCTGTCTCTGTCGCTGTCTCTGTCTCTGTCTCTGTCTCTGTCTCTGTCTCTGCCTCTGTCTCTGCCTCTGTATCGGTATCTGTCTCAGTCTTTGCCTTCGTCTTTGTCTCTGTCATTTTCTCCGTCTTTGTCTCCTGCCCATCTGTCTCCGTCTCTCTCTTTCCCTCTGTCTCTGTCCCTGTCCCTGTCCCTGTCTCTGTCTCTGTCTCTGTCTCTGTCTCTGTCTTTGTCTCCGTCTCTGTCTCTCTCTCTGCCTCTGTCTCTGTCTCTGTCTCTGTCTCTGTCTCTGTCTCTGTCTCTGTCTCTGTCTCTGTCTCTGTCTCTGTCTCTGTCTCTGTCTCTGTCTCTGTCTCTGTCTCTGTCTCTGTCTCTGTCTCTGTCTCTGTCTCTGTCTCTGTTCCCGCCTCTGTCTCCGCCTCTGCCTCTGTCTCTGTCTCTGTCTCAATCTCTGTCTCAATCTCTGTCTCTGTCTCTGTCTCTGTTCCCGTCTCCGTCTCTGTCTCTGTGTCTCTGTCTCTGTCTCTGCCTCTGTCTCTGTCTCTGCCTCTGTCTCTGTCCCTATCTCTGTCTCTGTCTCTGTTCCCGCCTCTGTCTTCGCCTCTGCCTCTGTCTCGGTCTTTGTCTCCATCTTCGTCTCCGTCTTTGTCTCCGTCTTTGTCACCGTCCTTGTCTCCGTCGTCGCCTTCCTCTTCGTCTGCGACTTTGTCTCCGTCTTTGTCTACGTCTTTGTCTCCGTCTTTGTCTCCGTCTTTGTCACCGTCTTTGTCTCCATCGTCGTCTTCCTCTTCGTCTGCGTCTTTGTCTCCGTCTTTGTCTGCGCCTTTGTCTACGTCTTTGTCTCCGTCTTTGTCTGCGTCCATGTCTCCTGCCCCTCTGTCTCGGTCTTTGTCTCATATGCCTCTGTCTCTGTCTATGTCTCTGTCTCTGTCTGTGTCTCTGCCTCTGTCTCTGCCTCTGTATCGGTATCTGCCTCCGCCTTTGTCTTCGTCTTTGTCTCTGTCATTGTCTCCGTCTTTTTCTCCTGCCCCTCTGTCTCCGTATCTCCCTTTCCCTCTGTCTCTATCCCTGTCCCTGTCCCTGTCCCTGTCCCTGTCTCTGTCTCTGTCTCTGTCTCTGTCTCCGTCTCCGTCTCTGTCTCTGTCTCTGTCTCTGTCTCTGTCTCTGTCTCTGTCTCTGTCTCTGTCTCTGTCTCTGTCTCTGTCTCTGTCTCTGTCTCTGTCTCTGTCTCCGCATCGGACTTTGTCTCCGTCTCTGTCTCCGCCTTTGTCTCTGCCTTTGTCTCCGTATTTGTCTCTGTCTGTGTCTCCATCTCTGTCTCCGTCTTTGTATCCTTCTTTGCCTCCGTCTTTGTCTCAGTCTTTGTCTCCGTCTTTGTCTCCGTCTTTGTCTTCCTACTTGTCTCTGTTTTTGTCTCCGTCCTTGTCTCTATCTCTGTCTCTGTCTGTGTCTCTGTCTCTGTCTCTGTCTGTGTCTCTGTCTCTGTCTCTGTCTCTGTCTCTGTCTCTGTCTCTGTATCTGTCTCTGCCTCTGTCTCTGTCTCTGTCTCTGTCTCTGTTCCCGCCTCTGTCTCCGCCTCTGCCACTGTCTCTGTCTCTGTCTTTGTCTCCATCTTTGTCTCCGTCTTTGCCTCCGTCTTTGTTTCCGTATTTGTCTCCGTCTGTGTCTCCACATTTGTCTCCGTCTTTGTCCCCGTCTTTGCCTCCGTCTTTGTCTCCGTCGTCGTCTTCCTCCTCGTCTCCGTGTTTGTCTCCGTCTTCGTCACCGTCTTTGTCTCCGGCTTTGTCACCGTCCTTGTCTCCGTCGTCGCCTTCCTCTTCGTCTGCGTCTTTGTCTCCGTCTTCGTTTTCCTCTTTGTTTCCGACTTTGTCTCCGTCATTGTCCCCCTGGCCCAGGGTCTCCGTCTTTGTCTCCTGCCCCTCTGTCCCCGTCTCTCCCTTTCCCTCTGTCTCTGTCCCCCGTCCCTGCCCCTGTCCCTGTCCCTGTCTCTGTCTCTGTCTCTGTCTCTGTCTCTGTCTCTGTCTCTGTCTCTGTCTCTGTCTCTGTCTCTGTCTCTGTCTCTGTCTCTGTCTCTGTCTCTGTCTCTGTCTCTGTCTCTGTCTCTGTCTCTGTCTCTGTCTCTGCCTCTGTCTCTGTCTCTGTCTCTGTCTCTGTCTCTGTCTCTGTCTCTGTCTCTGTCTCTGACTCTGTCTCTGTCTCTGTCTCGCTCTCTGTCTCCGTCTTTGTCTCCGTCTTTGTCTCCGTCTTCCCTTTCCTCTTTGTTTCCGACTTTGTCTCCGCCTTTGTCTCCTGCCCCTATGTTTCTGTCGCTCTCTCTGTCTCCGTCTCTGTCTCTGTCTCCGTCTCCGTCTCTGTCTCTGTCTCTGTCTCTGTCTCTGTCTCTGTCTCTGTCTCTGTCTCTGTCACTGCCTCTGTCTCTGTCTCTGTCACTGCCTCTGTCTCTGCCTCTGTCTCTGTCCCTATCTCTGTCTCTGTCTCTGTTCCCGTCTCTGTCTCCGCGGCTGCCTCTGTCTCTGTCTTTGTCTCCATCTTTGTCTCCGTCTTTGTCTCCGTCTTTGTCACCGTCTTTGTCTCCGTCGTCGTCTTCCTCTTCGTCTGCGTCTTTGTCTCCGTCTTTGTCCACGTCTTTGTCTACGTCTTTGTCTATGTCTTTGTCTCCGTCTTTGTCTCCGTCCATGTCTCCTGCCCCTCTGTCTCGGTCTTTCTCTCATATGCCTCTGCCCCTGTCTATGTCTCTGTCTCTGTCTGTGTCTCTGTCTCTGTCTCTGTCTCTGTATCCGTCTTTGTCTCCGTCCTTGTCACCGTCTTTGTCTCCGTCGTCGTCTTCCTCTTCGTCTGCGTCTTTGTCTCCGTCTTTGTCCACGTCTTTGTCTACGTCTTTGTCTCCGTCTGTGTCTCCATCTTTGTCTCCGTCTTTGTCTCCGTCTTTGCCTCCGTCTTTGCCTCAGCCTTTGTCTCCGTCTTTGTCTCCGTCTTTGTCTTCCTACTTGTCTCTGTTTTTGTCTCCGTCTTTGTCTCTATCTCTGTCTCTGTCTCTGTCTCCGTCTCAGTCTCTGTCTCTGTCTCTGTCTCTGTCTCTGTCGCTGTCTCTGTCTCTGTCTCCGTCTCTGTCTCTGTCTCTGTCTCTGTCTCTGTCTCTGTCTCTGTCTCTCTCTCTGTCTCTGTCTCTCTCTCTGTCCCTATCTCTGTCTCTGTCTCTGTCACCGTCTTTGTCTCCGTCGTCGTCTTCCTCTTCGTCTGCGTCTTTGTCTCCGTCTTTGTCTACGTCTTTGTCTACTTCTTTCTCTCCGCCTTTGCCTCCGTCCATGTCTCCTGCCCCACTGTGTCGGTCTTTGTCTCATGCGCCTCTGTCTCTGTCTACGTCTCTGTATCTGTCTGTGTCTCTGTCTCTGTCTCTGTCTCTGCCTCTGCATCGGTATCTGTCTTCGCCTTTGTCTTCGTCTTTGTCTCTGTCATTGTCTCCGACTTTGTCTCCTGCCCATCTGTCTCGGTCTTTGTCTCATGCGCCTCTGTCTCTGACCCTGTCTCTGTCTGTGTCTATGTCTCTGTCTCTGCCTCTGCATCGGTCTCTGTCCCTGTCCCTGCCTCCGTCTTTGTATCCGTCTTTGTCTCCGTCTTTGTCACCGTCTTTGTCTCCGTCGTCGTCTTCCTCTTCGTCTGCGTCTTTGTCTCCGTCTTTGTCTACGTCTTTGTCTACTTCTTTCTCTCCGCCTTTGCCCCCGTCCATGTCTCCTGCCCCTCTGTCTCGGTCTTTGTCTCATGCGCCTCTGTCTCTGTCTCTGTCTCTGTCTCTCTCTCTGTCTCTGTCTGTGTCTGTGTCTCTGTCTCTGTCTCTGTCTCTGTCTGTGTCTGTGTCTCTGTCTCTGTCTCCGCATCGGACTCTGTCTCCGTGTTTGTCTCTGTCTGTGTCTCCATCTTTGTCTCCGTCTTTGTCTCAGTCTTTGTCTCCGTCTTTGTCTCCGTCTTTGTCTTCCTACTTGTCTCTGTTTTTGTCTCCGTCTTTGCCTCTATCTCTGTCTCTGTCTCTGTCTCCGTCTCTGTCTGTGTCTCTGTCTCTGTCGCTGTCTCTGTCCCTGTCTCTGTCTCTGTCTCTGTCTCTGTCTCTGTCTCTGTCTCTGTCTCTGTCTCTGTCTCTGTCTCTGTCTCTGTCTCTGTCTCTGACTCTGTCTCTGTCTCTGTCTCTGTCTCTGTCTCTGTCTCGGTCTCTGTCTCCGTCTTTGTCTCCGTCTTTGTCTCCGTCTTCCCTTTCCTGTTTGTTTCCGACTTTGTCTCCGCCTTTGTCTCCTGCCCCTATGTTTCTGTCGCTCTCTCTGTCTCTGTCTGTGTCTCTGTCTCCGTCTCTGTCTCTGTCTCTGTCTCTGTCTCTGTCTCTGTCTCTGTCTCTGTCTCTGTGTCTGTCTCTGTTCCCGCCTCTGTCTTCGCCTCTGCCTCTGTCTCGGTCTTTGTCTCCATCTTTGTCTCCGTCTTTGTCTCCGTCTTTGTCACCGTCCTTGTCTCCGTCGTCGCCTTCCTCTTCGTCTGCGACTTTGTCTCCGTCTTTGTCTACGTCTTTGTCTCCGTCTGTGTCTCCGTCCATGTCTCCTGCCCTTCTGTCTCGGCCTCTGTCTCTGTCTTTGTCTCCGTCTCTGTCTCTACCTCTGTCTCTGTCCCTGACTCTGTCTCTGTCTGTGTCTCTGTCTCTGTCTCTGTCTCTGTCTCTGTCTCTGCCTCTGTCTCTGTCCCTATCTCTGTCTCTGTCTCTGTTCCCGCCTCTGTCTTCGCCTCTGCCTCTGTCTCGGTCTTTGTCTCCATCTTCGTCTCCGTCTTTGTCTCCGTCTTTGTCACCGTCCTTGTCTCCGTCGTCGCCTTCCTCTTCGTCTGCGACTTTGTCTCCGTCTTTGTCTACGTCTTTGTCTCCGTCTTTGTCTCCGTCTTTGTCTCCGTCTTTGTCACCGTCTTTGTCTCCGTCTGTGTCTGCGTCCATGCCTCCTGCCCTTCTGTCCCGGTCTCTGTCTCCGCCTCTGCCTCTGTCTCTGTCTCTGTCTCAATCTCTGTCTCAATCTCTGTCTCTGTCTCTGTCTCTGTCTCTGTCTCTGTCTGTGTCTGTGTCTCTGTCTCTGTCTCCGCATCGGACTCTGTCTCCGTCTCTGTCTCCGCCTTTGTCTCTGCCTTTGTCTACGTATTTGTCTCTGTCTGTGTCTCCATCTTTGTCTCCGTCTTTGTCTTCCTACTTGTCTCTGTTTTTGTCTCCGTCTTTGCCTCTATCTCTGTCTCTGTCTCTGTCTCCGTCTCTGTCTCTGTCTCGGTCTCTGTCTCCGTCTTTGTCTCCGTCTTTGTCTCCGTCTTCCCTTTCCTCTTTGTTTCCGACTTTGTCTCCGCCTTTGTCTCCTGCCCCTATGTTTCTGTCGCTCTCTCTGTCTCTGTCTGTGTCTCTGTCTCCGTCTCCGTCTCTGTCTCTGTCTCTGTCTCTGTCTCTGTCTCTGTCTCTGTCTCTGTCTCTGTCTCTGTCTCTGTCTCTGTCTCTGTCTCTGTCTCTGTCTCTGTCTCTGTCTCTGTCTCTGTCTCTGTCTCTGTCTCTGTCTCTGTCTCTGTCTCTGTCTCTGTCTCTGTCTCTGTCTCTGTCTCTGTCTCTGTCTCTGTCTCTGTCTCGGTCTCTGTCTCTGTCTCTGTCTCTGTCTCAGTCTCTGTCTCTGTCTCTGTCTCTGTCTCTGTCTCTGTCTTTGTCTCCGTCCTTGTCTGCGTCTTTTTCAGCGTCTTTGTCTCCACCGTCGTCTTCCTCTTCGTCTCCGTCTTTGTCTCCGTCTTTGTCTCCGTCTTTGCCTCCGTCTTTGTCTCAGCCTTTGTTTCCGTCTTTGTCTCCGTCTTTGTCTTCCTACTTGTCTCTGTTTTTATCTCCGCCTTTGTCTCTATCTCTGTCCCTGACTCTGTCTCTGTCTGTGTCTCTGTCTCTGTCTCTGTCTCTGTCTCTGTCTCTGTCTCTGTCTCTGTCTTTGTATCCGTCTTTATCTTCGTCTTTGTCTCCGTCGTCGTCTTGCTCTTCGTCTCCGTGTTTGTCTCCGTCCTTGTCACCGTCTTTGTCTCCGTATTTGTCGCCGTCTGTGTCTCCATCCTTGTCTCCGTCTTTGTATCCGTCTTTGCCTCCGTCTTTGTCTCAGGCTTTGTCTCCGTCTTTGTCTCCGTCTTTGTCTTCCTACTTGTCTCTGTTTTTGTCTCCGTCTTTGTCTCTATCTCTGTCTCTGTCTCTGTCTCCGTCTCTGTCTCTGTCTCTGTCTCTGTCTCTGTCTCTGTCTCTGTCTCTGTCTCTGTCTCTGTCTCTGTCTCTGTCTCTGTCTCTGTCTCTGTCTCTGTCTCTGTCTCTGTCTCTGTCTCTGTCTCTGTCTCTGTCTCTGTCTCTGTCTCTGTCTCTGTCTCTGTCTCTGTCTCTGTCTCTGTCTCTGTCTCTGTCTCTGTCTCTGTCTCTGTCTCTGTCTCTGTCTCTGTCTCTGTCTCTGTCTCTGTCTCTGTCTCTGTCTCTGTCTCTGTCTCTGTCTCTGTCTCTGTCTCTGTCTCTGTCTCTGTCTCTGTCTCTGTCTCTGTCTCTGTCTCTGCCTCTGTCTCTGTCCCTATCTCTGTCTCTGTCTCTGTTCCCGTCTCTGTCTCTGTCTCTGTCTCTGTCTCTGTCTCTGCCTCTGTCTCTGTCCCTATCTCTGTCTCTGTCTCTGTTCCCGTCTCTGTCTCCGCGGCTGCCTCTGTCTCTGTCTTTGTCTCCATCTTTGTCTCCGTCTTTGTCTCCGTCTTTGTCTCCGTCTTTGTCACCGTCTTTGTCTCCGTCTTTGTCTACGTCTTTGTCTATGTCTTTGTCTCCGTCTTTGTCTCCGTCCATGTCTCCTGCCCCTCTGTCTCGGTCTTTCTCTCATATGCCTCTGCCCCTGTCTATGTCCCTGTCTCTGTCTGTGTCTCTGCCTCTGTCTCTGCCTCTGTCTTTTTCTCCGTCTTTGTCTCCGTCTTTTTCAGCGTCTTTGTCTCCATCGTCGTCTTCCTCTTCGTCTCCGTCTTTGTCTCCGTCTTTGTCACCGTCTTTGTCTCCGTATTTGTCTCCGTCTGTGTCTCCATCTTTGTCTCCGTCTTTGTCTCCGTCTTTGCCTCCGTCTTTGCCTCAGC
This sequence comes from Megachile willughbiella, assembly GCA_945859595.2. NCBI lineage: Eukaryota > Metazoa > Arthropoda > Insecta > Hymenoptera > Megachilidae > Megachile > Megachile willughbiella. Next base: position 1,434,244 of record CAMAOD020000271.1, read on the forward strand.
CTTTGTCTCCGTCTTTGTCTCCGTCTTTGTCTTCCTACTTGTCTCTGTTTTTGTCTCCGTCTTTGTCTCTATCTCTGTCTCTGTCTCTGTCTCCGTCTCAGTCTCTGTCTCTGTCTCTGTCTCTGTCTCTGTCGCTGTCTCTGTCTCTGTCTCCGTCTCTGTCTCTGTCTCTGTCTCTGTCTCTGTCTCTGTCTCTGTCTCTCTCTCTGTCTCTGTCTCTCTCTCTGTCCCTATCTCTGTCTCTGTCTCTGTCACCGTCTTTGTCTCCGTCGTCGTCTTCCTCTTCGTCTGCGTCTTTGTCTCCGTCTTTGTCTACGTCTTTGTCTACTTCTTTCTCTCCGCCTTTGCCTCCGTCCATGTCTCCTGCCCCACTGTGTCGGTCTTTGTCTCATGCGCCTCTGTCTCTGTCTACGTCTCTGTATCTGTCTGTGTCTCTGTCTCTGTCTCTGTCTCTGCCTCTGCATCGGTATCTGTCTTCGCCTTTGTCTTCGTCTTTGTCTCTGTCATTGTCTCCGACTTTGTCTCCTGCCCATCTGTCTCGGTCTTTGTCTCATGCGCCTCTGTCTCTGACCCTGTCTCTGTCTGTGTCTATGTCTCTGTCTCTGCCTCTGCATCGGTCTCTGTCCCTGTCCCTGCCTCCGTCTTTGTATCCGTCTTTGTCTCCGTCTTTGTCACCGTCTTTGTCTCCGTCGTCGTCTTCCTCTTCGTCTGCGTCTTTGTCTCCGTCTTTGTCTACGTCTTTGTCTACTTCTTTCTCTCCGCCTTTGCCCCCGTCCATGTCTCCTGCCCCTCTGTCTCGGTCTTTGTCTCATGCGCCTCTGTCTCTGTCTCTGTCTCTGTCTCTCTCTCTGTCTCTGTCTGTGTCTGTGTCTCTGTCTCTGTCTCTGTCTCTGTCTGTGTCTGTGTCTCTGTCTCTGTCTCCGCATCGGACTCTGTCTCCGTGTTTGTCTCTGTCTGTGTCTCCATCTTTGTCTCCGTCTTTGTCTCAGTCTTTGTCTCCGTCTTTGTCTCCGTCTTTGTCTTCCTACTTGTCTCTGTTTTTGTCTCCGTCTTTGCCTCTATCTCTGTCTCTGTCTCTGTCTCCGTCTCTGTCTGTGTCTCTGTCTCTGTCGCTGTCTCTGTCCCTGTCTCTGTCTCTGTCTCTGTCTCTGTCTCTGTCTCTGTCTCTGTCTCTGTCTCTGTCTCTGTCTCTGTCTCTGTCTCTGTCTCTGACTCTGTCTCTGTCTCTGTCTCTGTCTCTGTCTCTGTCTCGGTCTCTGTCTCCGTCTTTGTCTCCGTCTTTGTCTCCGTCTTCCCTTTCCTGTTTGTTTCCGACTTTGTCTCCGCCTTTGTCTCCTGCCCCTATGTTTCTGTCGCTCTCTCTGTCTCTGTCTGTGTCTCTGTCTCCGTCTCTGTCTCTGTCTCTGTCTCTGTCTCTGTCTCTGTCTCTGTCTCTGTCTCTGTGTCTGTCTCTGTTCCCGCCTCTGTCTTCGCCTCTGCCTCTGTCTCGGTCTTTGTCTCCATCTTTGTCTCCGTCTTTGTCTCCGTCTTTGTCACCGTCCTTGTCTCCGTCGTCGCCTTCCTCTTCGTCTGCGACTTTGTCTCCGTCTTTGTCTACGTCTTTGTCTCCGTCTGTGTCTCCGTCCATGTCTCCTGCCCTTCTGTCTCGGCCTCTGTCTCTGTCTTTGTCTCCGTCTCTGTCTCTACCTCTGTCTCTGTCCCTGACTCTGTCTCTGTCTGTGTCTCTGTCTCTGTCTCTGTCTCTGTCTCTGTCTCTGTCTCTGTCTCTGTCTCAGTCTCTGTTCCCGCCTCTGTCTCTGCCTCTGCCTCTGTCTCTGTCTCAATCTCTGTCTCAATCTCTGTCTCTGTCTCTGTCTCTGTTCCCGTCTCTGTCTCTGTCTCTGTGTCTCTGTCTCTGTCTCTGCCTCTGTCTCTGTCTCTGCCTCTGTCTCTGTCCCTATCTCTGTCTCTGTCTCTGTTCCCGCCTCTGTCTTCGCCTCTGCCTCTGTCTCGGTCTTTGTCTCCATCTTCGTCTCCGTCTTTGTCTCCGTCTTTGTCACCGTCCTTGTCTCCGTCGTCGCCTTCCTCTTCGTCTGCGACTTTGTCTCCGTCTTTGTCTACGTCTTTGTCTCCGTCTTTGTCTCCGTCTTTGTCTCCGTCTTTGTCACCGTCTTTGTCTCCGTCTGTGTCTGCGTCCATGCCTCCTGCCCTTCTGTCCCGGTCTCTGTCTCCGCCTCTGCCTCTGTCTCTGTCTCTGTCTCAATCTCTGTCTCAATCTCTGTCTCTGTCTCTGTCTCTGTCTCTGTCTCTGTCTGTGTCTGTGTCTCTGTCTCTGTCTCCGCATCGGACTCTGTCTCCGTCTCTGTCTCCGCCTTTGTCTCTGCCTTTGTCTACGTATTTGTCTCTGTCTGTGTCTCCATCTTTGTCTCCGTCTTTGTCTTCCTACTTGTCTCTGTTTTTGTCTCCGTCTTTGCCTCTATCTCTGTCTCTGTCTCTGTCTCCGTCTCTGTCTCTGTCTCGGTCTCTGTCTCCGTCTTTGTCTCCGTCTTTGTCTCCGTCTTCCCTTTCCTCTTTGTTTCCGACTTTGTCTCCGCCTTTGTCTCCTGCCCCTATGTTTCTGTCGCTCTCTCTGTCTCTGTCTGTGTCTCTGTCTCCGTCTCTGTCTCTGTCTCTGTCTCTGTCTCTGTCTCTGTCTCTGTCTCTGTCTCTGTCTCTGTCTCTGTCTCTGTCTCTGTCTCTGTCTCTGTCTCTGTCTCTGTCTCTGTCTCTGTCTCTGTCTCTGTCTCTGTCTCTGTCTCTGTCTCTGTTTCTGTCTCAGCGTCTGTCTCTGTCCCTATCTCTGTCTCTGTCTCTGTTCCCGTCTCTGTCTCCGCCACTGCCTCTGTCTCTGTCTTTGTATCCATCTTTGTCTCCGTCCTTGTCTCCGTCTTTGTCACCGTCTTTGTCTCCGTCGTCGTCTTCCTCCTCGTCTGCGTCTTTATCTCCGTCTTTGTCTACGTCTTTGTCTACTTCTTTCTCTCCGCCTTTGTCTCCGTACATGTCTCCTGCCCCTCTGTCTCGGTCTCTGTCTCATGCGCCTCTGTCTCTGTCTATGTCTCTGTCTCTGTCTGTGTCTCTGTCTCTGTCTCTGCCTCTGTCTCTGTCTCTGTCCCTGTCTCTGTCTCTGTCTCTGTCTCTGTCTCTGCCTCTGTCTCTGTCTCTGTCTCTGTCCCTGTCTCTGTCTCTGTCTTTGTCTCTGTCTCTGTCTCCGTCTCTGTCTCTGTCTCTGTCTCTGTCTCTGTCTCTGTCTCTGTCTCTGTCTCTGTCTCTGTCTCTGTCTCTGTCTCTGTCTCTGTCTCTGTCTCTGTCTCTGTCTCTGTCTCGGTCTCTGTCTCTGTCTCTGTCTCTGTCTCAGTCTCTGTCTCTGTCTCTGTCTCTGTCTCTGTCTCTGTCTCTGTCTTTGTCTCCGTCCTTGTCTGCGTCTTTTTCAGCGTCTTTGTCTCCACCGTCGTCTTCCTCTTCGTCTCCGTCTTTGTCTCCGTCTTTGTCTCCGTCTTTGCCTCCGTCTTTGTCTCAGCCTTTGTTTCCGTCTTTGTCTCCGTCTTTGTCTTCCTACTTGTCTCTGTTTTTGTCTCCGTCTTTGTCTCTATCTCTGTCCCTGACTCTGTCTCTGTCTGTGTCTCTGTCTCTGTCTCTGTCTCTGTCTCTGTCTCTGTCTCTGTCTCTGTCTTTGTATCCGTCTTTATCTTCGTCTTTGTCTCCGTCGTCGTCTTGCTCTTCGTCTCCGTGTTTGTCTCCGTCCTTGTCACCGTCTTTGTCTCCGTATTTGTCGCCGTCTGTGTCTCCATCCTTGTCTCCGTCTTTGTATCCGTCTTTGCCTCCGTCTTTGTCTCAGGCTTTGTCTCCGTCTTTGTCTCCGTCTTTGTCTTCCTACTTGTCTCTGTTTTTGTCTCCGTCTTTGTCTCTATCTCTGTCTCTGTCTCTGTCTCCGTCTCTGTCTCTGTCTCTGTCTCTGTCTCTGTCCCTATCTCTGTCTCTGTCTCTGTTCCCGTCTCTGTCTCCGCGGCTGCCTCTGTCTCTGTCTTTGTCTCCATCTTTGTCTCCGTCTTTGTCTCCGTCTTTGTCTCCGTCTTTGTCACCGTCTTTGTCTCCGTCTTTGTCTACGTCTTTGTCTATGTCTTTGTCTCCGTCTTTGTCTCCGTCCATGTCTCCTGCCCCTCTGTCTCGGTCTTTCTCTCATATGCCTCTGCCCCTGTCTATGTCCCTGTCTCTGTCTGTGTCTCTGCCTCTGTCTCTGCCTCTGTCTTTTTCTCCGTCTTTGTCTCCGTCTTTTTCAGCGTCTTTGTCTCCATCGTCGTCTTCCTCTTCGTCTCCGTCTTTGTCTCCGTCTTTGTCACCGTCTTTGTCTCCGTATTTGTCTCCGTCTGTGTCTCCATCTTTGTCTCCGTCTTTGTCTCCGTCTTTGCCTCCGTCTTTGCCTCAGCCTTTGTCTCCGTCTTTGTCTCCGTCTTTGTCTTCCTACTTGTCTCTGTTTTTGTCTCCGTCTTTGTCTCTATCTCTGTGTCTGTCTCTGTCTCCGTCTCAGTCTCTGTCTCTGTCTCTGTCTCTGTCTCTGTCGCTGTCTCTGTCTCTGTCTCCGTCTCTGTCTCTGTCTCTGTCTCTGTCTCTGTCTCTGTCTCTGTCTCTCTCTCTGTCTCTGTCTCTCTCTCTGTCCCTATCTCTGTCTCTGTCTCTGTCACCGTCTTTGTCTCCGTCGTCGTCTTCCTCTTCGTCTGCGTCTTTGTCTCCGTCTTTGTCTACGTCTTTGTCTACTTCTTTCTCTCCGCCTTTGCCTCCGTCCATGTCTCCTGCCCCACTGTGTCGGTCTTTGTCTCATGCGCCTCTGTCTCTGTCTACGTCTCTGTATCTGTCTGTGTCTCTGTCTCTGTCTCTGTCTCTGCCTCTGCATCGGTATCTGTCTTCGCCTTTGTCTTCGTCTTTGTCTCTGTCATTGTCTCCGACTTTGTCTCCTGCCCATCTGTCTCGGTCTTTGTCTCATGCGCCTCTGTCTCTGACCCTGTCTCTGTCTGTGTCTATGTCTCTGTCTCTGCCTCTGCATCGGTCTCTGTCCCTGTCCCTGCCTCCGTCTTTGTATCCGTCTTTGTCTCCGTCTTTGTCACCGTCTTTGTCTCCGTCGTCGTCTTCCTCTTCGTCTGCGTCTTTGTCTCCGTCTTTGTCTACGTCTTTGTCTACTTCTTTCTCTCCGCCTTTGCCCCCGTCCATGTCTCCTGCCCCTCTGTCTCGGTCTTTGTCTCATGCGCCTCTGTCTCTGTCTCTGTCTCTGTCTCTCTCTCTGTCTCTGTCTGTGTCTGTGTCTCTGTCTCTGTCTCTGTCTCTGTCTGTGTCTGTGTCTCTGTCTCTGTCTCCGCATCGGACTCTGTCTCCGTGTTTGTCTCTGTCTGTGTCTCCATCTTTGTCTCCGTCTTTGTCTCAGTCTTTGTCTCCGTCTTTGTCTCCGTCTTTGTCTTCCTACTTGTCTCTGTTTTTGTCTCCGTCTTTGCCTCTATCTCTGTCTCTGTCTCTGTCTCCGTCTCTGTCTGTGTCTCTGTCTCTGTCGCTGTCTCTGTCCCTGTCTCTGTCTCTGTCTCTGTCTCTGTCTCTGTCTCTGTCTCTGTCTCTGTCTCTGTCTCTGTCTCTGTCTCTGTCTCTGTCTCTGACTCTGTCTCTGTCTCTGTCTCTGTCTCTGTCTCTGTCTCGGTCTCTGTCTCCGTCTTTGTCTCCGTCTTTGTCTCCGTCTTCCCTTTCCTGTTTGTTTCCGACTTTGTCTCCGCCTTTGTCTCCTGCCCCTATGTTTCTGTCGCTCTCTCTGTCTCTGTCTGTGTCTCTGTCTCCGTCTCTGTCTCTGTCTCTGTCTCTGTCTCTGTCTCTGTCTCTGTCTCTGTGTCTGTCTCTGTTCCCGCCTCTGTCTTCGCCTCTGCCTCTGTCTCGGTCTTTGTCTCCATCTTTGTCTCCGTCTTTGTCTCCGTCTTTGTCACCGTCCTTGTCTCCGTCGTCGCCTTCCTCTTCGTCTGCGACTTTGTCTCCGTCTTTGTCTACGTCTTTGTCTCCGTCTGTGTCTCCGTCCATGTCTCCTGCCCTTCTGTCTCGGCCTCTGTCTCTGTCTTTGTCTCCGTCTCTGTCTCTACCTCTGTCTCTGTCCCTGACTCTGTCTCTGTCTGTGTCTCTGTCTCTGTCTCTGTCTCTGTCTCTGTCTCTGTCTCTGTCTCTGTCTCAGTCTCTGTTCCCGCCTCTGTCTCTGCCTCTGCCTCTGTCTCTGTCTCAATCTCTGTCTCAATCTCTGTCTCTGTCTCTGTCTCTGTTCCCGTCTCTGTCTCTGTCTCTGTGTCTCTGTCTCTGTCTCTGCCTCTGTCTCTGTCTCTGCCTCTGTCTCTGTCCCTATCTCTGTCTCTGTCTCTGTTCCCGCCTCTGTCTTCGCCTCTGCCTCTGTCTCGGTCTTTGTCTCCATCTTCGTCTCCGTCTTTGTCTCCGTCTTTGTCACCGTCCTTGTCTCCGTCGTCGCCTTCCTCTTCGTCTGCGACTTTGTCTCCGTCTTTGTCTACGTCTTTGTCTCCGTCTTTGTCTCCGTCTTTGTCTCCGTCTTTGTCACCGTCTTTGTCTCCGTCTGTGTCTGCGTCCATGCCTCCTGCCCTTCTGTCCCGGTCTCTGTCTCCGCCTCTGCCTCTGTCTCTGTCTCTGTCTCAATCTCTGTCTCAATCTCTGTCTCTGTCTCTGTCTCTGTCTCTGTCTCTGTCTGTGTCTGTGTCTCTGTCTCTGTCTCCGCATCGGACTCTGTCTCCGTCTCTGTCTCCGCCTTTGTCTCTGCCTTTGTCTACGTATTTGTCTCTGTCTGTGTCTCCATCTTTGTCTCCGTCTTTGTCTTCCTACTTGTCTCTGTTTTTGTCTCCGTCTTTGCCTCTATCTCTGTCTCTGTCTCTGTCTCCGTCTCTGTCTCTGTCTCGGTCTCTGTCTCCGTCTTTGTCTCCGTCTTTGTCTCCGTCTTCCCTTTCCTCTTTGTTTCCGACTTTGTCTCCGCCTTTGTCTCCTGCCCCTATGTTTCTGTCGCTCTCTCTGTCTCTGTCTGTGTCTCTGTCTCCGTCTCTGTCTCTGTCTCTGTCTCTGTCTCTGTCTCTGTCTCTGTCTCTGTCTCTGTCTCTGTCTCTGTCTCTGTCTCTGTCTCTGTCTCTGTCTCTGTCTCTGTCTCTGTCTCTGTCTCTGTCTCTGTCTCTGTCTCTGTCTCTGTTTCTGTCTCAGCGTCTGTCTCTGTCCCTATCTCTGTCTCTGTCTCTGTTCCCGTCTCTGTCTCCGCCACTGCCTCTGTCTCTGTCTTTGTATCCATCTTTGTCTCCGTCCTTGTCTCCGTCTTTGTCACCGTCTTTGTCTCCGTCGTCGTCTTCCTCCTCGTCTGCGTCTTTATCTCCGTCTTTGTCTACGTCTTTGTCTACTTCTTTCTCTCCGCCTTTGTCTCCGTACATGTCTCCTGCCCCTCTGTCTCGGTCTCTGTCTCATGCGCCTCTGTCTCTGTCTATGTCTCTGTCTCTGTCTGTGTCTCTGTCTCTGTCTCTGCCTCTGTCTCTGTCTCTGTCCCTGTCTCTGTCTCTGTCTCTGTCTCTGCCTCTGTCTCTGTCTCTGTCTCTGTCCCTGTCTCTGTCTCTGTCTTTGTCTCTGTCTCTGTCTCCGTCTCTGTCTCTGTCTCTGTCTCTGTCTCTGTCTCTGTCTCTGTCTCTGTCTCTGTCTCTGTCTCTGTCTCTGTCTCTGTCTCTGTCTCTGTCTCTGTCTCTGTCTCTGTCTCTGTCTCTGTCTCTGTCTCTGTCTCTGTCTCTGTCTCTGTCTCTGTCTCTGTCTCTGTCTCTGTCTCTGTCTCTGTCTCTGTCTCTGTCTCTGTCTCGGTCTCTGTCTCTGTCTCTGTCTCTGTCTCAGTCTCTGTCTCTGTCTCTGTCTCTGTCTCTGTCTCTGTCTCTGTCTTTGTCTCCGTCCTTGTCTGCGTCTTTTTCAGCGTCTTTGTCTCCACCGTCGTCTTCCTCTTCGTCTCCGTCTTTGTCTCCGTCTTTGTCTCCGTCTTTGCCTCCGTCTTTGTCTCAGCCTTTGTTTCCGTCTTTGTCTCCGTCTTTGTCTTCCTACTTGTCTCTGTTTTTGTCTCCGTCTTTGTCTCTATCTCTGTCCCTGACTCTGTCTCTGTCTGTGTCTCTGTCTCTGTCTCTGTCTCTGTCTCTGTCTCTGTCTCTGTCTCTGTCTTTGTATCCGTCTTTATCTTCGTCTTTGTCTCCGTCGTCGTCTTGCTCTTCGTCTCCGTGTTTGTCTCCGTCCTTGTCACCGTCTTTGTCTCCGTATTTGTCGCCGTCTGTGTCTCCATCCTTGTCTCCGTCTTTGTATCCGTCTTTGCCTCCGTCTTTGTCTCAGGCTTTGTCTCCGTCTTTGTCTCCGTCTTTGTCTTCCTACTTGTCTCTGTTTTTGTCTCCGTCTTTGTCTCTATCTCTGTCTCTGTCTCTGTCTCCGTCTCTGTCTCTGTCTCTGTCTCTGTCTCTGTCGCTGTCTCTGTCCCTGTCTCTGTCTCTGTCTCTGCCTCTGTCTCTGTCTCTGTCTCTGTCTCTGTCTCTGTCTCTGTCTCTGTCTCTGTTTCTGTCTCAGCGTCTGTCTCTGTCCCTATCTCTGTCTCTGTCTCTGTTCCCGTCTCTGTCTCCGCCACTGCCTCTGTCTCTGTCTTTGTATCCATCTTTGTCTCCGTCCTTGTCTCCGTCTTTGTCACCGTCTTTGTCTCCGTCGTCGTCTTCCTCCTCGTCTGCGTCTTTATCTCCGTCTTTGTCTACGTCTTTGTCTACTTCTTTCTCTCCGCCTTTGTCTCCGTACATGTCTCCTGCCCCTCTGTCTCGGTCTCTGTCTCATGCGCCTCTGTCTCTGTCTATGTCTCTGTCTCTGTCTGTGTCTCTGTCTCTGTCTCTGCCTCTGTCTCTGTCTCTGTCCCTGTCTCTGTCTCTGTCTCTGTCTCTGTCTCTGCCTCTGTCTCTGTCTCTGTCTCTGTCCCTGTCTCTGTCTCTGTCTTTGTCTCTGTCTCTGCCTCTGTCTCTGTCTCTGTCTCTATCTCTGTCTCTGTCCCTGTCCCTGTCCCTGTCCCTGTCCCTGTCTCTGACTCTGTCTCTGTCTCTGCCTCTGTCTCTGTCCCTGTCTGTCTCTGTCTCTGTTCTGTCTCTGTCTCCGCCTTTGTCTCCGTCTCTGTCTCTGTCGTCATCTTCCTCTTCGCCACCGTCTTTGACACCGTCTTTGTCTCCGTCTCTGTCTCCGTCTTTGTCTCCGTCTTCGTCTCCGTCTTTGCCTCCGTTTTTGTCTCCGTATTTGTCTCCGTCTGTGTCTCCATCTTTGTCTCCGCCTTTGTCTCCGTCTTTGCCTCCGTCTTGGTCTCGGTCTCTGTCTCCGTCTTCGTCTCCGTCTTTGTGTCCGTCTTTGTCTCCGTCTTTGTCTCCGTCTTCGTTTTCCTCTTTGCCTCCGTTTTTGTCTCCGTATTTGTCTCTGTCTGTGTCTCCATCTTTGTCTCCGCCTTTGTCTCTGTCTCTGCCTCTGTCTCTGTCCCTATCTCTGTCTCTGTCTCTGTTCCCGCCTCTGTCTTCGCCTCTGCCTCTGTCTCGGTCTTTGTCTCCATCTTTGTCTCCGTCTTTGTCTCCGTCTTTGTCACCGTCCTTGTCTCCGTCGTCGCCTTCCTCTTCGTCTGCGACATTGTCTCCGTCTTTGTCTCCGTCTGTGTCTCCGTCCATGTCTCCTGCCCTTCTGTCTCGGCCTCTGTCTCTGTCTGTGTCTCCATCTTTGTCTCCGCCTTTGTCTCTGTCTCAGCCTCTGTGTCTGTCCCTATCTCTGTCTCTGTCTCTGTTCCCGTCTCTGTCTCCGTCTCTGCCTCTGTCTCTGTCTCTGTCTCTGTCTCTGTCTCTCTCTCTGTCTCTGACTCTGTCTCTCCCTCTGTCCCTATCTCTGTCTCTGTCTCTGTCTCTGTTCCCGTCTCTGTCTCCGCCTCTGCCTCTGTCTCTGTCTCTGTCTTTGTCTCCATCTTTGTCTCCGTCTTTGCCTCCGTCTATGTTTCCGTATTTGTCTCCGTCTGTGTCTCCGTCTTTGTCCCCGCCTTTGCCTCCGTCTTTGTCTCCGTAGTTGTCTCCGTCTGTGTCTCTATCTTTGTCTCCGACTTTGTCTCCGTCCTTGTCTCCGTCGTCGTCTTCCTCCACGTCTCCGTGTTTGTCTCCGTCATTGTCACCGCCTTTGTCTCCGTCTTTGTCTCCGTCCATGTCGCCTGCCCCTCTGTCTCTGTCTCTGTCTCTGTGTGTGTCTCTGTCTCTGTCTCTGCCTCTGTATCGGTTTCTGTCTCTGTCTCTGTCTCTGTCTCTGTCTCTGTCTCTGTCTCTGCCTCTGCCTCTGTCTCTGTCTCTGCCTCTGTCTCTGTCCTTATCTCTGTCTCTGTCTCTGTTCCCGCCTGTGTCTCCGCCTCTGCCTCTCTCTCTGTCTTTGTCTCCATCTTCGTCTCCGTCTTTGTGTCCGGCTTTGTCACCGTCCTTGTCTCCGTCGTCGCCTTCCTCTTCGCCTGCGACTTTGTCTCCGTCTTTGTCTACGTCTTTGTCTCCGTCTGTGTCTCCGTCCATGTCTCCTGCCCTTTTGTCTCGGTCTCTGTCTCTGTCTTTGTCTCCGTCTCTGTCTCTGTCTCTGCCTCTGTCTGTCTCTGTCTCTGTCTCTGTCTCTGTCTCTGTCTCTGTCTCTGTCTCTGTCTCTGTCTCTGTCTCTGTCTCTGTCTCTGTCTCTGTCTCTGTCTCTGTCTCTGTCTCTGTCTCTGTCTCTGTCTCTGTCTCTGTCTCTCTCTCTGTCTCTGTCTCCGTCTCTGCCTCTGTCTCTGTCTCTGTCTCTGTCTCTGTCTCCGTCTCTGTCTCTGTCTCTGTCTCTGTCTCTGTCTCTGTCTCTGTCTCTGTCTCTGTCTCTGTCTCTGTCTCTGTCTCTGTCTCTGTCTCTGTCTCTGTCTCTGTCTCTGTCTCTGTCTCTGTCTCTGTCTCTGTCTCTGCCTCTGTCTCTGTCCCTATCTCTGTCTCTGTCTCTGTTCCCGTCTCTGTCTCTGTCTCTGTCTCTGTCTCTGTCTCTGCCTCTGTCTCTGTCCCTATCTCTGTCTCTGTCTCTGTTCCCGTCTCTGTCTCCGCGGCTGCCTCTGTCTCTGTCTTTGTCTCCATCTTTGTCTCCGTCTTTGTCTCCGTCTTTGTCTCCGTCTTTGTCACCGTCTTTGTCTCCGTCTTTGTCTACGTCTTTGTCTATGTCTTTGTCTCCGTCTTTGTCTCCGTCCATGTCTCCTGCCCCTCTGTCTCGGTCTTTCTCTCATATGCCTCTGCCCCTGTCTATGTCCCTGTCTCTGTCTGTGTCTCTGCCTCTGTCTCTGCCTCTGTCTTTTTCTCCGTCTTTGTCTCCGTCTTTTTCAGCGTCTTTGTCTCCATCGTCGTCTTCCTCTTCGTCTCCGTCTTTGTCTCCGTCTTTGTCACCGTCTTTGTCTCCGTATTTGTCTCCGTCTGTGTCTCCATCTTTGTCTCCGTCTTTGTCTCCGTCTTTGCCTCCGTCTTTGCCTCAGCCTTTGTCTCCGTCTTTGTCTCCGTCTTTGTCTTCCTACTTGTCTCTGTTTTTGTCTCCGTCTTTGTCTCTATCTCTGTCTCTGTCTCTGTCTCCGTCTCAGTCTCTGTCTCTGTCTCTGTCTCTGTCTCTGTCGCTGTCTCTGTCTCTGTCTCCGTCTCTGTCTCTGTCTCTGTCTCTGTCTCTGTCTCTGTCTCTGTCTCTCTCTCTGTCTCTGTCTCTCTCTCTGTCCCTATCTCTGTCTCTGTCTCTGTCACCGTCTTTGTCTCCGTCGTCGTCTTCCTCTTCGTCTGCTTCTTTGTCTCCGTCTTTGTCTACGTCTTTGTCTACTTCTTTCTCTCCGCCTTTGCCTCCGTCCATGTCTCCTGCCCCACTGTGTCGGTCTTTGTCTCATGCGCCTCTGTCTCTGTCTACGTCTCTGTATCTGTCTGTGTCTCTGTCTCTGTCTCTGTCTCTGTCTCTGCCTCTGCATCGGTATCTGTCTTGGCCTTTGTCTTCGTCTTTGTCTCTGTCATTGTCTCCGACTTTGTCTCCTGCCCATCTGTCTCGGTCTTTGTCTCATGCGCCTCTGTCTCTGACCCTGTCTCTGTCTGTGTCTATGTCTCTGTCTCTGCCTCTGCATCGGTCTCTGTCCCTGTCCCTGCCTCCGTCTTTGTATCCGTCTTTGTCTCCGTCTTTGTCACCGTCTTTGTCTCCGTCGTCGTCTTCCTCTTCGTCTGCGTCTTTGTCTCCGTCTTTGTCTACGTCTTTGTCTACTTCTTTCTCTCCGCCTTTGCCCCCGTCCATGTCTCCTGCCCCTCTGTCTCGGTCTTTGTCTCATGCGCCTCTGTCTCTGTCTCTGTCTCTGTCTCTCTCTCTGTCTCTGTCTGTGTCTGTGTCTCTGTCTCTGTCTCTGTCTCTGTCTGTGTCTGTGTCTCTGTCTCTGTCTCCGCATCGGACTCTGTCTCCGTGTTTGTCTCTGTCTGTGTCTCCATCTTTGTCTCCGTCTTTGTCTCAGTCTTTGTCTCCGTCTTTGTCTCCGTCTTTGTCTTCCTACTTGTCTCTGTTTTTGTCTCCGTCTTTGCCTCTATCTCTGTCTCTGTCTCTGTCTCCGTCTCTGTCTGTGTCTCTGTCTCTGTCGCTGTCTCTGTCCCTGTCTCTGTCTCTGTCTCTGTCTCTGTCTCTGTCTCTGTCTCTGTCTCTGTCTCTGTCTCTGTCTCTGTCTCTGTCTCTGTCTCTGTCTCTGACTCTGTCTCTGTCTCTGTCTCTGTCTCTGTCTCGGTCTCTGTCTCCGTCTTTGTCTCCGTCTTTGTCTCCGTCTTCCCTTTCCTGTTTGTTTCCGACTTTGTCTCCGCCTTTGTCTCCTGCCCCTATGTTTCTGTCGCTCTCTCTGTCTCTGTCTGTGTCTCTGTCTCCGTCTCTGTCTCTGTCTCTGTCTCTGTCTCTGTCTCTGTCTCTGTCTCTGTGTCTGTCTCTGTTCCCGCCTCTGTCTTCGCCTCTGCCTCTGTCTCGGTCTTTGTCTCCATCTTTGTCTCCGTCTTTGTCTCCGTCTTTGTCACCGTCCTTGTCTCCGTCGTCGCCTTCCTCTTCGTCTGCGACTTTGTCTCCGTCTTTGTCTACGTCTTTGTCTCCGTCTGTGTCTCCGTCCATGTCTCCTGCCCTTCTGTCTCGGCCTCTGTCTCTGTCTTTGTCTCCGTCTCTGTCTCTACCTCTGTCTCTGTCCCTGACTCTGTCTCTGTCTGTGTCTCTGTCTCTGTCTCTGTCTCTGTCTCTGTCTCTGTCTCTGTCTCTGTCTCAGTCTCTGTTCCCGCCTCTGTCTCTGCCTCTGCCTCTGTCTCTGTCTCAATCTCTGTCTCAATCTCTGTCTCTGTCTCTGTCTCTGTTCCCGTCTCTGTCTCTGTCTCTGTGTCTCTGTCTCTGTCTCTGCCTCTGTCTCTGTCTCTGCCTCTGTCTCTGTCCCTATCTCTGTCTCTGTCTCTGTTCCCGCCTCTGTCTTCGCCTCTGCCTCTGTCTCGGTCTTTGTCTCCATCTTCGTCTCCGTCTTTGTCTCCGTCTTTGTCACCGTCCTTGTCTCCGTCGTCGCCTTCCTCTTCGTCTGCGACTTTGTCTCCGTCTTTGTCTACGTCTTTGTCTCCGTCTTTGTCTCCGTCTTTGTCTCCGTCTTTGTCACCGTCTTTGTCTCCGTCTGTGTCTGCGTCCATGCCTCCTGCCCTTCTGTCCCGGTCTCTGTCTCCGCCTCTGCCTCTGTCTCTGTCTCTGTCTCAATCTCTGTCTCAATCTCTGTCTCTGTCTCTGTCTCTGTCTCTGTCTCTGTCTGTGTCTGTGTCTCTGTCTCTGTCTCCGCATCGGACTCTGTCTCCGTCTCTGTCTCCGCCTTTGTCTCTGCCTTTGTCTACGTATTTGTCTCTGTCTGTGTCTCCATCTTTGTCTCCGTCTTTGTCTTCCTACTTGTCTCTGTTTTTGTCTCCGTCTTTGCCTCTATCTCTGTCTCTGTCTCTGTCTCCGTCTCTGTCTCTGTCTCGGTCTCTGTCTCCGTCTTTGTCTCCGTCTTTGTCTCCGTCTTCCCTTTCCTCTTTGTTTCCGACTTTGTCTCCGCCTTTGTCTCCTGCCCCTATGTTTCTGTCGCTCTCTCTGTCTCTGTCTGTGTCTCTGTCTCCGTCTCTGTCTCTGTCTCTGTCTCTGTCTCTGTCTCTGTCTCTGTCTCTGTCTCTGTCTCTGTCTCTGTCTCTGTCTCTGTCTCTGTCTCTGTCTCTGTCTCTGTCTCTGTCTCTGTCTCTGTCTCTGTCTCTGTCTCTGTCTCTGTCTCTGTCTCTGTCTCTGTCTCTGTCTCTGTCTCTGTCTCTGTCTCTGTCTCTGTCTCTGTCTCTGTCTCTGTCTCGGTCTCTGTCTCTGTCTCTGTCTCTGTCTCAGTCTCTGTCTCTGTCTCTGTCTCTGTCTCTGTCTCTGTCTTTGTCTCCGTCCTTGTCTGCGTCTTTTTCAGCGTCTTTGTCTCCACCGTCGTCTTCCTCTTCGTCTCCGTCTTTGTCTCCGTCTTTGTCTCCGTCTTTGCCTCCGTCTTTGTCTCAGCCTTTGTTTCCGTCTTTGTCTCCGTCTTTGTCTTCCTACTTGTCTCTGTTTTTGTCTCCGCCTTTGTCTCTATCTCTGTCCCTGACTCTGTCTCTGTCTGTGTCTCTGTCTCTGTCTCTGTCTCTGTCTCTGTCTCTGTCTCTGTCTCTGTCTTTGTATCCGTCTTTATCTTCGTCTTTGTCTCCGTCGTCGTCTTGCTCTTCGTCTCCGTGTTTGTCTCCGTCCTTGTCACCGTCTTTGTCTCCGTATTTGTCGCCGTCTGTGTCTCCATCCTTGTCTCCGTCTTTGTATCCGTCTTTGCCTCCGTCTTTGTCTCAGGCTTTGTCTCCGTCTTTGTCTTCCTACTTGTCTCTGTTTTTGTCTCCGTCTTTGTCTCTATCTCTGTCTCTGTCTCTGTCTCCGTCTCTGTCTCTGTCTCTGTCTCTGTCTCTGTCGCTGTCTCTGTCCCTGTCTCTGTCTCTGTCTCTGCCTCTGTCTCTGTCTCTGTCTCTGTCTCTGTCTCTGTCTCTGTCTCTGTCTCTGTCTCTGTCTCTGTTTCTGTCTCAGCGTGTGTCTCTGTCCCTATCTCTGTCTCTGTCTCTGTTCCCGTCTCTGTCTCCGCCACTGCCTCTGTCTCTGTCTTTGTATCCATCTTTGTCTCCGTCCTTGTCTCCGTCTTTGTCACCGTCTTTGTCTCCGTCGTCGTCTTCCTCCTCGTCTGCGTCTTTATCTCCGTCTTTGTCTACGTCTTTGTCTACTTCTTTCTCTCCGCCTTTGTCTCCGTACATGTCTCCTGCCCCTCTGTCTCGGTCTCTGTCTCATGCGCCTCTGTCTCTGTCTATGTCTCTGTCTCTGTCTGTGTCTCTGTCTCTGTCTCTGCCTCTGTCTCTGTCTCTGTCCCTGTCTCTGTCTCTGTCTCTGTCTCTGTCTCTGCCTCTGTCTCTGTCTCTGTCTCTGTCCCTGTCTCTGTCTCTGTCTTTGTCTCTGTCTCTGTCTCCGTCTCTGTCTCTGTCTCTGTCTCTGTCTCTGTCTCTGTCTCTGTCTCTGTCTCTGTCTCTGTCTCTGTCTCTGTCTCTGTCTCTGTCTCTGTCTCTGTCTCTGTCTCTGTCTCTGTCTCTGTCTCTGTCTCTGTCTCTGTCTCTGTCTCTGTCTCTGTCTCTGTCTCTGTCTCTGTCTCTGTCTCGGTCTCTGTCTCTGTCTCTGTCTCTGTCTCAGTCTCTGTCTCTGTCTCTGTCTCTGTCTCTGTCTCTGTCTCTGTCTTTGTCTCCGTCCTTGTCTGCGTCTTTTTCAGCGTCTTTGTCTCCACCGTCGTCTTCCTCTTCGTCTCCGTCTTTGTCTCCGTCTTTGTCTCCGTCTTTGCCTCCGTCTTTGTCTCAGCCTTTGTTTCCGTCTTTGTCTCCGTCTTTGTCTTCCTACTTGTCTCTGTTTTTGTCTCCGTCTTTGTCTCTATCTCTGTCCCTGACTCTGTCTCTGTCTGTGTCTCTGTCTCTGTCTCTGTCTCTGTCTCTGTCTCTGTCTCTGTCTCTGTCTCTGTCTCTGTCTTTGTATCCGTCTTTATCTTCGTCTTTGTCTCCGTCGTCGTCTTGCTCTTCGTCTCCGTGTTTGTCTCCGTCCTTGTCACCGTCTTTGTCTCCGTATTTGTCGCCGTCTGTGTCTCCATCCTTGTCTCCGTCTTTGTATCCGTCTTTGCCTCCGTCTTTGTCTCAGGCTTTGTCTCCGTCTTTGTCTCCGTCTTTGTCTTCCTACTTGTCTCTGTTTTTGTCTCCGTCTTTGTCTCTATCTCTGTCTCTGTCTCTGTCTCCGTCTCTGTCTCTGTCTCTGTCTCTGTCTCTGTCGCTGTCTCTGTCCCTGTCTCTGTCTCTGTCTCTGCCTCTGTCTCTGTCTCTGTCTCTGTCTCTGTCTCTGTCTCTGTCTCTGTCTCTGTTTCTGTCTCAGCGTCTGTCTCTGTCCCTATCTCTGTCTCTGTCTCTGTTCCCGTCTCTGTCTCCGCCACTGCGTCTGTCTCTGTCTTTGTATCCATCTTTGTCTCCGTCCTTGTCTCCGTCTTTGTCACCGTCTTTGTCTCCGTCGTCGTCTTCCTCCTCGTCTGCGTCTTTATCTCCGTCTTTGTCTACGTCTTTGTCTACTTCTTTCTCTCCGCCTTTGTCTCCGTACATGTCTCCTGCCCCTCTGTCTCGGTCTCTGTCTCATGCGCCTCTGTCTCTGTCTATGTCTCTGTCTCTGTCTGTGTCTCTGTCTCTGTCTCTGCCTCTGTCTCTGTCTCTGTCCCTGTCTCTGTCTCTGTCTCTGTCTCTGTCTCTGCCTCTGTCTCTGTCTCTGTCTCTGTCCCTGTCTCTGTCTCTGTCTTTGTCTCTGTCTCTGCCTCTGTCTCTGTCTCTGTCTCTATCTCTGTCTCTGTCCCTGTCCCTGTCCCTGTCCCTGTCTCTGACTCTGTCTCTGTCTCTGCCTCTGTCTCTGTCCCTGTCTGTCTCTGTCTCTGTTCTGTCTCTGTCTCCGCCTTTGTCTCCGTCTCTGTCTCTGTCGTCATCTTCCTCTTCGCCACCGTCTTTGACACCGTCTTTGTCTCCGTCTCTGTCTCCGTCTTTGTCTCCGTCTTCGTCTCCGTCTTTGCCTCCGTTTTTGTCTCCGTATTTGTCTCCGTCTGTGTCTCCATCTTTGTCTCCGCCTTTGTCTCCGTCTTTGCCTCCGTCTTGGTCTCGGTCTCTGTCTCCGTCTTCGTCTCCGTCTTTGTGTCCGTCTTTGTCTCCGTCTTTGTCTCCGTCTTCGTTTTCCTCTTTGCCTCCGTTTTTGTCTCCGTATTTGTCTCTGTCTGTGTCTCCATCTTTGTCTCCGCCTTTGTCTCTGTCTCTGCCTCTGTCTCTGTCCCTATCTCTGTCTCTGTCTCTGTTCCCGCCTCTGTCTTCGCCTCTGCCTCTGTCTCGGTCTTTGTCTCCATCTTTGTCTCCGTCTTTGTCTCCGTCTTTGTCACCGTCCTTGTCTCCGTCGTCGCCTTCCTCTTCGTCTGCGACTTTGTCTCCGTCTTTGTCTCCGTCTGTGTCTCCGTCCATGTCTCCTGCCCTTCTGTCTCGGCCTCTGTCTCTGTCTGTGTCTCCATCTTTGTCTCCGCCTTTGTCTCTGTCTCAGCCTCTGTGTCTGTCCCTATCTCTGTCTCTGTCTCTGTTCCCGTCTCTGTCTCCGTCTCTGCCTCTGTCTCTGTCTCTGTCTCTGTCTCTGTCTCTCTCTCTGTCTCTGACTCTGTCTCTCCCTCTGTCCCTATCTCTGTCTCTGTCTCTGTCTCTGTTCCCGTCTCTGTCTCCGCCTCTGCCTCTGTCTCTGTCTCTGTCTTTGTCTCCATCTTTGTCTCCGTCTTTGCCTCCGTCTATGTTTCCGTATTTGTCTCCGTCTGTGTCTCCGTCTTTGTCCCCGCCTTTGCCTCCGTCTTTGTCTCCGTAGTTGTCTCCGTCTGTGTCTCTATCTTTGTCTCCGACTTTGTCTCCGTCCTTGTCTCCGTCGTCGTCTTCCTCCACGTCTCCGTGTTTGTCTCCGTCATTGTCACCGCCTTTGTCTCCGTCTTTGTCTCCGTCCATGTCGCCTGCCCCTCTGTCTCTGTCTCTGTCTCTGTGTGTGTCTCTGTCTCTGTCTCTGCCTCTGTATCGGTTTCTGTCTCTGTCTCTGTCTCTGTCTCTGTCTCTGTCTCTGCCTCTGCCTCTGTCTCTGTCTCTGCCTCTGTCTCTGTCCCTATCTCTGTCTCTGTCTCTGTTCCCGCCTGTGTCTCCGCCTCTGCCTCTCTCTCTGTCTTTGTCTCCATCTTCGTCTCCGTCTTTGTGTCCGGCTTTGTCACCGTCCTTGTCTCCGTCGTCGCCTTCCTCTTCGCCTGCGACTTTGTCTCCGTCTTTGTCTACGTCTTTGTCTCCGTCTGTGTCTCCGTCCATGTCTCCTGCCCTTTTGTCTCGGTCTCTGTCTCTGTCTTTGTCTCCGTCTCTGTCTCTGTCTCTGCCTCTGTCTGTCTCTGTCTCTGTCTCTGTCTCTGTCTCTGTCTTTGTATCCGTCTTTATCTTCGTCTTTGTCTCCGTCGTCGTCTTGCTCTTCGTCTCCGTGTTTGTCTCCGTCCTTGTCACCGTCTTTGTCTCCGTATTTGTCGCCGTCTGTGTCTCCATCCTTGTCTCCGTCTTTGTCTCCGTCTTTGCCTCCGTCTTTGTCTCAGGCTTTGTCTCCGTCTTTGTCTCCGTCTTTGTCTTCCTACTTGTCTCTGTTTTTGTCTCCGTCTTTGTCTCTATCTCTGTCTCTGTCTCTGTCTCCGTCTCTGTCTCTGTCTCTGTCTCTGTCTCTGTCGCTGTCTCTGTCCCTGTCTCTGTCTCTGTCTCTGCCTCTGTCTCTGTCTCTGTCTCTGTCTCTGTCTCTGTCTCTGTCTCTGTCTCTGTCTCTGTCTCTGTCTCTGTCTCTGTTTCTGTCTCAGCGTCTGTCTCTGTCCCTATCTCTGTCTCTGTCTCTGTTCCCGTCTCTGTCTCCGCCACTGCCTCTGTCTCTGTCTTTGTATCCATCTTTGTCTCCGTCTTTGTCTCCGTCTTTGTCACCGTCTTTGTCACCGTCTTTGTCTCCGTCGTCGTCTTCCTCTTCGTCTGCGTCTTTATCTCCGTCTTTGTCTACGTCTTTGTCTACTTCTTTCTCTCCGCCTTTGTCTCCGTACATGTCTCCTGCCCCTCTGTCTCGGTCTTTGTCTCATGCGCCTCTGTCTCTGTCTATGTCTCTGTCTCTGTCTGTGTCTCTGTCTCTGTCTCTGCCTCTGTCTCTGTCTCTGTCCCTGTCCCTGTCTCTGTCTCTGTCTCTGTCTCTGTCTCTGTCTCTGTCTCTGTCTCTGTCTCTGTCCCTGTCTCTGTCTCTGTCTTTGTCTCTGTCTCTGCCTCTGTCTCTGTCTCTGTCTCTATCTCTGTCTCTGTCCCTGTCCCTGTCCCTGTCCCTGTCTCTGACTCTGTCTCTGTCTCTGCCTCTGTCTCTGTCCCTGTCTCTGTCTCTGTCTCTGTTCTGTCTCTGTCTCCGCCTTTGTCTCCGTCTCTGTCTCTGTCGTCATCTTCCTCTTCGTCACCGTCTTTGACACCGTCTTTGTCTCCGTCTTTGTCTCCGTCTTTGTCTCCGTCTTCGTCTCCGTCTTTGCCTCCGTTTTTTTCTCCGTATTTGTCTCCGTCTGTGTCTCCATCTTTGTCTCCGCCTTTGTCTCCGTCTTTGTCTCCGTCCGTGTCTCCTGCCGCTCTGTCAAAGTCTTTGTCTCATGCGCGTCTCTCTCTGTCTCTCTCTGTCTCTGTCTCTGTCTCTGTCTCCGACTCTGTCTCTGTCTCTGTCTCTGTCTCTGTCTCTGTCTCTGTCTCTGTCTCTGTCTCTGTCTCTGTCTCTGTCTCTGTCTCTGTCTCTGTCCCTGTCTCTGTCTCTGTCTTTGTCTCTGTCTCTGCCTCTGTCTCTGTCTCTGTCTCTATCTCTGTCTCTGTCCCTGTCCCTGTCCCTGTCCCTGTCTCTGACTCTGTCTCTGTCTCTGTCTCTGTCTCTGTCCCTGTCTCTGTCTCTGTCTCTGTTCTGTCTCTGTCTCCGCCTTTGTCTCCGTCTCTGTCTCCGTCGTCATCTTCCTCTTCGTCACCGTCTTTGACACCGTCTTTGTCTCCGTCTTTGTCTCCGTCTTTGTCTCCGTCTTCGTCTCCGTCTTTGCCTCCGTTTTTGTCTCCGTATTTGTCTCTGTCTGTGTCTCCATCTTTGTCTCCGCCTTTGTCTCCGTCTTTGCCTCCGTCTTGGTCTCGGTCTCTGTCTCCGTCTTCGTCTCCGTCTTTGTGTCCGTCTTTGTCACCGTCCTTGTCTCCGTCGTCGCCTTCCTCTTCGCCTGCGACTTTGTCTCCGTCTTTGTCTACGTCTTTGTCTCCGTCTGTGTCTCCGTGCATGTCTCCTGCCCTTCTGTCTCTGTCTCTGTCTCTGTCTCTGTCTCTGTCTCTGTCTCTGTCTCTGTCTCTGTCTCTGTCTCTGTCTCTGTCTCTGTCTCTGTCTCTGTCTCTGTCTCTGTCTCTGTCTCTGTCTCTGTCTCTGTCTCTGTCTCAGTCTCTGTCTCTGTCTCTGTCTCTGTCTCTGTCTCTGTCTCTGTCTCTGTCTTTGTCTCCGTCCTTGTCTGCGTCTTTTTCAGCGTCTTTGTCTCCACCGTCGTCTTCCTCTTCGTCTCCGTCTTTGTCTCCGTCTTTGTCTCCGTCTTTGCCTCCGTCTTTGTCTCAGCCTTTGTTTCCGTCTTTGTCTCCGTCTTTGTCTTCCTACTTGTCTCTGTTTTTGTCTCCGTCTTTGTCTCTATCTCTGTCCCTGACTCTGTCTCTGTCTGTGTCTCTGTCTCTGTCTATGTCTCTGTCTCTGTCTCTGTCTCTGTTCCCGCCTCTGTCTCTGCCTCTGCCTCTGTCTCTGTCTCTGTCTCAATCTCTGTCTCAATCTCTGTCTCTGTCTCTGTCTCTGTTCCCGTCTCTGTCTCTGTCTCTGTGTCTCTGTCTCTGTCTCTGCCTCTGTCTCTGTCTCTGCCTCTGTCTCTGTCCCTATCTCTGTCTCTGTCTCTGTTCCCGCCTCTGTCTTCGCCTCTGCCTCTGTCTGGGTCTTTGTCTCCATCTTCGTCTCCGTCTTTGTCTCCGTCTTTGTCACCGTCCTTGTCTCCGTCGTCGCCTTCCTCTTCGTCTGCGACTTTGTCTCCGTCTTTGTCTACGTCTTTGTCTCCGTCTTTGTCTCCGTCTTTGTCTTCCTACTTGTCTCTGTTTTTGTCTCCGTCTTTGTCTCTATCTCTGTCTCTGTCTCTGTCTCTGTCTCTTCTTTGTCACCGTCTTTGTCTCCGTCTTTGTCTCCGTCCATGTCTCCTGCCCCTCTGTCTCGGTCTTTGTCTCATGCGCCTCTGTCTCTGTCTATGTCTCTGTCTCTGTCTGTGTCTCTGTCTCTGTCTCTGCCTCTGTCTCTGTCTCTGTCCCTGTCCCTGTCTCTGTCTCTGTCTCTGTCTCTGTCTCTGTCTCTGTCTCTGTCTCTGTCTCTGTCCCTGTCTCTGTCTCTGTCTTTGTCTCTGTCTCTGCCTCTGTCTCTGTCTCTGTCTCTATCTCTGTCTCTGTCCCTGTCCCTGTCCCTGTCCCTGTCTCTGACTCTGTCTCTGTCTCTGTCTCTGTCTCTGTCTCTGTCTCTGTCTCTGTCTCTGTCTCTGTCTCTGTCTCTGTCTCTGTCTCTGTCTCTGTCTCTGTCTCTGTCTCTGTCTCTGTCTCTGTCTCTGTCTCTGTCTCTGTCTCTGTCTCTGTCTCTGTCTCTTCTTTGTCACCGTCTTTGTCTCCGTCTTTGTCTCCGTCCATGTCTCCTGCCCCTCTGTCTCGGTCTTTGTCTCATGCGCCTCTGTCTCTGTCTGTGTCTCTGTCTCTGTCTCTGTCTGTGTCTGTGTCTCTGTCTCTGTCTCCGCATCGGACTCTGTCTCCGTCTCTGTCTCCGCCTTTGTCTCTGCCTATGTCTCCGTATTTGTCTCTGTCTGTGTCTCCATCTTTGTCTCCGTCTTTGTCTCAGTCTTTGTCTCCGTCTTTGTCTCCGTCTTTGTCTTCCTACTTGTCTCTGTTTTTGTCTCCGTCTTTGCCTCTATCTCTGTCTCTGTCTCTGTCTCCGTCTCTGTCTGTGTCTCTGTCTCTGTCGCTGTCTCTGTCCCTGTCTCTGTCTCTGTCTCTGTCTCTCTCTCTCTCTCTGTCTCTGTCTCTGTCTCTGTCTGTGTCTCTGTCTCTGTCTCTGTCTCTGCCTCTGTCTCTGTCTCTGTGTCTTTGTCTCTGTCTCTGCCTCTGTCTCTGTCTCTGTCTCTGTCTCTGTCTCTGTCTCTGTCTCTGCCTCTGTCTCTGTCCCTATCTCTGTCTCTGTCTCTGTTCCCGCCTCTGTCTTCGCCTCTGCCTCTGTCTCGGTCTTTGTCTCCATCTTTGTCTCCGTCTTTGTCTCCGTCTTTGTCACCGTCCTTGTCTCCGTCGTCGCCTTCCTCTTCGTCTGCGACTTTGTCTCCGTCTTTGTCTACGTCTTTGTCTCCGTCTGTGTCTCCGTCCATGTCTCCTGCCCTTCTGTCTCGGCCTCTGTCTCTGTCTTTGTCTCCGTCTCTGTCTCCACCTCTGTCTCTGTCCCTGTCTCTGTCTCTGCCTCTGTCTCTGTCTCTGTCTCAGCCTCCGTGTCTGTCCCTATCTCTCTCTCTGTCTCTGTTCCCGTCTCTGTCTCCGTCTCTGCCTCTGTCTCTGTCTCTGTCTCTGTCTCTGTCTCTCTCTCTGTCTCTGACTCTGTCTGTCCCTCTGTCCCTATCTCTGTCTCTGTCTTTGTCTCCATCTTTGTCTCCGTCTTTGCCTCCGTCTTTGTTTCCGTATTTGTCTCCGTCTGTGTCTCCGTCTTTGTCCCCGCCTTTGCCTCCGTCTTTGTCTCTGTAGTTGTCTCCGTCTGTGTCTCTATCTTTGTCTCCGACTTTGTCTCCGTCCTTGTCTCCGTCGTCGTCTTCCTCCACGTCTCCGTGTTTGTCTCCGTCTTTGTCACCGCCTTTGTATCCGTCTTTGTCTCCGTCCATGTCGCCTGCCCCTCTGTCTCTGTCTCTGTCTCTGTGTGTGTCTCTGTCTCTGTCTCTGCCTCTGTATCGGATTCTGTCTCTGTCTCTGTCTCTGTCTCCGTCTCTGTCTCTGCCTCTGCCTCTGTCTCTGTCTCTGCCTCTGTCTCTGTCCCTATCTCTGTCTCTGTCTCTGTTCCCGCCTGTGTCTCCGCCTCTGCCTCTCTCTCTGTCTTTGTCTCCATCTTCGTCTCCGTCTTTGTGTCCGGCTTTGTCACCGTCCTTGTCTCCGTCGTCGCCTTCCTCTTCGCCTGCGACTTTGTCTCCGTCTTTGTCTACGTCTTTGTCTCCGTCTGTGTCTCCGTCCATGTCTCCTGCCCTTCTGCCTCCGTCTTTGTCTCTGTCTCTGTCTCTGTCTCTGTCGCTGTCTCTGTCCCTGTCTCTGTCTCTGTCTCTGTCTCCGTCCCTGTCTCTGTCTCTGTCTCTGTTCTGTCTCTGTCTCTGTCCTTGTCTCTGTCTCTGCCTCTGTCTCTGTCTCTGTCTCTATCTCTGTCTCTGTCCCTGTCCCTGTCCCTGTCCCTGTTTCTGACTCTGTCTCTGTCTCTGTCTCTGTCTCTGTCCCTGTCTCTGTCTCTGTCTCTGTTCTGTCTCTGTCTCCGCCTTTGTCTCCGTCTCTGTCTCCGTCGTCGTCTTCCTCTTCGTCACCGTCTTTGACACCGTCTTTGTCTCCGTCTTTGTCTCCGTCTTTGTCTCCGTCTTCGTCTCCGTCTTTGCCACCGTTTTTGTCTCCGTATTTGTCTCTGTCTGTGTCTCCATCTTTGTCTCCGCCTTTGTCTCCGTCTTTGCCTCCGTCTTGGTCTCGGTCTCTGTCTCCGTCTTCGTCTCCGTCTTTGTGTCCGTCTTTGTCTCCGTCTTTGTCTCCGTCTTCGTTTTCCTCTTTGTTTCCGACCTTGCCACCGCCTTTATCTCCTGCCCCTCTGTTTCTGTCGCTCCCTCTGTCTCTGTTTCTGTCTCTGTCTCTGTCTCTGTCTCTGTCTCTGTCCCTGTCTCTGTCTCTGTCTCTGTGTCTGTCCCTGTCTCTGTCTCTGTCTCTGTCTCTGTCTCTGTCTCAGCCTCTGTCTCTGTCTCTATCTCTGTCTCTGTCTCTGTACCCGTCTCTGTCTCCGCCACTGCCTCTGTCTCTGTCTTTGTCTCCATCTTTGTCTCCGTCTTTGTCTCCGTCTTTGTCACCGTCTTTGTCTCCGTCGTCGTCTTCCTCTTCGTCTGCGTCTTTGTCTTAGTCTTTGTCTCCGTCTTTGTCTCCGTCTTTGTCTTCCTACTTGTCCCTGTTTTTGTCTCCGTCTTTGTCTCCGACTTTGTCTCCGTCTTTGTCTTCCTACTTGTCTCTGTTTTTGTCTCCGTCTTTGTCTCTATCTCTGTCCCTGTCCCTGTCTCTGTCTGTGTCTCTGTCTCTGTCTTTGTCTCTGTCTCTGTCTCTGTCCCTCTCTCTGTCTCTGTCTCTCTCTCCGCCCCTATCTCTGTCTCTGTCTCTGTCACCGTCTTTGTCTCCGTCGTCGCCTTCCTCTTCGACTGCGTCTTTGTCTCCGTCTTTGTCTACGTCTTTGTCTACGTCTTTGTCTCCGCCTTTGTCTCCGTCCATGTCTGCGCCTTTGTCTCCTTCCATGTCTCCTGCCCCTCTGTCTCGGTCTTTGTCTCATGCGCCCCTATCTCTGTCTATGTCTCTGTCTCTGTCTGTGTCTCTGTCTCTGTCTGTGCCTCTGCATCGGTATCTGTCTCATTCTTTGTCTTCGTCTTTGCCTCTGTCATTTTCTCCGTCTTTGTCTCCTGCCCCTCTGTCTCCGTCTGTCTCTTTCCCTCTGTCTCTGTCCCTGTCCCTGTCCCTGTCCCTGTCCCTGTCTCTGTCTCTGTCTCTTTCTCTGTCTCTGTATCTGTCTCTGTGTCTGCCTCTGTCTCTGTCTCTGTCTCTGTCTCTGTCTCTGTCTCTGTCCCTGTCTCTGTCTCTGTCTTTGTCTCTGTCTCTGCCTCTGTCTCTGTCTCTGTCTCTATCTCTGTCTCTGTCCCTGTCCCTGTCCCTGTCCCTGTCTCTGACTCTGTCTCTGTCTCTGTCCCTGTCTCTGTCTCTGTCTCTGTTCTGTCTCTGTCTCCGCCTTTGTCTCCGTCTCTGTCTCCGTCGTCATCTTCCTCTTCGTCACCGTCTTTGACACCGTCTTTGTCTCCGTCTTTGTCTCCGTCTTTGTCTCCGTCTTTGTCACCGTCTTTGCCTCCGTCTTTGTCTCCGTCTTTGCCTCCGTCTTTGTCTCAGTCTTTGTCTCCGTCTTTGTCTCCGTCTTTGTCTTCCTACTTGTCTCTGTTTCTGTCTCCGTCTTTGTCTACGACTTTGTCTCTATCTCTGTCTCTGTCTCTGTCTCTGTCTCCGGCTCTGTCTCTGTCTCTGTCTCTGTCTCCGTCTCTGTCTCTGTCTCTGTCTCTGTCTCTGTCTTTGTCTCCGTCCTTGTCTGCGTCTTTTTCAGCGTCTTTGTCTCCACCGTCGTCTTCCTCTTCGTCTCCGTCTTTGTCTCCGTCTTTGTCTCCGTCTTTGCCTCCGTCTTTGTCTCAGCCTTTGTCACCGTCTTTGTCTCCGTCTTTGTCTTCCTACTTGTCTCTGTTTTTGTCTCCGTCTTTGTCTCTATCTCTGTCCCTGTCCCTGTCTCTGTCTGTGTCTCTGCCTCTGTCTTTGTCTCTGTCTCTGTCTCTGTCTCTGTCTCTGTTTCTGTCTCTGTCTCTGTCTCTGTCTCTGTTCCCGCCTCTGTCTCCGCCTCTGCCTCTGTCTCTGTCTCTGTCTCAATCTCTGTCTCAATCTCTGTCTCTGTCTCTGTCTCTGTTCCCGTCTCTGTCTCTGTCTCTGTGTCTCTGTCTGTGTCTGTGTCTCTGCCTCTGTCTCCGCATCGGACTCTGTCTCCGTCTCTGTCTCCGCCTTTGTCTCTGCCTTTGTCTCCGTATTTGTCTCTGTCTGTGTCTCCATCTTTGTCTCCGTCTTTGTATCCGTCTTTGCCTCCGTCTTTGTCTCAGTCTTTGTCTCCGTCTTTGTCTCCGTCTTTGTCTTCCTACTTGTCTCTGTTTCTGTCTCCGTCTTTGTCTACGACTTTGTCTCTATCTCTGTCTCTGTCTCTGTCTCTGTCTCCGGCTCTGTCTCTGTCTCTGTCTCTGTCTCCGTCTCTGTCTCTGTCTCTGTCTCTGTCTCTGTCTTTGTCTCCGTCCTTGTCTGCGTCTTTTTCAGCGTCTTTGTCTCCACCGTCGTCTTCCTCTTCGTCTCCGTCTTTGTCTCCGTCTTTGTCTCCGTCTTTGCCTCCGTCTTTGTCTCAGCCTTTGTCTCCGTCTTTGTCTCCGTCTTTGTCTTCCTACTTGTCTCTGTTTTTGTCTCCGTCTTTGTCTCTATCTCTGCCCTGTCTCTGTCTCTGTCTGTGTCTCTGTCTCTGTCTTTGTCTCTGTCTCTGTCTCTGTCTCTGTCTCTGTCTCTGTTCCCGCCTCTGTCTCCGCCTCTGCCTCTGTCTCTGTCTCTGTCTCAATCTCTGTCTCAATCTCTGTCTCTGTCTCTGTCTCTGTCTCTGTTCCCGTCTCTGTCTCTGTCTCTGTCCCTGTCCCTGTCCCTGTCCCTGTCTCTGACTCTGTCTCTGTCTCTGTCCCTGTCTCTGTCTCTGTCTCTGTTCTGTCTCTGTCTCCGCCTTTGTCTCCGTCTCTGTCTCCGTCGTCATCTTCCTCTTCGTCACCGTCTTTGACACCGTCTTTGTCTCCGTCTTTGTCTCAGCCTTTGTCGCCGTCTTTGTCTCCGTCTTTGCCTCTGTCTTTGTCTCCGTCTTTGTATCCGTCTTTGCCTCCGTCTTTGTCTCTATCTCTGTCTCTGTCTCTGTCTCTGTCTCCGGCTCTGTCTCTGTCTCTGTCTCTGTCTCAGTCTCTGTCTCTGTCTCTGTCTCTGTCTCTGTCTTTGTCTCCGTCCTTGTCTGCGTCTTTTTCAGCGTCTTTGTCTCCACCGTCGTCTTCCTCTTCGTCTCCGTCTTTGTCTCCGTCTTTGTCTCCGTCTTTGCCTCCGTCTTTGTCTCAGCCTTTGTCTCCGTCTTTGTCTCCGTCTTTGTCTTCCTACTTGTCTCTGTTTTTGTCTCCGTCTTTGTCTCTATCTCTGTCCCTGTCCCTGTCTCTGTCTGTGTCTCTGTCTCTGTCTTTGTCTCTGTCTCTGTCTCTGTCTCTGTCTCTGTCTCTGTCTCTGTCTCTGTTCCCGCCTCTGTCTCCGCCTCTGCCTCTGTCTCTGTCTCTGTCTCAATCTCTGTCTCAATCTCTGTCTCTGTCTCTGTCTCTGTTCCCGTCTCTGTCTCTGTCTCTGTGTCTCTGTCTGTGTCTGTGTCTCTGTCTCTGTCTCCGCATCGGACTCTGTCTCCGTCTCTGTCTCCGCCTTTGTCTCTGCCTTTGTCTCCGTATTTGTCTCTGTCTGTGTCTCCATCTTTGTCTCCGTCTTTGTATCCGTCTTTGCCTCCGTCTTTGTCTCAGTCTTTGTCTCCGTCTTTGTCTCCGTCTTTGTCTTCCTACTTGTCTCTGTTTCTGTCTCCGTCTTTGTCTCCGACTTTGTCTCTATCTCTGTCTCTGTCTCTGTCTCTGTCTCCGGCTCTGTCTCTGTCTCTGTCTCTGTCTCCGTCTCTGTCTCTGTCTCTGTCTCTGTCTCTGTCTTTGTCTCCGTCCTTGTCTGCGTCTTTTTCAGCGCCTTTGTCTCCACCGTCGTCTTCCTCTTCGTCTCCGTCTTTGTCTCCGTCTTTGTCTCCGTCTTTGCCTCCGTCTTTGTCTCAGCCTTTGTCTCCGTCTTTGTCTCCGTCTTTGTCTTCCTACTTGTCTCTGTTTTTGTCTCCGTCTTTGTCTCTATCTCTGCCCTGTCTCTGTCTCTGTCTGTGTCTCTGTCTCTGTCTTTGTCTCTGTCTCTGTCTCTGTCTCTGTCTCTGTCTCTGTTCCCGCCTCTGTCTCCGCCTCTGCCTCTGTCTCTGTCTCTGTCTCAATCTCTGTCTCAATCTCTGTCTCTGTCTCTGTCTCTGTCTCTGTTCCCGTCTCTGTCTCTGTCTCTGTGTCTCTGTCTCTGTCTCTGCCTCTGTCTCTGTCTCTGCCTCTGTCTCTGTCCCTATCTCTGTCTCTGTCTCTGTTCCCGCCTCTGTCTTCGCCTCTGCCTCTGTCTCGGTCTTTGTCTCCATCTTCGTCTCCGTCTTTGTCTCCGTCTTTGTCACCGTCCTTGTCTCCGTCGTCGCCTTCCTCTTCGTCTGCGACTTTGTCTCCGTCTTTGTCTACGTCTCTGTCTCTGTCTCTGCCCCTGTCCCTCTCCCTGTCACTGTCGCTGTCTCTGTCCCAGTCTCTTTCTATGCCTCTGTCTCTTTCTCTGTCTCTGTCTCTGTCTCTGTCTCTGCCGCTGTCTCTGTCTCTGTCTCAGTCTCTGTCTCTGTCTCCGTCTCTGTCTCTGTCTCTGTCACTGCCTCTGTCTCTGTCCCCGTATCTGTCTCTGTCTCTGTTTCTGTCTCTGTCTCTGTCTCTGTCTCTGTCTCTGTCTCTGTCTCTGTCTCTGTCTCAGACTCTGCCTCCGTCTCTTTGTTTGTCTCTGCCTCTGCCTCCGTCTCTGTCTCTGTCTCCGTCTCCGTCTCCATCTTTGTCTCTGTCTCTGCCTCACTTTCTATCTCTGTCTCTGTCTCTGCCTCCGTCTCTGTCTCCGTCAGTGTCTCTGTCTCTGTCTCTGGGTCTCTGTCTATGTGTCTCTGCCTCTGTCTCTTTGCCTCTGTCTCTGCATCTCTGTCTCTGTCTCTGTCTCTGTCCCTCTCTCTGCCTCCGTCTCTGAGTCTGTCTCTGTCTCTGTCTCAGTCTCTGTCTCTGTCTCTGTCTCTGTCTCTGTCTCTGTCTCTGCCTCCGTCTCTGTGTCTGTCTCTGCCTCTATCTCCGTCTCTGTCTCTGTCTCTGTGTCTCTGTCTCTGCATCTCTGTCTCTGTGTCTCCGTCTCTGTGTCTCTTCCTCTGTCATTGTGTCTCGGTCTCTGTGAATCTCTCTGTCTCTGTCTCTGGGTCTCTGTCTGAGTGTCTCTGCCTCTGACTCTTTGTCTCTGTATCAGTTTCTCTGCCTCCGTGCCTATGTCTCTGTGTCTCTGTCTCAGTCTCTGTCTCTGTCTCTGTCTCTGTCCCTGTCCCTCTCCCTGTCACTGTCGCTGTCTCTGTCCCTGTCTCTTTCTATGCCTCTGTCTCTGTCTCTGTCTCCGTCTCTGTCTCTGTCTCTGTCTCTGTCTCTGTCTCTGTCCCTGTCCCTCTCCCTGTCACTGTCGCTGTCTCTGTCCCTGTCTCTTTCTATGCCTCTGTCTCTGTCTCTGTCTCTGTCTCTGTCTCTGCCCCTGTCCCTCTCCCTGTCACTGTCGCTGTCTCTGTCCCAGTCTCTTTCTATGCCTCTGTCTCTTTCTCTGTCTCTGTCTCTGTCTCTGTCTCTGCCTCTGTCTCAGTCTCTGTCTCTGCCTCTGTCTCTGTCTCTGTCTCCGTCCCTGGCTCTGTCTCTGCCTCTGTCTCTGTCCCCGTATCTGTCTCTGTCTCTGTTTCTGTCTCTGTCTCTGTCTCTGTCTCTGTCTCTGTCTCTGTCTCTGTCTCTGTCTCAGACTCTGCCTCCGTCTCTTTGTTTGTCTCTGCCTCTGCCTCCGTCTCTGTCTCTGTCTCCGTCTCCGTCTCCATCTTTGTCTCTGTCTCTGCCTCACTTTCTATCTCTGTCTCTGTCTCTGCCTCCGTCTCTGTCTCCGTCAGTGTCTCTGTCTCTGTCTCTGTCTCTGTCTCTGTCTCTGCCTCTGTCGCTGTCTCTCCCTCTGTCTCTGTCTCTGTCTCTGTCTCTGTCTCTGTCTCTGTCTCTGTCTCTGGGTCTCTGTCTGTGTGTCTCTGCCTCTGTCTCTTTGTCTCTGTCTCTGCATCGCTGCATCCGTGCCTATGTCTCTATGTCTCTGTCTCTGTCTCTGTCTATGTCTCTGTGTCTGTCTCTGTCTCTGTCTCTGTCTCCGTCTCTGTCTCTGTCTCTGTCTCTGCCTCTGTCCCTGTCTCTGTCTCTGTCGCTGTCTCTGTCTCTGTCTGTGCCTCTGTCTCTGTCTCCGTCCCTGACTCTGCCGCTGTCTCTGTCTCTGTCTCAGTCTCTGTCTCTGTCTCCGTCTCTGTCTCTGTCTCTGTCACTGCCTCTGTCTCTGTCCCCGTATCTGTCTCTGTCTCTGTTTCTGTCTCTGTCTCTGTCTCTGTCTCTGTCTCTGTCTCTGTCTCTGTCTCTGTCTCAGACTCTGCCTCCGTCTCTTTGTTTGTCTCTGCCTCTGCCTCCGTCTCTGTCTCTGTCTCCGTCTCCGTCTCCATCTTTGTCTCTGTCTCTGCCTCACTTTCTATCTCTGTCTCTGTCTCTGCCTCCGTCTCTGTCTCCGTCAGTGTCTCTGTCTCTGTCTCTGGGTCTCTGTCTATGTGTCTCTGCCTCTGTCTCTTTGCCTCTGTCTCTGCATCTCTGTCTCTGTCTCTGTCTCTGTCCCTCTCTCTGCCTCCGTCTCTGAGTCTGTCTCTGTCTCTGTCTCAGTCTCTGTCTCTGTCTCTGTCTCTGTCTCTGTCTCTGTCTCTGCCTCCGTCTCTGTGTCTGTCTCTGCCTCTATCTCCGTCTCTGTCTCTGTCTCTGTGTCTCTGTCTCTGCATCTCTGTCTCTGTGTCTCCGTCTCTGTGTCTCTTCCTCTGTCATTGTGTCTCGGTCTCTGTGAATCTCTCTGTCTCTGTCTCTGGGTCTCTGTCTGAGTGTCTCTGCCTCTGACTCTTTGTCTCTGTATCAGTTTCTCTGCCTCCGTGCCTATGTCTCTGTGTCTCTGTCTCAGTCTCTGTCTCTGTCTCTGTCTCTGTCCCTGTCCCTCTCCCTGTCACTGTCGCTGTCTCTGTCCCTGTCTCTTTCTATGCCTCTGTCTCTGTCTCTGTCTCCGTCTCTGTCTCTGTCTCTGTCTCTGTCTCTGTCTCTGTCCCTGTCCCTCTCCCTGTCACTGTCGCTGTCTCTGTCCCTGTCTCTTTCTATGCCTCTGTCTCTGTCTCTGTCTCTGTCTCTGTCTCTGCCCCTGTCCCTCTCCCTGTCACTGTCGCTGTCTCTGTCCCAGTCTCTTTCTATGCCTCTGTCTCTTTCTCTGTCTCTGTCTCTGTCTCTGTCTCTGCCTCTGTCTCAGTCTCTGTCTCTGCCTCTGTCTCTGTCTCTGTCTCCGTCCCTGGCTCTGT
Source organism: Megachile willughbiella (assembly GCA_945859595.2). Classification (NCBI taxonomy): domain Eukaryota; kingdom Metazoa; phylum Arthropoda; class Insecta; order Hymenoptera; family Megachilidae; genus Megachile; species Megachile willughbiella. The sequence continues at coordinate 1,465,570 of CAMAOD020000271.1, forward strand.
CTCTGCCTCTGTCTCCGTCTCTGTCTCTGTCTCTGCTTCTATCTCCGTCTCCGTCTCTGTCTCTGTCTCTGTCTCAATCTCAGTCTCTGTCTCTGTCTCTGTCTCTGTCTCTGTCTCTGCCTCCGTCTCTGTGTCTTTCTCTGCCTCTGTCTGCGTCTCTGTCTCTGTCTCTGTCTCCGTCTCCCTCTCCGTCTCCATCTCTGTCTCTGTCTCTGTCTCTCTTTCTATCTCTGTCTCTGTCTCTGTCTCTGTCTCTGTCTCTGTCCCTGTCCCTCTCCCTGTCACTGTCGCTGTCTCTGTCCCTGTCTCTTTCTATGCCTCTGTCTCTGTCTCTGTCTCCGTCTCTGTCTCTGTCTCTGTCTCTGTCTCTGTCTCTGTCTCTGTCTCTGTCTCTGCCTCTGTCTCTGCCCTGTCTCTATCTCTGTCTCTGTCGCTGTCTCTGCCTCTGTCTCAGTCTCTGTCTCTGCCTCTGTCTCTGTCTCTGTCTCCGTCCCTGGCTCTGTCTCTGCCTCTGTCTCCGTCTCTGTCTCTGTCTCTGCTTCTACCTCCGTCTCCGTCTCTGTCTCTGTCTCTGTCTCTATCTCAGTCTCTGTCTCTGTCTCTGTCTCTGTCTCTGCCTCCGTCTCTGTGTCTTTCTCTGCCTCTGTCTGCGTCTCTGTCTCTGTCTCTGTCTCTGTCTGTGTCTCTGTCTCAATCTCTGTCTCGGTCTTTGTCTCCGTCTCTGTCTCTGTCTCTGTTTCTGTCTCTGTCTCTGTCTCTGTCTCTGTCTCTGTCTCTGTCTCTGTCTCTGTCTCTGTCTCTGTCTCCGTCTCTGTCTCTGTCTCTGTCTCTGTCTCTGTCTCTGTCTCTGTCTCTGTCTCTGTCTCTGTCTCTGTCTCTGCCTCTGTCTCTGCCCTGTCTCTATCTCTGTCTCTGTCGCTGTCTCTGCCTCTGTCTCAGTCTCTGTCTCTGCCTCTGTCTCTGTCTCTGTCTCCGTCCCTGGCTCTGTCTCTGCCTCTGTCTCCGTCTCTGTCTCTGTCTCTGCTTCTATCTCCGTCTCCGTCTCTGTCTCTGTCTCTGTCTCTATCTCAGTCTCTGTCTCTGTCTCTGTCTCTGTCTCTGTCTCTGCCTCCGTCTCTGTGTCTTTCTCTGCCTCTGTCTGCGTCTCTGTCTCTGTCTCTGTCTCTGTCTCTGTCTCTGCCTCCGTCTCTGTGTCTGTCTCTGCCTCTATCTCCGTCTCTGTCTCTGTCTCTGTGTCTCTGTCTCTGAATCTCTGTCTCTGTGTCTCCGTCTCTGTGTCTCTTCCTCTGTCATTGTGTCTCGGTCTCTGTGAATCTCTCTGTCTGTGTCTGTGTGTCTCTGTCTCTGGGTCTCTGTCTGAGTGTCTCTGCCTCAGACTCTTTGTCTCTGTATCAGTTTCTCTGTCTCCGTGCCTATGTCTCTGTGTCTCTGTCTCAGTGTCTGTCTCTGTCTCTGTCTCTGTCCCTGTCCCTCTCACTGTCACTGTCGCTGTCTCTGTCCCTGTCTCTTTCTATGCCTCTGTCTCTGTCTCTGTCTCCGTCTCTGTCTCTGTCTCTGTCTCTGTCTCTGCCTCTGTCTCTGTCCCTGTCCCTCTCCCTGTCACTGTCGCTGTCTCTGTCCCTGTCTCTTTCTATGCCTCTGTCTCTGTCTCTGTCTCCGTCTCTGTTTCTGTCTCTGTCTCTGTCTCTGTCTCTGTCTCTGTCTCTGCCTCTGTCTCTGCCCTGTCTCTATCTCTGTCTCTGTCGCTGTCTCTGCCTCTGTCTCAGTCTCTGTCTCTGCCTCTGTCTCTGTCTCTGTCTCCGTCCCTGGCTCTGTCTCTGTCTCTGTTCCCGCCTCTGTCTTCGCCTCTGCCACCGTCTCGGTCTTTGTCTCCATCTTCGTCTCCGTCTTTGTCTCTGTCTTTGTCACCGTCCTTGTCTCCGTCGTCGCCTTCCTCTTCGTCTGCGACTTTGTCTCCGTCTTTGTCTACGTCTCTGTCTCCGTCTTTGTCTCCGTCTTTGTCACCGTCTTTGTCTCCATCGTCGTCTTCCTCTTCGTCTGCGTCTTTGTCTCCGTTTTTGTCTACGCCTTTGTCTACGTCTTTGTCTCCGTCTTTGTCTGCGTCCATGTCTCCTGCCCCTCTGTCTCGGTCTTTGTCTCATATGCCTCTGTCTCTGTCTATGTCTCTGTCTCTGTCTGTGTCTCTGCCTCTGTCTCTGCCTCTGTATCGGTATCTGCCTCCGCCTTTGTCTTCGTCTTTGTCTCTGTCATTGTCTCCGTCGTTTTCTCCTGCCCCTCTGTCTCCGTATCTCCCTTTCCCTCTGTCTCTGTCCCTGTCCCTGTCCCTGTCCCTGTCCCTGTCTCTGTCTCTGTCTCTATCTCTGTCTCTGTCTCTGTCTCTGTCTCTGTCTCTGTCTTTATCTCCGTCTCTGTCTCTGTCTCTGCCTCTGTCTCTGTCTCTGTCTCTGTCTCTGTCTCTGTCTCTGTCTCTGTCTCTGTCTCTGTCTCTGTCTCTGTCTCTGTCTCTGTCTCTGTCTCTGTCTCTGTCTCTGTCCCTGTCTCTGTCTCTGTCTCTGTCTCTGTCTCTGTCTCTGTCTCTGTCTCGGTCTCTGTCTCCGTCTTTGTCTCAGTCCATGTATCCTGCCCCTCTGTCTCGGTCTTTGTCTCCATCTTCGTCTCCGTCTTTGTATCCGTCTTTGCCTCCGTCTTTGTCTCAGTCTTTGCCTTCGTCTTTGTCTCTGTCATTTTCTCCGTCTTTGTCTCCTGCCCATCTGTCTCCGTCTCTCTCTTTCCCTCTGTCTCTGTCCCTGTCCCTGTCCCTGTCTCTGTCTCTGTCTCTGTCTCTGTCTCTGTCTCTGTCTTTGTCTCCGTCTCTGTCTCTCTCTCTCTGCCTCTGTCTCTGTCTCTGTCTCTGTCTCTGTCTCTGTCTCTGTCTCTGTCTCTGTCTCTGCCTCTGTCCCTGTCTCTGTCTCTGTCGCTGTCTCTGTCTCTGTCTGTGCCTCTGTCTCTGTCTCCGTCCCTGACTCTGCCGCTGTCTCTGTCTCTGTCTCAGTCTCTGTCTCTGTCTCCGTCTCTGTCTCTGTCTCTGTCACTGCCTCTGTCTCTATCCCCGTATCTGTCTCTGTCTCTGTTTCTGTCTCTGTCTCTGTCTCTGTCTCTGTCTCTGTCTCTGTCTCAGACTCTGCCTCCGTCTCTTTGTTTGTCTCTGCCTCTGTCTCCGTCTCTGTCTCTGTCTCCGTCTCCGTCTCCATCTTTGTCTCTGTCTCTGCCTCACTTTCTATCTCTGTCTCTGCCTCTGCCTCCGTCTCTGTCTCCGTCAGTGTCTCTGTCTCTGTCTCTGGGTCTCTGTCTATGTGTCTCTGCCTCTGTCTCTTTGCCTCTGTCTCTGCATCTCTGTCTCTGTCTCTGTCTCTGTCCCTCTCTCTGCCTCCGTCTCTGAGTCTGTCTCTGTCTCTGTCTCAGTCTCTGTCTCTGTCTCTGTCTCTGTCTCTGTCTCTGCCTCCGTCTCTGTGTCTGTCTCTGCCTCTATCTCCGTCTCTGTCTCTGTCTCTGTGTCTCTGTCTCTGCATCTCTGTCTCTGTGTCTCCGTCTCTGTGTCTCTTCCTCTGTCATTGTGTCTCGGTCTCTGTGAATCTCTCTGTCTCTGTCTCTGGGTCTCTGTCTGAGTGTCTCTGCCCCTGTCCCTCTCCCTGTCACTGTCGCTGTCTCTGTCCCTGTCTCTTTCTATGCCTCTGTCTCTGTCTCTGTCTCTGTCTCTGTCTCTGCCCCTGTCCCTCTCCCTGTCACTGTCGCTGTCTCTGTCCCAGTCTCTTTCTATGCCTGTGTCTCTTTCTCTGTCTCTGTCTCCGTCTCCGTCTGCATCTCTGTCTCTGTCTCTGTCGCTCTTTCTATCTATGTCTCTGTCTCTGCCTCCGTCTCCCTCTCCGTCTCCATCTCTGTCTCTGTCTCTGTCTCTCTTTCTATCTCTGTCTCTGTCTCTGTCTCTGTCTCTGTCCCTGTCCCTCTCCCTGTCACTGTCGCTGTCTCTGTCCCTGTATCTTTCTATGCCTCTGTCTCTGTCTCTGTCTCCGTCTCTGTCTCTGTCTCTGTCTCTGTCTCTGTCTCTGTCTCTGTCTCTGCCTCTGTCTCTGCCCTGTCTCTATCTCTGTCTCTGTCGCTGTCTCTGCCTCTGTCTCAGTCTCTGTCTCTGCCTCTGTCTCTGTCTCTGTCTCCGTCCCTGGCTCTGTCTCTGCCTCTGTCTCCGTCTCTGTCTCTGTCTCTGCTTCTATCTCCGTCTCCGTCTCTGTCTCTGTCTCTGTCTCTATCTCAGTCTCTGTCTCTGTCTCTGTCTCTGTGTCTGCCTCCGTCTCTGTGTCTTTCTCTGCCTCTGTCTGCGTCTCTGTCTCTGTCTCTGTCTCTGTCTGTGTCTCTGTCTCAATCTCTGTCTCGGTCTTTGTCTCCGTCTCTGTCTCTGTCTCTGTTTCTGTCTCTGTCTCTGTCTCTGTCTCTGTCTCTGTCTCTGTCTCTGTCTCTGTCTCTGTCTCTGTCTCTGTCTCTGTCTCTGTCTCTGTCTCCGTCTCTGTCTCTGTCTCTGTCTCTGTCTCTGTCTCTGTCTCTGTCTCTGTCTCTGTCTCTGTCTCTGTCTCTGTCTCTGTCTCTGTCTCTGTCTCTGCCTCTGTCGCTGTCCCTCTCCCTGTCACTGTCGCTGTCTCTGTCCCTGTCTCTTTCTATGCCTCTGCCTCTGTCTCTGTCTCCGTCTCTGTCTCTGTCTCTGTCTCTGTCTCTGTCTTTGTCTCCGTCTCTGTCTCTGTCTCTGTCTCTGTCTCTGTCTCTGTCTCTGTCTCTGTCTCTGTCTCTGTCTCTGTCTCTGTCTCTGTCTCTGCCTCCGTCTCTGTGTCTGTCTCTGCCTCTATCTCCGTCTCTGTCTCTGTCTCTGTGTCTCTGTCTCTGCATCTCTGTCTCTGTGTCTCCGTCTCTGTGTCTCTTCCTCTGTCATTGTGTCTCGGTCTCTGTGAATCTCTCTGTCTCTGTCTCTGTGTCTCTGTCTCTGGGTCTCTGTCTGAGTGTCTCTGCCTCTGACTCTTTGTCTCTGTATCAGTTTCTCTGCCTCCGTGCCTATGTCTCTGTGTCTCTGTCTCAGTCTCTGTCTCTGTCTCTGTCTCTGTCCCTGTCCCTCTCCCTGTCACTGTCGCTGTCTCTGTCCCTGTCTCTTTCTATGCCTCTGTCTCTGTCTCTGTCTCCGTCTCTGTCTCTGTCTCTGTCTCTGTCTCTGTCTCCGTCCCTGTCCCTCTCCCTGTCACTGTCGCTGTCTCTGTCCCTGTCTCTTTCTATGCCTCTGTCTCTGTCTCTGTCTCTGTCTCTGTCTCTGCCCCTGTCCCTCTCCCTGTCACTGTCGCTGTCTCTGTCCCAGTCTCTTTCTATGCCTCTGTCTCTTTCTCTGTCTCTGTCTCCGTCTCCGTCTGCATCTCTGTCTCTGTCTCTGTCTCTCTTTCTATCTATGTCTCTGTCTCTGCCTCCGTCTCCCTCTCCGTCTCCATCTCTGTCTCTGTCTCTGTCTCTCTTTCTATCTCTGTCTCTGTCTCTGTCTCTGTCTCTGTCCCTGTCCCTCTCCCTGTCACTGTCGCTGTCTCTGTCCCTGTATCTTTCTATGCCTCTGTCTCTGTCTCTGTCTCCGTCTCTGTCTCTGTCTCTGTCTCTGTCTCTGCCTCTGTCTCTGTCTCTGTCTCCGTCCCTGGCTCTGTCTCTGCCTCTGTCTCCGTCTCTGTCTCTGTCTCTGCTTCTATCTCCGTCTCCGTCTCTGTCTCTGTCTCTGTCTCTATCTCAGTCTCTGTCTCTGTCTCTGTCTCTGTGCCTGCCTCCGTCTCTGTGTCTTCCTCTGCCTCTGTCTGCGTCTCTGTCTCTGTCTCTGTCTCTGTCTGTGTCTCTGTCTCAATCTCTGTCTCGGTCTTTGTCTCCGTCTCTGTCTCTGTCTCTGTTTCTGTCTCTGTCTCTGTCTCTGTCCCTGTCCCTCTCACTGTCACTGTCGCTGTCTCTGTCCCTGTCTCTTTCTATGCCTCTGTCTCTGTCTCTGTCTCCGTCTCTGTCTCTGTCTCTGTCTCTGTCTCTGCCTCTGTCTCTGTCCCTGTCCCTCTCCCTGTCACTGTCGCTGTCTCTGTCCCTGTCTCTTTCTATGCCTCTGTCTCTGTCTCTGTCTCCGTCTCTGTTTCTGTCTCTGTCTCTGTCTCTGTCTCTGTCTCTGTCTCTGTCTCTGCCTCTGTCTCTGCCCTGTCTCTATCTCTGTCTCTGTCGCTGTCTCTGCCTCTGTCTCAGTCTCTGTCTCTGCCTCTGTCTCTGTCTCTGTCTCCGTCCCTGGCTCTGTCTCTGCCTCTGTCTCCGTCTCTGTCTCTGTCTCTGCTTCTATCTCCGTCTCCGTCTCTGTCTCTGTCTCTGTCTCTGTCTCTGTCTCTGTCTCTATCTCAGTCTCTGTCTCTGTCTCTGTCTCTGTCTCTGCCTCCGTCTCTGTGTCTTTCTCTGCCTCTGTCTGCGTCTCTGTCTCTGTCTCTGTCTCTGTCTGTGTCTCTGACTCTGCCTCTGTCTCCGTCTCTGTCTTTGTCCCTGTCTCTGTCTCTGTCTCTGCCTCCGTTTCTGTGTCTGTCTCTGCCTCTGTCTCCGTCTCTGTCTCTGTCTCTGTGTCTCTGTCTCAGTCTCTGTCTCTGTCTCTGTCTCTGTCGCTGTCCCTCTCCCTGTCACTGTCGCTGTCTCTGTCCCTGTCTCTTTCTATGCCTCTGCCTCTGTCTCTGTCTCCGTCTCTGTCTCTGTCTCTGTCTCTGTCTCTGTCTCTGTCTCTGCACCTCTCCCTCTCCCTGTCACTGTCGCTGTCTCTGTCCCTGTCTCTTTCTATGCCTCTGTCTCTTTCTCTGTCTCTGTCTCCGTCTCCGTCTGCATCTCTGTCTCTGTCTCTGTGTCTCTTTCTATCTATGTCTCTGTCTCTGTC